>NHQK01000049.1:0-528886 GCA_016864655.1 Phytophthora cactorum
CGATCCGCGCTTGGGCGGGCTCGCCTCGATAGTGTCGGTCTCGAGGGTCTGACCGCCGTCCCAGCGGTCGAAGCATCAAAGCAACGCAAGTAGACGCAAGCAGACGCAAGCTGCGGTAACAGACAGTCCGGCACGCAAACAACAGTGCCGCAAGAGCAGATGTAACGAAAGCACGGTACAAGAGGCAAAAAGAGCCAAGAAGATATCAGAGGAGGGGATCGAACCCTCGATCTCGAGCGTGTGAAGCTCGCGTCCTAACCACTAGACGACACTGACACGTTCGACCTACATACACTCTCAGACAACACAAAAGCCACAAATATCAAACACACCACCCACTGTCGTACACGCACACTTTCACCACGCTTACGCATCTCCCTTGCTCCCCACGGCCACCAATCGGAGCCTTCAAACTCGTACTCGGTCCGTCGTCACCATCGTACGGCTCGAAAGTGATAGCCGATGGAACAGCTCCACGTCTCGCTCACAGCGCCTTGTGTACGTGCCACAGGCCACACAGACCGTCCATGAGGTCCTGAAAGACGCTCACGACCCACTCGTTGACCCATCGGACTGAAGCTGACTCGGTGGGGTGGCATCGATACCGCGCTTGGGCGGGCTCGCCTCGATAGTGTCGGTCTCGAGGGTCTGACCGCCGTCCCAGCGGTCGAAGCATCAAAGCAACGCAAGTAGACGCAAGTAGACGCAAGCAGACGCAAGCTGCGGTAACAGACAGTCCGGCACGCAAAAACAACAGTGGCCGCAAGAGCCAGATGTAACGAAAGCACGGTAACAAGAGGCAAAAAGAGCCAAGAAGATATCAGAGGAGGGGATCGAACCCTCGATCTCGAGCGTGTGAAGCTCGCGTCCTAACCACTAGACGACACTGACACGTTCGACCTACATACACTCTCAGACAACACAAAAGCCACAAATATCAAACACACCACCCACTGTCGTACACGCACACTTTCACCACGCTTACGCATCTCCCTTGCTCCCCACGGCCACCAATCGGAGCCTTCAAACTCGTACTCGGTCCGTCGTCACCATCGTACGGCTCGAAAGTGATAGCCGATGGAAACAGTCCACGTCTCGCTCACAGCGCCTTGTGTACGTGCCACAGGCCACACAGACCGTCCATGAGGTCCTGAAAGACGCTCACGACCCACTCGTTGACCCATCGGACTGAAGCTGACTCGGTGGGGTGGCATCGATACCGCGCTTGGGCGGGCTCGCCTCGATAGTGTCGGTCTCGAGGGTCTGACCGCCGTCCCAGCGGTCGAAGCATCAAAGCAACGCAAGTAGACGCAAGCAGACGCAAGCAGACGCAAGCTGCGGTAACAGACAGTCCGGCACGCAAACAACAGTGCCGCAAGAGCAGATGTAACGAAAGCACGGTACAAGAGGCAAAAAGAGCCAAGAAGATATCAGAGGAGGGGATCGAACCCTCGATCTCGAGCGTGTGAAGCTCGCGTCCTAACCACTAGACGACACTGACACGTTCGACCTACATACACTCTCAGACAACACAAAAGCCACAAATATCAAACACACCACCCACTGTCGTACACGCACACTTTCACCACGCTTACGCATCTCCCTTGCTCCCCACGGCCACCAATCGGAGCCTTCAAACTCGTACTCGGTCCGTCGTCACCATCGTACGGCTCGAAAGTGATAGCCGATGGAACAGCTCCACGTCTCGCTCACAGCGCCTTGTGTACGTGCCACAGGCCACACAGACCGTCCATGAGGTCCTGAAAGACGCTCACGACCCACTCGTTGACCCATCGGACTGAAGCTGACTCGGTGGGGTGGCATCGATACCGCGCTTGGGCGGGCTCGCCTCGATAGTGTCGGTCTCGAGGGTCTGACCGCCGTCCCAGCGGTCGAAGCATCAAAACAACGCAAGTAGACGCAAGCAGACGCAAGCAGACGCAAGCTGCGGTAACAGACAGTCCGGCACGCAAACAACAGTGCCGCAAGAGCAGATGTAACGAAAGCACGGTACAAGAGGCAAAAAGAGCCAAGAAGATATCAGAGGAGGGGATCGAACCCTCGATCTCGAGCGTGTGAAGCTCGCGTCCTAACCACTAGACGACACTGACACGTTCGACCTACATACACTCTCAGACAACACAAAAGCCACAAATATCAAACACACCACCCACTGTCGTACACGCACACTTTCACCACGCTTACGCATCTCCCTTGCTCCCCACGGCCACCAATCGGAGCCTTCAAACTCGTACTCGGTCCGTCGTCACCATCGTACGGCTCGAAAGTGATAGCCGATGGAACAGCTCCACGTCTCGCTCACAGCGCCTTGTGTACGTGCCACAGGCCACACAGACCGTCCATGAGGTCCTGAAAGACGCTCACGACCCACTCGTTGACCCATCGGACTGAAGCTGACTCGGTGGGGTGGCATCGATACCGCGCTTGGGCGGGCTCGCCTCGATAGTGTCGGTCTCGAGGGTCTGACCGCCGTCCCAGCGGTCGAAGCATCAAAGCAACGCAAGTAGACGCAAGCAGACGCAAGCAGACGCAAGCTGCGGTAACAGACAGTCCGGCACGCAAACAACAGTGCCGCAAGAGCAGATGTAACGAAAGCACGGTACAAGAGGCAAAAAGAGCCAAGAAGATATCAGAGGAGGGGATCGAACCCTCGATCTCGAGCGTGTGAAGCTCGCGTCCTAACCACTAGACGACACTGACACGTTCGACCTACATACACTCTCAGACAACACAAAAGCCACAAATATCAAACACACCACCCACTGTCGTACACGCACACTTTCACCACGCTTACGCATCTCCCTTGCTCCCCACGGCCACCAATCGGAGCCTTCAAACTCGTACTCGGTCCGTCGTCACCATCGTACGGCTCGAAAGTGATAGCCGATGGAACAGCTCCACGTCTCGCTCACAGCGCCTTGTGTACGTGCCACAGGCCACACAGACCGTCCATGAGGTCCTGAAAGACGCTCACGACCCACTCGTTGACCCATCGGACTGAAGCTGACTCGGTGGGGTGGCATCGATACCGCGCTTGGGCGGGCTCGCCTCGATAGTGTCGGTCTCGAGGGTCTGACCGCCGTCCCAGCGGTCGAAGCATCAAAGCAACGCAAGTAGACGCAAGTAGACGCAAGCAGACGCAAGCTGCGGTAACAGACAGTCCGGCACGCAAACAACAGTGCCGCAAGAGCAGATGTAACGAAAGCACGGTACAAGAGGCAAAAAAAAGCCAAGAAGATATCAGAGGAGGGGATCGAAACCTCGATCTCGAGCGTGTGAAGCTCTCGCGTCCTAACCACTAGACGACACTGACACGTTCGACCTACATACACTCTCAGACAACACAAAAGCACACCATAACACAAATATCAAACACACCACCCACTGTCGTACACGCACACTTTCACCACGCTTACGCATCTCCCTTGCTCCCCACGGCCACCAATCGGAGCCTTCAAACTCGTACTCGGTCCGTCGTCACCATCGTACGGCTCGAAAGTGATAGCCGATGGAACAGCTCCACGTCTCGCTCACAGCGCCTTGTGTACGTGCCACAGGCCACACAGACCGTCCATGAGGTCCTGAAAGACGCTCACGACCCACTCGTTGACCCATCGGACTGAAGCTGACTCGGTGGGGTGGCATCGATACCGCGCTTGGGCGGGCTCGCCTCGATAGTGTCGGTCTCGAGGGTCTGACCGCCGTCCCAGCGGTCGAAGCATCAAAGCAACGCAAGTAGACGCAAGCAGACGCAAGCTGCGGTAACAGACAGTCCGGCACGCAAACAACAGTGCCGCAAGAGCAGATGTAACGAAAGCACGGTACAAGAGGCAAAAAGAGCCAAGAAGATATCAGAGGAGGGGATCGAACCCTCGATCTCGAGCGTGTGAAGCTCGCGTCCTAACCACTAGACGACACTGACACGTTCGACCTACATACACTCTCAGACAACACAAAAGCCACAAATATCAAACACACCACCCACTGTCGTACACGCACACTTTCACCACGCTTACGCATCTCCCTTGCTCCCCACGGCCACCAATCGGAGCCTTCAAACTCGTACTCGGTCCGTCGTCACCATCGTACGGCTCGAAAGTGATAGCCGATGGAACAGCTCCACGTCTCGCTCACAGCGCCTTGTGTACGTGCCACAGGCCACACAGACCGTCCATGAGGTCCTGAAAGACGCTCACGACCCACTCGTTGACCCATCGGACTGAAGCTGACTCGGTGGGGTGGCATCGATACCGCGCTTGGGCGGGCTCGCCTCGATAGTGTCGGTCTCGAGGGTCTGACCGCCGTCCCAGCGGTCGAAGCATCAAAGCAACGCAAGTAGACGCAAGCAGACGCAAGCTGCGGTAACAGACAGTCCGGCACGCAAACAACAGTGCCGCAAGAGCAGATGTAACGAAAGCACGGTACAAGAGGCAAAAAGAGCCAAGAAGATATCAGAGGAGGGGATCGAACCCTCGATCTCGAGCGTGTGAAGCTCGCGTCCTAACCACTAGACGACACTGACACGTTCGACCTACATACACTCTCAGACAACACAAAAGCCACAAATATCAAACACACCACCCACTGTCGTACACGCACACTTTCACCACGCTTACGCATCTCCCTTGCTCCCCACGGCCACCAATCGGAGCCTTCAAACTCGTACTCGGTCCGTCGTCACCATCGTACGGCTCGAAAGTGATAGCCGATGGAACAGCTCCACGTCTCGCTCACAGCGCCTTGTGTACGTGCCACAGGCCACACAGACCGTCCATGAGGTCCTGAAAGACGCTCACGACCCACTCGTTGACCCATCGGACTGAAGCTGACTCGGTGGGGTGGCATCGATACCGCGCTTGGGCGGGCTCGCCTCGATAGTGTCGGTCTCGAGGGTCTGACCGCCGTCCCAGCGGTCGAAGCATCAAAACAACGCAAGTAGACGCAAGCAGACGCAAGCTGCGGTAACAGACAGTCCGGCACGCAAACAACAGTGCCGCAAGAGCAGATGTAACGAAAGCACGGTACAAGAGGCAAAAAGAGCCAAGAAGATATCAGAGGAGGGGATCGAACCCTCGATCTCGAGCGTGTGAAGCTCGCGTCCTAACCACTAGACGACACTGACACGTTCGACCTACATACACTCTCAGACAACACAAAAGCCACAAATATCAAACACACCACCCACTGTCGTACACGCACACTTTCACCACGCTTACGCATCTCCCTTGCTCCCCACGGCCACCAATCGGAGCCTTCAAACTCGTGCTCGGTCCGTCGTCACCATCGTACGGCTCGAAAGTGATAGCCGATGGAACAGCTCCACGTCTCGCTCACAGCGCCTTGTGTACGTGCCACAGGCCACACAGACCGTCCATGAGGTCCTGAAAGACGCTCACGACCCACTCGTTGACCCATCGGACTGAAGCTGACTCGGTGGGGTGGCATCGATACCGCGCTTGGGCGGGCTCGCCTCGATAGTGTCGGTCTCGAGGGTCTGACCGCCGTCCCAGCGGTCGAAGCATCAAAACAACGCAAGTAGACGCAAAGCAGACGCAAAGCAGACGCAAGCTGCGGTAACAGACAGTCCGGCACGCCAACAACAGTGCCGCAAGAGCAGATGTAACGAAAGCACGGTACAAGAGGCAAAAGAGCCAAGAAGATATCAGAGGAGGGGATCGAACCCTCGATCTCGAGCGTGTGAAGCTCGCGTCCTAACCACTAGACGACACTGACACGTTCGACCTACATACACTCTCAGACAACACAAAAGCCACAATAATCAAACACACACCACTGTCGTACACGCACACTTTCACCACGCTTACGCATCTCCCTTGCTCCCCACGGCCACCAATCGGAGCCTTCAAACTCGTACTCGGTCCGTCGTCACCATCGTACGGCTCGAAAGTGATAGCCGATGGAACAGCTCCACGTCTCGCTCACAGCGCCTTGTGTACGTGCCACAGGCCACACAGACCGTCCATGAGGTCCTGAAAGACGCTCACGACCCACTCGTTGACCCATCGGACTGAAGCTGACTCGGTGGGGGTTGCATCGATACCGCGCTTTGGGCGGGCTCGCCTCGATAGTGTCGGTCTCGAGGGTCTGACCGCCGTCCCAGCGGTCGAAGCATCAAAACACACGCAAGTAGACGCAGCAGACGCAAGCAGACGGCAAGCTGCGGTAACAGACAGTCCGGCACGCAAAACAACAGTGCCGCAAGAGCAGATGTAACGAAAGCACGGTACAAGAGGCAAAAAGAGCCAAGAAGATATCAGAGGAGGGGATCGAACCCTCGATCTCGAGCGTGTGAAGCTCGCGTCCTAACACTAGACGACACTGACACGTTCGACCTACATACACTCTCAGACAAACACAAAACCAAAATATCAAACACACCACCCACTGTCGTACACGCAAACTTTCACACGCTTACGCATCTCCCTTGCTCCCCACGGCCACCAATCGGAGCCTTCAAACTCGTACTCGGTCCGTCGGTCACCATCGTACGGCTCGAAAGGTGATAGCCGATGGAACAGCTCCACGTCTCGCTCACAGCGCCTTGTGTACGTGCCACAGGCCACACAGACCGTCCATGAGGTCCTGAAAGACGCTCACGACCCACTCGTTGACCCATCGGACTGAAGCTGACTCGGTGGGGTGGCATCGATACCGCGCTTGGGCGGGCTCGCCTCGATAGTGTCGGTCTCGAGGGTCTGACGCCGTCCCAGCGGTCGAAGCATCAAAACAACGCAAGTAGACGCAAGCAGACGCAAGCAGACCGCAAAGCTGCGGTAACAGACAGTCCGGCACGCAAACAACAGTGCCGCAAGAGCAGATGTAACGAAAGCACGTACAAGAGGCAAAAAGAGCCAAGAAGATATCAGAGGAGGGGATCGAACCCTCGATCTCGAGCGTGTGAAGCTCGCGTCCTAACCACTAGACGACACTGACACGTTCGACCTACATACACTCTCAGACAACACAAAAGCCACAAATATCAAACACACCACCCACTGTCGTACACGCACACTTTCACCACGCTTACGCATCTCCCTTGCTCCCCACGGCACCAATCGGAGCCTTCAAACTCGTACTCGGTCCGTCGTCACCATCGTACGGCTCGAAAGTGATAGCCGATGGAACAGCTCCACGTCTCGCTCACAGCGCCTTGTGTACGTGCCACAGGCCACACAGACCGTCCATGAGGTCCTGAAAGACGCTCACGACCCACTCGTTGACCCATCGGGACTGAAGCTGACTCGGTGGGGTGGCATCGATACCGCGCTTGGGCGGGCTCGCCTCGATAGTGTCGGTCTCGAGGGTCTGACCGCCGTCCCAGCGGTCGAAGCATCAAAACAACGCAAGTAGACGCAAGCAGACGCAAGCAGACGCAAGCTGCGGTAACAGACAGTCCGGCACGCAAACAACAGTGCCGCAAGAGCAGATGTAACGAAAGCACGGTACAAGAGGCAAAAAGAGCCAAGAAGATATCAAGAGGAGGGGATCGAAACCCTCGATCTCGAGCGTGTGAAGCTCGCGTCCTAACCACTAGACGACACTGACACGTTCGACCTACATACACTCTCAGACAACACACAAAAGCCACAAATATCAAACACACCACCCCACTGTCGTACACGCACACTTTCACCACGCTTACGCATCTCCCTTGCTCCCCACGGCCACCAATCGGGAGCCTTCAAACTCGTACTCGGTCCGTCGTCACCATCGTACGGCTCGAAAGTGATAGCCGATGGAACAGCTCCACGTCTCGCTCACAGCGCCTTGTGTACGTGCCACAGGCCACACAGACCGTCCATGAGGTCCTGAAAGACGCTCACGACCCACTCGTTGACCCATCGGACTGAAGCTGACTCGGTGGGGTGGCATCGATACCGCGCTTGGGCGGGCTCGCCTCGATAGTGTCGGTCTCGAGGGTCTGACCGCCGTCCCAGCGGTCGAAGCATCAAAACAACGCAAGTAGACGCAAGCAGACGCAAGCAGACGCAAGCTGCGGTAACAGACAGTCCGGCACGCAAACAACAGTGCCGCAAGAGCAGATGTAACGAAAGCACGGTACAAGAGGCAAAAAGAGCCAAGAAGATATCAGAGGAGGGGATCGAACCCTCGATCTCGAGCGTGTGAAGCTCGCGTCCTAACCACTAGACGACACTGACACGTTCGACCTACATACACTCTCAGACAACACAAAAGCCACAAATATCAAACACACCACCCACTGTCGTACACGCACACTTTCACCACGCTTACGCATCTCCCTTCCACAACCACCTGGATCTCTAACGCTCGAAGAAGAGCAAGCATCGAATTTGGTAGTCATTGTGATTTGTTAGTAGTGGTATTAGTAGTGCTATTAGTAATGATAGTGCTAACGCCTTTGGGCAAAGTACTGAGATATTATATTAACCTATATTTTGAAAAATCTAATATGCTTTACCGAACCCTGGCCTCGACATGCAGCCCATCAAGTCCGTCTAGGGGCTTTGTATCCGTACGCTTCGACGGTTAATCGACACAGACAGCCTCGACAGCTCAGACCAGGTTGAGAGATGTCCATTTCTTGTCGTTGGTAGCAGCCTTTATCGCGTTGGACTTCTTTGTGGTGTGAGGTTCGATGTCAACTTTAGGGAGGGGGCACTTCGACTGGGTCATTTCAAAGCCGGTAGAACAGCTCTTCGTGTAGGAGCAGCAATTACGCGCAGAAAGCAACAAAAACGAGCTAGGAACGCATGGTATGACCCGGGGGGCAGTCTATAAATATATGCATGGAAGATTGCGTGTTGGGTCGTGGCATCCCAATATTATTTCGGTGGACGTCCATCCTTTCGGCGTTAATGGCAAACTGAGAACCAGAATAACCCATTACCGTAAACTTTATGTGCGAATAGAGGATCACCACTAACGGACACAATATTAGCCAATCAGCGTAAGGGTAGATTAGTAATTTACACCAACTGCATTAGGAACCTAATGCCGCTAGCTATCCAAAAACTACGGTCCAAAGAGAATAACAAGACTAAACAACCGATACTTATCAACTGAGCGCTTCAGATTTTGAAGTTAATCTCAAAATGGAGATTTAGATCGAGTCATCAGTAGTTTGGTAAGAGATCAAATTTGTAATAAATAATTTTTCATGAAAATATGACTCCGTTTGCACATGAAGTTTGCGGTATTGACGTTTTTTTCGCCAAATATATGAAAACAGAGGGCCGAAAATGCTATTCTTTTCGAGGATAGTAGGTTCCATGTGAACTGGCTGAGATCGGTAGTATACGATATTCCTTCTGTGATTAAATGCGTCCGAATTCTGAATTGAACGTTACTTGTTGCTAAACAGAAAGTAGAATCATTAGATTTTGAATTTGCGTGCTATATTATATCATTAAGGACACAAACTACTGCGATACAAAGTTGGGAGAGTCTTGATTGGTTATTATGATTGTCTGTAGTGAGTGAACGTCGGTAATGACTCACTTGAAGTAAGGAATACCGTAAGCTAAATACGCTAGATTTGGTTTCCTTGCAATTAGTGTAGAAACCCCAGATATATGAAGCGCGGCTGGCGCAATGGATAGCGTATCAGACTTCGAATCTGGGGGTTGCGGGTTCGAGTCCCGCGTCGCGTAGTTTTACATTCCCCAAATTTTGCGAGACCCTACACTTATCATAAGAAACAATTGTTGGTATTTGGTTCAGTCTGAAATCGACGGAGTCTATAGTCTGGTCTACCAAGTGCTTTGGACGTTTGTAGGGCAATTAACCCCTGCCATTCAACCAATCGCTCAATGTAGTCTCGGGTAGAGTCCACAATACCCTATACTGCTGCTCGACTAAGCATTTCGGATATCATTGTGAAATCTGACTGAGTACCGACGTGCCAAAATTGGTCTCGATAGTTTATTCTGTTAGAAGAAATAACGCGATTTATATCCTCATCCTTCAGCGTCAGTTAAGCTGTCGGGCGGCGGTGTGTATGATTGGCGCACGATAGGTACCCGCGAGGCCCTGGTATCTTTGTCTGCTCGAATAACCCGTGAATCCGAATATGGATCATCGGGAGGGCCGTCATCAACTGTACTCTATATCCGATTAAGCTTCACGGAAGGCTTAATTGATAAGAAGACGATGTCTGCAACCGATTCACGGTAGTGGGAAAAGTTAGATGATGCATAACCGTGTAGGAATCACCAAGAGCTTTATCTTGTAGCATACAATACGTGATTTATGTTACAAATATCGGTATTTTCTTATTGAGCTCCTCTAGCAGATGCCGTTTACTGCATTATATACTTCAGGGTAATGATATTACGCACGGCCGTGCATAACCATCTTCTTCATCGTGTGTGTGTGCGAGGCTTTCTCCACATAAAGGCAGTAGATCTGTGGCAAGAGGTCGATCAAATAATCAATCATCTTCTCAAATGCAGCAGATTGGATTTCAAATGAGGTAGCGACGTGCGCAATAGACCCTATTATTGAAGAAACTAAGTGGACCTTTTCCCTGGCCATGTTCCACATATGGTCATGAAGGCGCTGGCGTATCCATACAATCTACGTCCTTTGCCAACCTCCTGATGTGGACGTGAGGCCCACACAGCCTCCGGCAGTGTACAAAAACAAAAGCGCAAGCGCCCCAACCCGCGCAGCGCTGCGGACGAGCGACCTGCTAAGTCACACGAGTTGCAATTGATGGCGACACAGCGTACAAGCATGGAGCCGACCCAATCTGGGCTGACGGCTCTGCAAGAGGAAGGAGCCTCACTGCGCCAGGACGAACTGAAGTTTAAGGAGCGAGGGCGTTTAGAATGCGAGAAGGAAAGGAATGAACTCGAGAAGGATCGGAAAGCTGAACAAGAACGATTCATGGCAATGCTAGAGCTGCTTAAAAATAAAAATAAATCTTTAGACATCAAATTGATTTGTTATTTTATGAGATCTCTCTCGATTGTGGGTGGAGCGCAACTAAAGACATCACTAGGGGGTACGTTTGTAAAATCTCTGGACTTGGGCGTGCAGAACTACCTTCTGTTCCCCGTAGTGTTCAGCCTTCGAGTGTTGGCTAGGCTCGACAGGCACTAGTCTGTTTGTGGTTCCAGAACCAGGCTTCTAGCCAGTGATAATCTACTAAGAATTGATTCTCCTACAAAAATAAGATTTTCGGAGCATCGAGCTCAGTGGCACTGGGAACACCACCAGCCAGTCCAGCAGCGCCGAGCCCTGTAGCACCGAGTTCAACAGCGCCGCGCTCGACAGAGCCTAGTTCTGCAGCGCAGAGTACAGCAGCCCTACATACGGCACACGCTTGTCCTGATCCGTCGAGACCAGCAGCTATGGATCGTACAGAGTGTAGTCGTTATCTGCAGAGTGCAACAGCTCCGCATCCGACCAAGTCTAGTCTTGCTCCGTCGAGACCAGCAGGTACGCATCGTACAGTGTCTATTCCTGCCTTGCAGAGTCCAGACGGTCCGCATCTGACAGTGTTTAGCCTTACTACGCGTAGTGCCAACAGCTCCTCCAACAAATAGATTAGTTCTGCCCACCAAGGCCAGCAGCTCCGCGTCCGAAATTGTCCAGTCCTGCCCCGCCAAGTCCGACAACGTCGCGTCCAGTAGCACCGAATTTGCAGAGCCACCCCTGCTCCAGCAGCCGCAGCATTGGGTCCAGTGCTGAAACGTCTGCGAATAGAGTCGCAAATCCGAACTATCAGTGTGTGAGAAACCAGTTTTATCGCTCTTTCGATAGCTTTGCCTTCTCATTCGGCAAAAACTGGACAATATCAGACGCCTGCGCATCTCCCAGTGCACCTACAGCTCCTTCTGGGATTTGCACGTCTGACTCTGCTACAACCAACCCACGAAAGCCGGGAAAGAGCCAAGCAATCCACAAAAGAAAAACCCAACAATTGGAATAACTTGGGGGGGGGGCTACAATTTCCAGTTGAAGTAAATGTTTCCTGCGTAAGTTTCTACATCAAAAACAAAGTATTCAAATTTATCAAAAAAATGCAATTTTAGATACTGCAAAACCTTACGTTGTATTGTTTCACGAGGGTTTTGAGGCGATCTTTGCATTGTTTCGCATTCCTCAGCGGGGGCACATGTGCCCAGTTGTCATCTTCGTCCTTCTTTTCTTCAATTAATAGTCAGTAGTTAGCAAGAAATGTGATAGTAAAACTAGCAGCACTTATTTTTTCCAGGATGTATACTTCTGATGAGATGAGAATGGTTGTCATCTTTTCTTTGATCAGATGAGACAATTCTGCCGGTTCTTCCCAGCTATTTCAAGGAGACCTCAAATTGCTGGTGTTGGCTTGTTCAAGTCGACTACAACCTAATTGTAAGAGTAGTCGATCAACGCACAATATGCTTGGACTATGTGCTTACATCTTCTACTATCCTGTGTGATGCTCTCTTGGTCACAGCGAAGTGATCAGCAGAAAGTTGCTCAGCCGGAATGGAGTTGTCAGTAGCTGTCGCTCCGTCTGGAGGCTCTATCACGCATGTAGAAGGCTTAGAATAAGAATGATATGACAACCATGGCTGCAACTTCTGCTGCGAAACAGCAACCAGTCATTTTCACCTGCACTACAGACTAGGCAACTAAGAGGGTAATTGTTTATAAAGTTACCCAGCGTTGCCCTTAGCAAAATCTCAGGGCCGCTAGGACAACTCTGCAGCGACATGATTGATCGAAAATGAGCCCCCCCCCCCCCCCGAATGAAACATCGTTACCGCCGCGAATACAAGTGTTGCAATTGGTAAGCAATACGGCCGACAAAGTTAGAGGTGCAATTGGGCTTCGCTCAAGCTGGTGTTGCTTGTGTCAATCAAAATACTCCCACTCACGTTTCAGAACGGCAAAGAATAGAGACTCGCACTCCACTCACCACCGTATTAAACCGCTTTTGTGGAAACGTCAGCGCGTTTTCTTTGAATGACCAGCACAACACTTGACTTACACCATAAGCGGGATCCCCGTACACCAGTAATTTAGTAGCCGATAGTTGCTCGTCTTCTCGAAGATAACCCATTAGGTCACTTTGACGTATCAGCGTAGAGTCGCGAGCGTATGCAAAGACCTATCATATTAAAGGCAATGTTAAACATCATTTTTGAGCTGGTACGTACCACCCGGTGCATTAGCTCCCTGATATGAGAGACAGTGGCGACGTTTGTGGCCACTATAGCACACATTTTTTGAAGATTCTCGTTACACCCATGAGGAATTCCATCCAGAGCAGCTTGCTCCTCACTTTGAAAACTTGGTCGCGTAATAAGTGTTTTGTGCCATCCAAAAGCAGACACACATTGTCTACTAGCCCGCCACTCCTTACACAAATAGCCTCTGCATAGCGTTTATGACGCTGAAGGAAGAACTGTTTGTGGAAGTAGATGACGTCTTTCCATTCGTTCGTGAGGAATATGTATGGGTAGCAGTACACCACCTTGCAATAGGGCCAATTAGTCGTAGCAGAAAGTAGGGCGCCCTCAGTAACTCACACGCTGTAATGATTAGTCGGCGACAAAATGACGCCGACGTCCCGGATATCTTCCGAAGCCGTTCCAACTTAGATGAATATGACAGTCGATAGCCAGCGCCTCCGCGGCGGAAGTCTTGTTTCCAGCGTCACTCACGTTCCACTCTCATGGCCAGATAAGAAGGCAGAGTTCTTGTCCAGTGAATCGAAAATCCTCCAGAGCATCGGCGTCGCTGTAGCACTCTAGACAAAAGCGAACGTCAGGAATGATCTGGCCCTCGGGGAGCTTGCTGTGACCTATAATTTACTTCTATTCCATAGGCTCGCTTATCGATTCTAACGTCCTTTTCCCACGTACAATTGCACATGGTTTGTGCCACAGAAGCCTTCAAGAATATAGCAGTCAAGTTTTACGGCAATCGAAAAAAATTACGCGACGCGGGACTCGAACCCGCAACCCCCAGATTCGAAGTCTGATACGCTATCCATTGCGCCAGCCGCGCTTCGACATGTATCAAGCCGGTAAAGGTGAATCCTAAGTCAAGCCAACCTAGGAAGTTGGCACTAAGGGGCGTTCTTATCGAGGGGAGGATGGGGAGGGTGGGAGTGCGATAAGAATGAAAGTACTGCAAAGGGAGGTGCGAAGTGGTACATGCATTGTGGCTTTCATCGATTTTGCCGCCCGATTTGCCATCTTAAATCGGAGGGCAATTTAAATAAAACGGATCCGATTAATCTATTTCTGATCAAATTTAGGAGCTAGGGACAGAGGGACGTCATTCCGAATTGACCACACCGTCAATGCCTGCGGGCGAGTTAAGCCTGAAGCCGTTGGAGCATCACTACCCGCTACATATTTACATGCAGCTTTGCTATTGCCAAATGACATGCATGTATGATTGATCACCTATGGCCACTAGGATTTATCATGGCAAGTCAAATGACTGTTTGGAGACGCCCTCAGATATGTATTTTGGGTGGTCACTTTTGCCGAAGTAAACCGGCAATTATGACCTGATCCTCATGACTGTGAGCATCAAGCACCAAATCTGGCCCGAGATAGCTAGCTTCCCTCAACCCTACTTCTATATCAGAGGAGCTCACCAAATCGGGTCCGATATATCGGATATCGGACCATCCGTTTTGCCAAAAAGGATGAAAACCACAATACCTCTCCTGTGTCCCATTGTAGCTGCCCTTACCAAACTGCCCTTGTATTTCGCTGACAAGTCTATAGTTCCCTGTCCGAGCCGCCCGGATTGTTGACAACACACACTGTCACAACTGCTTCTATCTCTTCTCGTTCTTGTCGGTTGTCAATGTGCCCTTCGGCTCTCGGCGATCGAAGAATAAGACGTCATCCATATTGTATACGTCACGAGGATGATAGTGGGCGACAATTTTCTTAGCTCATGCCTGCACTACCGTCTTACCCCGGCGCTATATTCGAATAATATGTTCATTTTGATTTGGTTGTACTATATCAGTATGTGTTTGCCGACGGGTGCCGTAAAACGCTTCGCACTATCGATTTAGATGAAACTTGTTTTTGGCCAATATAATTAATTTAAATATAGCTTAAATCAGTTTACTTTGAAGTCATTTATATCTCTTTTGTCAGATGCCAAATTGACTTGAGTTAGTTATTAACCGAACCGATACAGAAGTTAGTTATGTGCGAGGTAAGACGGTAGTCGCATTGGCGTCGTCGAGCGATCCGACTTCCCCGTGACGCAACGAGAACAAAAGGCACTGCTACAATTTGTAGAGACACCCACGACTCGTCCCTTCGTGGACGCCGTCAGTGATCTTTGCCAGAGAAAGCACCCCCGCCCCGATGATGGTGCCGCTACCGTGCCACGCCTTAAACTCGTTAATGCGACCAAGAAGTACATGTAGCTGGTCAAATGCGCGCAGGTCTGCGGCGCGCCGACGCTTTCGGTTTAGGTGAGCCTCAGCACCTCGTCAAACTCGTGTTTGCGCTTGGGGATACCGCGCACTGTCGATCTGGTCTCAGGAGTAGCCATCGTAAATTCTTGTGTCACCCACGTTGCGAGTTCATTAGGCTCCATGTCGCATCAGCGGCTGCTTTGGCGATAGTGTAATGTGTAGGAGGAGGGCGACGGACCATTGCATCTGTTTTCAAAGCGAATAATGAGGGGTTGAGTATGCAGGTTGTTTTTACCGGTATGCCCAACTTTGAAGCGAGATCGGAAGGCGTGTCATCCCTCCCAGGGGGAGGAAAACTTGCTGAGCGACGTGTGCGCTATTGTACTGGCGAGATGAAATGATACACCAACTTCACATTAAGCAGTGTTACGTTACCAAAAATGAACCCACGCCGACAGCAAGACCAGCATAGCAATGGTTGGCTCTCCTGCATCGTATATTTCTCATCGCAGGCGGTTTGCTTTCATTTCCTTATCCGCTATGGTCTATCGAACACCCCAGGAGAAGATGCTCATTGTGCATACGCATAAGTATTTTTTGGCCGAGGGTCAGCAACGGCTGGATCCCTTGGGACGAGCTGTGCGCGAGCGCGTTGCCAAGTCTTTGGCGGTTTCGGAGAGCATGGTTGCGCGTGTGTTGGCTGCCTACAACGTACACGGCGAAGAGGCATTTGCGGTGCCCGCGGATGCCCACCAAGGTCAGAGGTCGAAAATTACCGCGAGTTTATTACGGAAATCATAAATGACCGTAATATATCGCGTAAACCAACCACATCCAAGATCATATGTTCTGAGCTAAAACCCCTGAAAGGTGAGACCATTCCATGCGAGAGGAACTTGTGCGAATGGATGTTTCCTACATCAGAGGTTGTAATCGCGACCCGAGGGCCGATTCCAAGGTAAACGTGGCATTTAGAAATGCATACTTGGAAAGAAGCTGGCAATCCTCTCTGCGCGTTTGGTACCAAAGTTAACTGAGGTGTATTTGGACGAAAGTTACTGCAACGTATATCACGTTGCAGGAGGTGCGTACGTTGAACAGCCGCCCGCCCCATCTGAGATATTTAGCTCCAGCGCCTACTATGGAAGAGCTGCAGGATCTTGCCGGCGAGGCTTCTGACAAGGTCCATTGCAGTAACATCATGGGCGAGAAGGACCAGCGCTGAGTTTGAGGAGTTCGAGATTGCCTTATAAGAGTACAATGTTAGAGGTTATTCACTATCGGTTTCGTATTCAATTGTGAAGGTTGGGTATTTTTCCGTAAAGGCCCAACAGGAAGCAGCTGGGTGGTACATAGCCCCTAACGTTTTGGGCCTACGTGGAAGGAAAGTTTTTTGTTTAAATATACCTTTTCACTGACCGCGATATAAATGCAGTGGAAAGGCTTACTTTAATGAGCAAATACAGAGCTTTCTAACGCTGTCTTTCTTTTGAAAATTTACCCACTAGATGATTCGCTATTGGCATCCAAAGTTGGTGTATTATTTCATCTCGCCAGTACAATACAGTGCTTGCGACTTCTGCAACCTGATGCGCAAGAACCGTCAATGCTAACTAGGTCTCGATGTCGATGAACCGTTGTCTGGAATATATGGACAAAGAGCATTGGGGAAAACATGTGGGGTGATAGAGACGGAAGCAATAACACTCGCGACACAAACTCAAACGCGCCTCACCTCACTTAAAGAGAACCACGCTCGGCGACGAGCGCGCACCGCACTGGACGGCAGTGCAGAGATTGCCGGAGCGGACGCCAGTGGGAGCTCTGAGCCGGCTGAGAAGGTCAAGGAGCAACGTAGGCCGAGATCGCAGCACCCACGATCACTAAAGGGCAAGAAATCCCCCCCCCCCCCCCCGACCCTGAGAACGGGACTCGGAAGGCTAGTGCTGAGAACAATGCCCGCATGAAACAAACTCGTCTGATTGCAAGTGCCTTTTAACCCCTGACAGTTGGTTAACGTCCTAGTGAAACATCTCCTCGCCTGGTACCAATCTCCCTGAAACATGGGGGATAGCAGATTTGGGGTGCTCACTCACTCACTCACTTACTTACTCACTCACTCACTTACTCACTCACTTACTCACTCAAACTCACTCACCCACTCACTCACTCACTCACCCACTCACTCACTCACTTACGCACCCACTCACTTACTTACTCAATCATTCACCCACCCACTCACTCGCTGACAGAATGCAACTGCCGCCAAGCTAACTGCCAGTGTAGCATAGACACTGCTTGAGTTAGATAATTCTGCCAATCACACGTCGTGTTTTATGACCAATCAGCTAATGCCTATTATACACTAAATTGTTGGTCGTCAATCTGCAAAATGGACACACCCGGTGAAGAGCCCCCAGACGAAGCCAGCACAGCCGGCATTCCGCTTGCCGCGCTCAGTGCTGTGATCAGCGGAGGAGCTAAGGCTCATTGGCACCCCAAGCATTACATCATAGAGCATAAGAGGGAGAAGGCAGACGCAGCTAGAACGCAAGGAATTCCGCGTTGGACTATCAACGTCTAGCGTAGGTCCAAGGAGGACATATTCAACTACAAGGCAGGGAGAAGGCGCTGTCATGTGCGCTAGGACGGCGCGAGATGTTGCTGTTTGGCATCGAGCTTGAAAGATACTCGCCGCGACAGCGAAGCACTCACGGCTCTGGCTTCGTTCGCGACCAGTATCCAGCTTGGCTGGACACTGGACAGCTACTTCCAGTGGAAAAGAATGTCGCCGCGGCATACGAGTCTCTGCTTTGTTGGCTACGTCGCTTCGCACACCGTCATGGGTTCGTACAGCGGGCTCAAGGTAACCTGCTGTTATTATATCATTTGGCTACTATAGTGTATTGTGAAAACCGATCAGTTAGTCTCTGATTAGTGGCGCTTAATCGTTGGTAGAGCAAGACTAAGCACAAATAAAAAGTACTTTGATGCAAATATAAAGGGGGGTTAAAAGAGAGTGTGTAGCAGGTATTCGGGGTAGTGCTGTCCATGTGGCCTTCGTTGGTATGGGCAGTTGGGACTTACTTCTCTGTGGAACCAAGAGCTTCGTGCGGATGTATCGGGGTGAATGATACGTCCAGTTCAAGATATGCGTACTTAGTATGCATATTTATAGCGTCAGACGTATGGTTTGTTTCCAGATACTACTAGATTGACATGCTGCCATTGGATACAGCAACAATATGCATACCGCTCTCTAGATATTAATAAGGAGGACGACTTCTTAACACTGCCTCTCACTCGGTTGATTTAGCGTCCAAACCACACCGGTCGGAATAGCAGTCGGAATTGAATATGATCGATCTATCAATCCCTGTTCATCGGATACGTGACATTCGAGGATGTCGACTAGTAAAACGGATGCTCTGATATGTGCCAATTTAGCAAGGAGAACGGGTAGAACAGCCACACTCGGCTGTCCATTCATGCCTTCTTTCGGACGATATACACATGACCTGCGTAACAGTATTTAGAAGTTGCTTGTTACGTTTACAAAAACGTAGTCATGTACACCAATCTCACCTTTTGAATACGTTTGCAACTCTGTCTGCTCGACATGGCCTCCGGGCTCGCCTCGAGCAATAAAGAATAAGGTAAAGTGCCAAATTGTGGCACGCTTTTTAATTGATTTCAGTAATTTTTTTCCTCCAAAAATGGCTGTTTTCTGCATCATCAAAAGTAAAAGATACCCCAGGGGATTTGAAATGACTTGAATTTGTATGGACCGTGCCACAAACTGATCCACACTTTTTACCTGTGAAATTCTTTCAACTTTGGCGATTGATCGTGATTATGCTGGGCAGAGCCAGTATCTGCAGAAGTGTTTATCAGCTACTGTTTATCTCCTCTTTTCAATAGTACTGTTTTTGCACAATAGTTCTACGTAATACAGTAGTTATACACCCATTTTTGAGACCATCGAAACCGCGCCATAATTGGCATTTTACCTTAGGGGGAACTGTGTGTCAACGGCATAAATGGTGCAGACAGCGGTCAATCGAGCCGAGTGCTTCAGCTGCGCTGTAATTGATGCTGCCTTGGCTTTCTCTGCCAACGTGGTTGAGGACGGCGTGTCAAAGTAAATTCCTGATTCGTCAGTGTTGCACACCGCGCTAGCCTCAAATCCTCCGAAGCGTTTGTTAAACGTTACTGCAAACTCGTCCGCACGACAATAAGGTCTGAGAGCTTCTCCTGTACAACATAATAGCAAGTTGAACAGTTTATTGGCGCCAAGCATGCATTTAAGAGACAAGTATTATTGTGAAAACCGATTAAGGTAAGCTGCCAGTTTAGTAGAACCAATCAGAGCCAATCAGATTTGCGGAAAAACTCATAATCGCATTTGATTGGATATAGAAACAAAAAAGGTTGCCTGCATACGCTTGTCCAATTCAAAATCCAACATAAAATATCTACTAAACTGATTAGGGCCGCGAAAAATACTTGTCATTTTTAGCAAGCTCTCCTGGGGCGTTCAACGGCCAAATCAGTCGCATACAAAGTGGCGACATAGATCAAATCGCGAGCTTTTCCTACGTAGCTGTGTTTTTACAAGTGGATAAGTAGTTCTAGAGATATTGCGTTCTAAACTCAAAATATTCGTAATCTCTACTAAACTGGTAATTGGATTGTAAATCGGCTGATTTATGGTCTTAATTAGAATACGATTAAAAGCTAAATTAGACGTATGCCACATGGTTTTACGAGAGCTAACTTCGATTTGTACCGCTGTTTATGCGCGTGTATCCAGCAGTACATGGACGGAAATAGGGCTGATTTAGAGGTAAATCGGCTCTCAAAGAAGATTTATATATAATCAGCCCGAATGTCCGAGGTCTCAGCATTCCGAGCTAGCTATCACTTTGATTACTAGATCAGCAACTATTAATGATATTTAATAAGTATTTAATATTTGGGACATAGTTTGGTGAGCGGCTCAGGCTAAAACAAATATGCAGGTATTAACTCACAATTGGACAAAATAATCATATTTGACTACTATCGGACTACTATCTGGGACTTGCGTGGCAGACAGTAGTCCCATGCCCACCACTGGTTCCTGGCTGATCTTAAGCCTATAGCAGCGCTTGTTTTTGCTTCGTTCCGAGTTCACTTCCAATTTCCAGCCTCTTTACATACTCACAAGCTCGTCGACGATCTCATGAAGTGTGCAAGCTCACGCCTCCTGGACGCGCCTATATAGAAATCAATAGTAACCAAAACGTCGCACACTCAAGTCCGTCAATAGCCGGCTATAGCGCCCAAAGTAACGAAGCTGCTGAGACGTACACTAGTGAAGCTGTTCACCAATTACTAGCACCATACGGGCGCTGGCTGCAGCGGAATCGGCGTGCGTTCATACCGTCAAGGCAACCATCCAAGCTGTCGGATTGCAGAGTACTGCATTGTTTCGCTTACTTACGATAACCACTTTTTTTAATAGTTTATTAATATAGTACTACTATTAACTTAGACTTTGTTTCAAGAATGATGTTACTGGTAGAGTATTAACGCTAAGGTCGGTAATATGGTACTACTGTATTAGCTCCGAAGAAAACCATTATACTTTCAATCCCTGCTGATGAATCTGAGGATATCTTAGCCGACGGGATGCTCACTATCCTGCAACCACTTCCCAAGAACTCAACTTCAGTGTGACAATGGCGTTATAGGATCATTAAAGGCCAAGCTCATGGATGATGGAGAGCGGAGCCAAGAGGGCGAAAAATACAGCACACCTAAGCGAACAATTAAGGCGTGGGAGTCGATTGCACCAGCAACAATCACTAAAGCATTTAAGCGCATTTAGCTAGCTTTTATCAACATACAGTTTCTTTTTTGAAGCTGATAATGGTCTAAACTTTAGGATGATACAAATCTGTAAAGAAAAAAGCCTACCAATTATCTTGAAGTGCTAGTCAACCAGAGTTGGCAAATTGCATTCTGTCCATTGCTGTAGTTTTCTGGTCCACTGTCAAAGGGCCATATTGGTCGTTAAAACGTAGCATATTTTTTTTATAGAGCTCTTCTGCAAGAAGGGTACATTCGAAAGCGCATCCTTTGCTGCATATCGCTACAGTGCATACTTCGGAATATAACTCAGTTTTCCCGCGCAAGCTTCAAAGACAAAAAAGATAACATTTCGTATTTTCGTCAGTTCTCTGGATTTATTCCAGAGCCCACCCAGGGATCCCACCCCAGCTCTGAATCCGCAAATATCACATACCTTCCCAAATTCGACTTAGTATTTTCCCCATGATACCGCTTATTCTCTTATTATCGAATAACCTGTTGGATGCAAACAATAAAAAGGGCGGTTGACCCATCCGCTCAAGATCAAGTCAAAAATATATGGGTATCCTGGTAAAATCCGAAATAACTGTCATATTTGAATTATCCACCACACTCAAGCGACACGCGGCATAAAACAGAAAATATCCGAAAGTATAGATTTACTAAAATAAGAAAAGCTAAAAACCGTTTTGGGTTAAAATGAGAACTGTTATTTATGATTTATGTCTGGACTGGGTTTCCTCCTAAAACTGATATCCTATATGAAAGGTATTCTGCCATCCGATGGCTGTCAGAACCCTGCTAATCTAATTGGTAGAAAGAAATGCTTATCTACCAATAGGAAGCCTAAATGCATACAGACCAGCGGTCTGCAAAGTGTAACCATTGGTGTGTCTTACACCAACGTTCGAGAACCCTCCATGTAACCAAGTGGCTACGTATAGCCACTTGCGTGTAACCCCGTTACAGCTATTCTATCGGCAAACTGTACCGGTAGCTCCTAGTTGCAGCAAGTGAACCAGTTTATAACTAAAAGCGCTATAGGCGCCCGCAAATTCTGCATAATACTGAATAATACATTTTCATGTGCATTGCGCGATCCGGTTAAGTGAGAACGGACGCTCTGCTCCTCCGAAGACGGAATGGTGGTGCGTGCCCACGGTTGAGTGCTGCAGCTCGATGTGAACTGGTACACCACGAACCACCTCATGCCCAGCACCGTGATCACGGTACCCCCACGTCGATCACCATGCGCTATCATAAGGACCACTCGCTCATCTCCACTGCGCTCTCAATACTATTATTAGGGTCTTGGCAAGTATATCGATTGGTCGTCTATACATTTTCGCCAATCAGACCAAAAAAAAAAAACGATAGAAATGTTTTATTGGTCCAAAACATGATCTTTTTGATCAAGCCCTTCAACATTGTTCAACACCGCCACCTCGCCTGCAGTCGCCTCCCAGCTGACAATAATGGTTGGTTTTGAACGATTTCCAGTTCCCTCTGAATACGACATCAGAATTTGGTTTCAACAGTGCTGAATCAGTACGTTGCAGGCGCCCAGACCAGGATTGACAGCTCGCTTTTAGTGCACCGCGATTTTCATCTTCAACTTCAACCTCTATTGGTCTTTTACTTTTCAGCCTGAAAATACCAGACTAAAAAACGTTTTTTTTTCCCGGTTGTTTATTATGGTTTTGAAGACCAATCTATAGACGAGAACCTGGTGTCTACCGTCTCCTATAAAACTTCTTGTTGTGGTATCCAATGCACACCCCATAACGGTGTACGACAGGCGTACTACCGCTGTCAATACGGATTCTCAGCTGCATTAACTATGGATTTTTAAACTCCCTGTAGTCGCTTAGTACACTACAGCAAAGGTCGCAAAGGCAACATTTCGACTAACCATACCCGTCCGAAAGCCCTTGTGGCCAGGTTTTGGATGACCACGGCCTACCGTACGAATCATTCGGACAACCATGGCCGGCCGAAAATTGCAATCGGTTAACCGAAAATTATGTATATTTTTAACTGTTGAATTTCCTTTAATACGTTTGAAAATTCGCTCTGAATCGAAGTGTCTACTATTACTGCTTTTAATTCTTGTACCAGGAGCGTCGATACACTGCGGACACACATGTAAAAGGATGATTAACGGCGGAAAGCTGCAAATACCCATCCTACCCGTGTATTCGCGCTAGCGTACCAGAGCAATAAATAGAGTAGCAAACTCACTATTTAAAAACGAATTTCTCCTAGTTAATTAATATGGTAAGTATTCAAATATATTGATAAGTATAATCCACGTTTGAATGGCTAACCAGAAGATGCTAGGGAGGGATTTGATCCAGTGCTTTTTTGTATTTATGCCTTTGAAGAGTACTTAGGTGCCAGGATGAATGGATTTTGATTGGAATGCAAACTGCAGGCGTTGTTAATTTTCTACTGCAGCTATGGGCGGTTAACGTTTATTGTGAGCAATTAATAATATGTCCTTGTGCAAACACCTAAACGGAGCAAAGCTCCACTCCGCTATAGACCTGTAGACACAGCGCGCCCCAGTTGCAGCAGGTATACCAGTTTAAAACTAAAAAAACTATAAGCGCCCGCAAATTCTGCATGGGCTGGATCACATGGAGCTCGGGTGCAAAGCTGTACAGGCATACTGAGTTCACATGCTAGGCGACGCAAAATTCAACACCAAGTCTGTTGGTTAAGCTACTAATCCATTGGTGGCAAGCCAAAATGCTTCGAATGAATGTATGCCTATTATGTCGTTTGCTGTCCGAATTACCGGGTACGAACGCGCTCAGACAACGCGCTTGTGCGCCAGTGAGTGGCTAGAACTTGTAAATCGTACTCGTACTATGTTATGCGGAAGGCTTTACAGATGCTACCGATGCTAAGACCCAATCAAAAGAGAGTAACTAGAGATAGAATAGTGCATAAGTCAATAAGATTCCTTCACTTATTTTTATACCATTTTAGCCGAAATATGTCCGAAATCGAGGCCCACAGATTGAACGGGAATCGGTCCACTACAATAGTGAAGAGTTGACAATACTTGCGCTTGACGTCGCGCTAACGAATAAATTCAGAGCTGTTCCGCGCGAAGGTACGGCTTTGTTTTAAACTATAATTCATTGATTTTTACACCAGCTTTTATATCAGATTGTTGATGTGCCTACGCACAGCATTTCGCTGTAACTATGTCATACAACTATATATTAATCAGCTCTAAACGAGATTTTATTCTCCGTTATAGCGATATCACAACAGCTAACGAATAGGTGTAGGTGAAAATCCGTCAATCATTTCATAATGCAAAATTAAGCTAAAAACTGTCACCGATTGCATTAGGCTGTGTTAACCTCAGTTAACCCACACATAAAAGTACAAAAGGGTATTGCAATTTCGTGACAATAGTGTAGTTAAGCGGGAGCATTTATTGGTCATGAGTAGGTATATCTTCCTACTACGCTGTAGCCGATCTAGTCTCCTTCTCAGTCCACGAAGAGGTAATGGCAACTTCAAAAAGTGTATCTAATAACATATTATCTAGCCCATTTGTCCTACCCGCTAGGACAAAATACATATTTTATCTTAATTTGAATATGACGACAGCACGACGATCACTATTACTAGCAACTGATAGCGTTGACACATTCATAAGTGACATAGGAAAATTTCGGTCCCATTATCTCCCCTTTACAATTTTCAAGTCATTTTTTGTTCTACCGCGCATTCGCAAGGACAAAATACGTTGTGCACGCCACATCAGAACCCTTTTGGTACTTCCTCCTAGGACAAATCTGACTGGGGCTAAGAGATTGGTTTAAATGGTGGAAGTACATCAGCCTCGATTGGTAATGGTATTGACGACACGCCAATGTGGATACGATACATGCCCACACGAGGCAGACTATAGTCATTACCTACCTTGCACGCAGTTACGGTACCTTTAACTTTCTGTAGTGATAAAAAAAAAAGCTTTTCAATGTATGATAGCTGATATTACCAAACGCAGCCTCCACGACAGCAATTTGGTAGTTGGTATCGAACGTCGGTGCTTCGTACTGCAATGACTGAAGCGAGTGGAAGAAGGCGAGATCCAACACGATCAAATCGGGCAATCTCGGCGGCGGCTGATCATTCGGATGCCACAGTCTTTTCCCTGTTCTGCCTCGAGGATATCCATGTTGTCCTGTTGAATGTGCGGCCCAGCATTGCCTTGTTGCACCATAATTGTCCTCGATTTCCTACCTGCAACATTAGGCTTACAACATAGCATTATTAGTACAACATAGCGCTTTGAAGCAACATGCAGCAACTGGTATGTAGCGCCACCACTTCCAGCTCACTTAGAGGATGTTTTATTCGGGGGCAGGTTAAGTAGAGCAACTTTTCACTATAAAAACTTATAAATGGTTGACTGTATAACACGAATAAGGTAATTAATCTGTGTATGCAGTACAAAAACTTCCCCTCCAAAATGAAGCTATCAGCAATGCCGCGCCGCTACTAACTAGAGTACAGGCAGCAAGACCGCGCCGTCCCCCTACTGTCAGCACTAGGACTGTGCCACAGCCCGACTGTCTGCGGCAGGTGCCCACCAAGCTCAGCTCTTTTCCAATATACCTTTTGTTCGGGCAGGACCGGAAAGGCAATGCCTCGTCTTTTGTTAGGTAGTACTTTGTCTTGACCTTGTAACGGTTAAACCACTTCTCGTCTAGATGTACGATATCGGTAACACGATACGTGTTCAGTCCTAGTAAAAAAATAAATAGAAAACACACAACGTTTAGTCAATACAATTAATTGTCAATAAGTGCAAATTCAAATCAAAACTGTTGTACGTATTGGACGGTCAACACGAGCTAGTGCCCACACCAACCGCCAGGTCCTGTGACCGTTGGTCGGACGCGAGAGATTCACCGCATCACGATAGGCTTCGAATAGCGAAGCAGAGTGATCTTGGGGATGCCGGTCGCAGCGGAAAGTAGCCGCAAATTCTGTCGTTGATAGAGATGGGTATCCTGAACCCCTCAACTACTTCTTCGTCCGTGAATCGTCGGGGTGGTGGTGAACGCAACTAGCGTCCTTGAAGCAGGGCTGAGGCGTTATGGCGCTGCTGCCATATCTTTCTCACCATGTGGCAGTGCAGGCCAAAACCTGCCGCAGCAACGGCAACGCCGCCATGCGGGAGTCGATCGCTGACCGACCCCTCCACAAGCAAGAGCGTGACGGCAACACCCATTTCGGACGGGATGTCCCGCTATTGGGGTCTGCACGGCATCCAAAAGTAGGGATGAGGAGTCACCAAGCGACTGCGCGGTCCCAACTATCTTCAGCCTGGGGAGTCCCAGTCAACGCACGCGGTAGTGTCGTTCCTTGCTCCGCAGGGTTTGACGCTGCGGCAACTCTCCATTTTGTCCGTCTCGAATGCTGCGGCGTGAGCGTGTGTCATGGTCGACAATCCGCTCAACGACCCAGCGTTAAGCGCCCGAAGTATCGATCAGTGGGGGAGGACCATCTCGCTGGAATGTCGCCGAGCTGTTTGGGCACGTGTCAACATCTGGAATCTCGGATGGACGGTACTTCTTTAGTCGCCCGACGTAGAACGTCAGATACAACCGTAATGACGTAGGATGCCCAGCGTGTAGGCATCGACTATAACCTTGGTCATCGTAAACGGTCCATTAGAGTGCGGCGCAAGTTTTTCTCGCGCCGAGGTTGGTTACTGTGGAGTTCATGATGCCAGTGGTCGACAGGAGCACTCGTCCTCCTGTCGTAAAGGAGTCCGTGTGCTTGCGCCCGCGGTTGTCTGCATTCTCCTTTTGCTTATCGACCGCTGCCTGCAGCGCGTCGTAGCGGGCGACCGCTTGATGTTGTAGCAGGAAGTCTATCACCGCTGCGTTGTCGACAGGTCTCGCCGCTTGTTTCGGCGCGTAGTTCGCTGGCGTGGGCACTGCTGACGCGGCACCGGGATTGATCAGACACCCGACTGTCCAAGCTGCGAGAGAAAACGCCGCTGCGCGGTGTCGTCAGGATCTTCCTGGCTTGTGCGCACGTCATTGCATTAACCGTCGTTTGAGAATTTGTTGGCAACCTGGCTGACTCAACACCTGTGTTGTCACCGGTGAGGTCGGAACCGGAATTCACGCGGAAGTCTTGCCGTCAGTTTCTTTCCCGCCAGAGCGGACCACGCGGCGCCGTGGGCTGAACCACGACGAGGAGGGCTGAAACACGCGGGTGCTGAGCGTTGTTGACGAAGGCCAGTCGACGTGTGTACCGCGTTGTTCAACGCAAGCTCGACAAACGGCAGGAACGAGCCCCAACTCACGAAAGATGTCGCGTAGCTTCGAAGAACGTCTTCGAGGACGCGGTTCACCCGCTCAGCCTTGCCGTTCGTGTTCGGATGGGCCACCGTCGACATCAGCAACCACATTCCCAGCAACTCGAAGAGCTTCGACCGGTAGGCCGACGTGAAGCGCAGAGACGAAATATCCGGGCAGGCCGTGATGACGGAAGGCAGCTCCGATGCGGTGTCGGCCGCGGTGACCGTGTCCGGCCCCGGAATGAGATGGACCATCTTTCTGAAACGGTCGACTAACACATGAACGCCCGAGCGTCCGTGCGCATCGGGTGGGAGGCCGAAGACACTGGGAGAGGACGCAGGGGAGACTGCGACGATGAAGACGGCTTCACGCTCTGGCAGATCTCGCAAGTGCGCACCCACTTGGGCATCCATTTGTACATGTGGGGCCAATAAAAGTCTCGCAACACGGCCGCGAACGTCTTCTCGCGGCTAAAGTGACCACCCAGTGGGACATCGTAAAACTCACGGATAATCCGTGAGCGCAGATCGGGGTCATTGGGAACCAAGATACGGGAAGTGTCGAAGCGATCGATGTTGTACGTCAGAAGATCGTCTGCGAGACGATACCGGTCTATATGAGTGCACGTGGAGCGGGTAAGAGCTCTCAGCGTTTGCGTTTCATTACTGGGAGAGCGAAGATCCTCCAGGATACTGCAGTACGTCGTGTCGTGCTCATACGCGGCTCGGTTTCATCACGAAGTCTCACTTCCGGGAGACACTCGTCAGGTTTAATCCTGACACCAGACACATAGCGCAGTTGTCTTCGTCGGTAATCACCTACCGACCCAACGAATCACGTGGATCGTAATCGGGGTGCCGAGACAAAGCGTCGGCGATAACATTGTTCTTGCCGGGTTTGTAGTGAACCACGAAGTTGTACTCGGAGAAGAACGATAGCCAGCGGGCCATCCGCTGGGAGAGTAGGAGCCCTTCATCCCTGTTGGAAGCGATGCATGATCAGTGTACACTGCGCAGGTCTGTTCACCCAGTAAGGTCACTATGAGCTTAATCAGAGCGTAGCGCATCGCGAGAAGTTTCTTGTCGTGGACCGGGTAATTGCGCTCCGCCGGCTTCATCTGTCGAGAATGACAGCTCACGACACGTTCATGACCGTCGTCGTCGAGCTGCATCAGCGCACAGCCGATGGCGAAGTTGCTCGCGTCGCAGACGACGTGAAAGGGTTTCGAGTCATCTAGGAGCGAGAGGATTGGCGCCTCTGCTAAGCTCTTCTTCACCGAGTCGAAGGCTGCTTGGTGCGCGGAAGTCCACGACCATGTCGCGTCTTTCTTCAACAGCGAAGAACGTGGCTGGATCAGTCCGGCGTAATTCTTCGTGTACTTGTGGAGATAATTGGCAGACCCAGCCACTGACGCAACTCAGTGGGATTCTTAAGCGTTGGCCAAGTACAGATTGACGACACCTTCTCCGGATCGGCACGAACGCCATTCTTGCTCACGAAGCAGCCATGTACTGGAATATCCGGTGCGTAGAAGATGCACTTCTTCAGGTTCGCGTACAGTTTGTTCTCGCGCATCACTTGAAAGACTTGCCTCAAATGCTTCAAGTGGACCCGACCGCGCTGAGACCACCCTCAGCGCCACTGTGAACGAAGATATCATTGAAGTAACTCGGGGCGAAGTCACGAACCGGTCGCAGCACATGGGAGACCATGCGATTGAACGTGGCGGGTGCGTTTTTCAGTCCTTGTGGCATAACGAGCCACTCCCAGAGCATGCCACTGGGAGTGCTTACCGCTGTGAGCGGTATGTCGCCCAGCCTTATCAGGATTTGATAGAACCCGCCAGTCAAATCGATGGCGCTGCAGATCACGCTACCCGACATGGCGTCAAGCACCATGTCCTTCCGTTGAATTGCCGTCTGAGCGGGGATGGTTGCGTCGTTTAGCTTGTTGAAGGCATGGACGATGCGCCACCAACCCGTGGCCTTCTTCACGCAGGACGTTGGGCTGGAATGCGGCGAGCTACTCTGGCGCACATGACCCGCCTTGTGGCGGCTCTAAAAAAAGTCGTCAATGACCTTGACTTGGTCTCGCGGCAGCGGCCACTGCCGCACCACGCAATACTTCGAGCCGGGCATGACGAATTTTTCGATCAGCGGGCAGTTCGGCTGGGATTTTATCCCGAAAGACATCAGCGTACTCGCGGGCGGTATCGTAGACTGAGTTACACGACTTACGTAGCGCTTCCCAGGACTGCGCTTCGAATCGCTCCTCGCGGGCTGACTTCGGATCGGCGCTCGTTGGTCACGAGGAGATGTCGTCGCTGCAGACGGCGCTCACTTCGAACGACGCTGTATCAGTGTCGGTGATCAAGCAGACCTGTTTGATCACACCGTCCTTGAGGTCGCGATGGAAGTTATTCCAGGAGAGACTTGAATGTCGGGTAATCGATAGCGCGTCACGGTGCGGGCTTGCGACTTCGATGGTACACCGGCGCCCTGAAGCCCCTCCCACATACTCAAGTATGCAGACGGACTCCGTCGGTGAGCTGTCACTTGGCACGGGCTCTTGGCGTGGATTCCAACGGTGACGCTTCAACTTCTTCTTTCGTCGCGTCAAGTGCGAGATCGAGGAGGAGGAATCTCTCTCGCTGGACAATTTATCACCCCTTTCTAGACTCGGAAGGCCATGCTTGACCGGACCGGGAACAAGCGAGAGCCCTTGCTCGACCGCGTTACCGTTCGGCAGAACCCTCCCACTGCTCGACCACCATCTCGGTTGGCGGGAGCCCCTGCTCGACTGCCGTCTCGTCTTTCAGCATGAGCCCATGCCCGACTGCCATCTCGCTCACCGGCAGAAACCCAAGTTCAACCGCCAGTGTATCATCGGCCCCGCGTCGCCGCGAGGAATCATCGTGCAACAGCACCGCACAAGCCATCCAGAGAGGGGCCATCGCTCACTCTGTACACAACGTACGTCATGAGGCCAGTCTCCCTGGGCAACCAGGAGGTGTGTAAATACCTCGCTCCCGTCGAAGTCACTGTGGCGTTTGACTGATCGAGCCAGCAAGTCAATCTCGGGTTGATACCGCGACAGTCACAGTATGCCCAAGATGCCGTCAAATGCGTAGTTCATCTCAACCACGAGGAAGTCGTCATTGCTGCGAAAGTCGTGGAACGTGTACGGCAGCGTGATCTCGCGCCGAGCGATATGGCGCGAATTCCCATCGGCTAGCGTGACGACGACCTCTCCTGGACCCTCGCGGACGGTGAGCTCCGAGGGGAGCACCGGCAAGCACAACGCGCGGAAGAAGTTGTTCGTCACTTCTGAGTCCAGGAGTGCGCACAGTGGTCACCGGGCGTTGGTGACATGAAGATTGTCGATGATAAGCCTCGAGTTGCTCGGCGTGGTGGTGCCATTGAAATGTGTGTGTAGCACATGAGGACACCTACTGTACCTGACTGGTTTTTGGCTGAACGGCAGGAAACACCTCGCCTGCTGGTGACGAATGCAATCTGTCGCTTGAGATTGTAATTCCACGGTCTACCATTGGATGAGTTACAGGTGTTCTTCTGACTATAGAAGCACAAATTCGGCGTAGAATGAAGAGTTGGATATACTCAAATGGTGCGGTAGCTGAACTTCTAAGTGGCAAACAGCAGGACTGAGAGGAATGTGACTTCATGCGCAAAGGAAAGTCTGATCGGTATGAAAAAGGCTGGGTCGCTCGGTGCTACCAAAGTATCAGTACTTCCTTGATTGATGGTCGTTCTAATTCAGCGCTTTCCTGGCAACATCCCCGAAACTAAGCTGAAGAAGGGGTGGGCACACTAGTAAAGATCATGTCATGTTCCTTGAATCCGTGTATCACAACTAGGAGAGCTGCCGTCAGCGTGTATATCATCAAAGATAAAGTTTGGCATGGAGACGTACGCACATTGAGCAGACAAGATGTTGTCTTGGACTTGGGGATACCCGGCATACGACATCACCTACTGTAACGGGGTTACACAGGCTGGTGGTTCCACCTGGTGTGTGTGACACACACTGAGCTAACAGACTCTCAGTACATGGGCTGAAATACTCGGCGAGGTATTTGTTAACCGCTAGATTGAACCGATGACTGGCACAGCCAACCAGCGGGACGTCGAGCTTGGTGGTGATTGACTGGTTGGTGCTGCAGTTGTCACCGACAATGAACGCCACCATGTCGAGTGTCTTGTTGTAGACATCCAGCACACAATCAAACAGCTTAATGTGCGCATCGGCATCCTGCGAACCGTCATCAAGCGGAGATACGGCGAGCAGCTGTAGACGTAGATTCCCGTCCGTTTCAAACCCGCCGTACACAGCGACGTAGTGCATAGAACCGCTTGACCATCCGTCGAACATTATTCCAAAACAGATGCCCAGCGTCACCTCGAGCGTCATGCCCATCTTCTTGGCCACATCATGCATGGAGTTGAGCAGCACTCGAGATGACACGGATGTCCATCTGGACATCAAGCGTGTCAGCTCGTTGTCGACTTCTAAGAGGGGCATTTTGCGCTCAACGACCCATCGCATCCAGTTGAAACGATGCGACGTCTCCTCAGAAACAAATCCGAAGTCTTAGAGGCGTCCGTTGGTCTTGGAAAGGGATGCTGCATACTGAGCCTTGAAGCCTGGATGCTTGTGGGCGAGGTGGGCAATCAGATTGAAGTAGCCAGCGCTGGCGAGTTGCTTCCGCTTGTTGCCGCACTGTTTGCAGCGGTAGCGGCCTTAGTCAAGGGACTCGTATAAGTAGGCGCAGGTGTCCTTGTTGTTTGTCGGCATCTTTGAGGTGACAGTGTGCTTTAAAAAGTGAGAGAGCGAAATAAGCGAGGCACGAGAGACTGCTAGGCTTCTGGTGCTGTCTTAGCCAGTCGTTTTATCATCTGTAAGTAAGTATCGAGCATAGAGACTACCAGATGTGCTTGTGAGCGAAGTTGCTGTCGTCCAGCAGTTCGCACGATGACATGAAATTGGTATGAGCTTACTTTTGTAAATTGAATTGTGAAAATTGGTACAGTATGATATTTTATTTTTGCTGAAATTTCCGATACTCCGTTTTTTCACTGTGAAAACTAATTTTAGTGATACGGAATTTTTTTTATTCAGACCCCTGGTATGGAGGTGTGGACTTCTGCTTCGAGTTCAACATGAACGAGGGTGAGCACTACCTGGCGCAATGTAGCGTACCTCTTAGCAAGACGTGGCTGTGGCCTGAGCTATGTTGGTGATTCTCTTCTACGTATTCCTGCTGGGCGTGAGCACGTACTTGCTGGAGTAAAACTTAAACGGCCACGAGGCGAACGAACTGACAGTTCGTCGTGCGATGAGTTACTGCGAGCAGATTGATGTTCACTGAGGTGTCCAGGATGCGCGAGACCTTGACGTTCAGCGCGAAATTGCACAGCTAGGACAGCAGCAACTCGGACAGCAAGAAGTACGACACGATGGAGGCGTGCTTGGACTTACTGGACATGCACGACATTGCGGACTGGCCTAGTTCGACTGGATCTAGTGTCTGTCAAAAGTTGAGCTCGTCGGCCAACGCTTTTGCCCATGCTATGTAGTGTGAGATGTGCTCTCCCTTCGGACCGAAGTCCAGCAGTCGCTGACACACCAGGGACACCATTTCGACGAGTTCGTACGCGGCCTTATCTTGAAATACGAAGTTGGTAATAGGCCTGATAAACCCAGATTGTAGAAGAGCATCCCCAACGGTATAGCAAATTGCAACATTGATAGGGCGCAGTGAATAACATAGTGCACCCGAAAATAAACAATGACGAGACATGGAAAGATGCAATAGTTGAGAGTCCCCAGTGGTATATTGATAGTGCGATTGTGTGCAGTAGAGTTAGCATCTCTGAATATAGCAATTTACTTCAGGATAGGCTCGGCAAGTATGTTGGCTTCCACGATCATTAGCTGCCGCTTCCTTCGTAAGCGGCATACTCGAAAGAGGAAGCACGAGGGAGGGGTCGGTCAAGAGCCGGGCGAAGTGCTTTTGCCAGCCATGGAGAACCAAGTTCGTGGCTCTACGGAAGATGCAGAAAACAAGAAGCGACTTGGTGAGCTCCGTCTACTGTCTCTCCTACAGCTAAAGGCCGCTCTTCAAAAGGAGCTCAGTGCGTTCCTGCATCTAGTGCTCTATCTGAGAGCTATTTCTCTTATGCTGGAATGGCCATGGCCAAAGCACGAAGCTCACTAAACCCTTCAATGGTGGATGACATTCTCGTCGGACGGTCTAATGCTGATCTACTCCAATAGTGGACAGCATAGTTGCATTCCTTTCTAATGTTCCATACATTCCATTCTCATTGGCAAGCGTGACTACTTAATAAAAAAAACATGAGCGGGTGAGGGTACCCGACATTGATCGTGTCCAAGCTTCGGGTTGGTATGTGCACCCGATATTTTACAAGATGTTGAGTGGCTGGGTGAAGCCGACCAGCAAATACACTTTGCGACCTCTGCATTGCATGTAGTCAGAGAAGGAACGCGGGTTGTGGTACTTGTGTCACTATCAGTTGTGGCACCGCCTGCACTGGAAGTCGCTCCTGGCATAAGTCGAAATGTCATCTCACCTCCCAGTAAAAAGGTGACGTTGTCGTTGGTCTTTCCCAGTAATTTAACCATTTCAGTGTGTTGCGTTTCTGACCTCGTCATCACTTGTGCATGTTGTATAGCGAGGAGATCGGATAATAAAGGCATTGCAACCTGAAGTTGTTTTTCCACTGGATTCCGAGAACTCGCTGCTCTGCTAGTGCGAGGGTTCGAGATTCCTGGAACGTATCGCCAAAAATGTCATGCTAACGAACTCGATCAGGTAGGAAGTAGAAAAGAACGGTACAGTCTTGAAGAAGCACAATTCTGAGGTATTGTAGCAGTTCTAAAATTCCACGCGCAGCTAAATTCTTTTCCTATTTCCCATCTGAGACATGAATGTGACAACAATCGTAGTACATCTGGTGGAGGCTCAACCGACGCACGGTCCTAGCACAAGCGAGAGGGACGCCCCGAAGTGCACGCATGGCCTCTCTGGCAAGCGGAGCCGCATACACGGCTTCGACGTGTCCATTCCCATCTCCCATGCCTGAGAGAACATGTTCGCAATTCCAAACCACGTACATTTTCTCCACGTAGCAATCCGAAATGAGAAGTAGAAACGCAGCACAGCGGCCGCAGAAGTACTTTAAGCAGCTCACGATAGCGCTGTGTCCTGCAAAATAGAGGAGAGGAGAGTGAACGCACAACCATACAGACTACACTGGATTCTCGTCCAGTTAACAGAAAGCGAAAATACGAAGCTGCCAAAAGGAATACGCGGAATGGTGTGATGCTCGTAGTTTTCGTGATCGCGACACTGTCGCCGGAGGAAAACTGCGCCTATTTCTCTCAAGTCAAGTAATTAGGAGGAAGTCTAAGAAAAACAGTGAACAAATTGTTGGAGGATCGACTGGTTGTGGCTATGTAAATGCACTTGTGAATTTGTACGATCAACAGGTCAGCCTTCGCAAAATTTTCAACCCTCATCCACGATCGAATGCGGTGAAGTAGCAACTCAAAAATATGCAGGCTCAAGCAACCCAAACTAGAAAGTAGAATTTCGAGGACAGAGGCATAAACTCCTTACTGGATGGTTACTCTTCAGCCCAACAATTTCAGCAAATTTGTGATTCCTTTCTTTCGTTGGATGACCTATAAGACATTAACCTTATAAATATCGACCACTCATTTTCAGCTTAAACGTGATTTATTGGAGCATATTGCTAACCTAAACTAACTACTGCTCGCTTGTTTGCGTTAGTTTTTCAATAAACAGTTTTTCTTTTTATAACAGATACTTTTTTTCCCTCCAAATTCGGAAAACCCATCCGTTGCGGCACACATTACCGCCATCTCTGCTTGTTCGTTCACTGCCTGTTGCTGCCTTTCCATCAGCACAACGTTTTTGTGCGACTTCGACCTGCTTCTGCATTATTACAACTTGTGCAGTAGTGGCTTTTGCTACCTCGCGTTGATAATGCACCATAACTTTATCTAACTGCTCGTCGACAAGCAGCTGCTTAGCTTCCTTTTTATACTTACCGGACTGTAAGACAAGGAGAAAGCATCATTTCACTAGCGCCGAACGCTTCTTCACTGGCTGCAAGCTCCTCGTCTCCATCCTCGATTGATTTGTCTGCTGCACATTCGATAAAGAATTATAACACACAATAACTACAGAACTTGAATTGAATAATTACCTTCGGCATCATCAACGGAGCAAATTTTCTGACTTCATCATTTTTTAAGTCGTTGAATGTCTCGCATGAAACGAAAATTCGCCCTCGGTACATGGTAGTAATGGGCGAGACGAAAAAACGCTGACTTAGCGCGTGGTTTTCGTTGGACCTAGCCTTTCCGGTCTTTAAAGCTTGTTCATGCTATCGCGCGTTAGCATTGAGCTGCTCACGCTTTGCGGTAAAACGGTTATTTGCCTTTGCTACGTAGTCATAATCCGTCCACCCGCTATGAAGTCCAGCCTTAGCCTGGGTAGAATAAAAAAATACAAACAAATAAACACGTTGAAAAGTACTACAGCATCAACAATAATAATACTTACCGACGACAACGAAGACGCATAAAGAACCACGTCTATTAGCACGGCCCAGCGGCTTTGTCGAGCACCAGCGTTCCATGCTGTGGCCGAAGCTCCCGCCAACTGCCGATACGCGCCGTGAACACGATCCCAAAAAGACGCGGAGTTTTGATCTGTCCCCGTCACCCTCTCCCGAGAGTTTCGTGTAGGCATGGCAGAGATACGCGTCTATCTCTTCTGTACACGCGGACGTGTTCAGCATTGGCGCGTAGTTAGCAACAGCAGTAAGTCTTGATAGAAAGCATCGTCGAGACTAGGAGGGGTGGGGGGTTGTGGTGGTGGTGGGGGTGGGGTGGCGAAGTTCAGGCGCCGGTTCGTGCTAGAGGGGTGTTTTTCGTTTGCAATTCGGAAGCTCGAATTGTTGCGAGAAGTGAATAGCAGGCTCCTATTCACTCCGCCTATTTGTAGAACAACCAATTTTACACGAGTACTCCACAACTACTGTAGTGTCCCTATCAATGCGCCGGTGGAGCTCGAACTGTTTGTAATTGTGTAATCCCGTGCCATAATGCGTATTTTGCACTACTGTTGGAGATGCTCTAAAGCCTGGCAATGATATAGCATTGTCTGCAACTATATAAAGACCGAAATATGCGGTCTTCCCAATCATCGCACAAATCTTGCCAAAATGGCGGGCTATTACAGATAATGCGTGTAATATTAAAATATTGTGACTGCAAAATAAACACTATTGTACAATACAACTATTTTTTCTGGTTTACAACTGTGACAGCGGTCTGCGCTCAATATCGTACCAAGTGTTTCTATGCGTACGTTTCCAAAAGGCTAGATCCATTCTGACATTAAACTGGTGTATTTTGTTTTTACCCCATCACCGCCGCGACAGGTTAGATCTGGCACCAAATGCTTTGTCCGTAAGAGCGTATACACCGGTGGGGTCAAATAGCTGATTTGATCAGAGCTATTCCCGCACTGGTGAGGTCAAACCTGAGTCAAACCGGCGTTCGCCATCAAAGTCTCATCAAACCAAGTCGTTCCTCCGACCCGAAGAATCTCCGAAATTTTTAGTAACAATAAAATATACAGCGTTAGGTTCTCGTCATCGATATCCACAAACTGTTTGATGGCACTGGTACGTGCGAGGGCTGCTTCTTTGGCGGGTCATACCCCGCCAAAAAGTAGCAGCCACACAATGTCAATAGAAACCAATTAGTTTTTCCAAGATACGTAGGTTTTTAGGAAACACGGAAGTGAAATGTAACATGTTGTTTCCCTTCACCTCCAGCAGCTTACGAGAGACGGTCCTCATGTGTGAAGCAGTATAATAATACCTAGAAGACGTGAAAACATGTAGCCGACAAACCATCCGCAACAGCAACTAAGCGCTCTAGAATAACCCACCAGGAGTACATGCAGGCTTTTGGATAGAAAACAGCGAACTAACATTTCGGAAACACGGAATGAGGACGAATAAATAAATATATCAAGTTCCATTACCACCAACCCCACCACTTTCTTACAAAAGACGATTCTCAATGGCCTGGCAAAACAGAATATGACACCAAACCTGTTGAACGGATCATTTAGTGATGGGCGAATTCACCATTGCTTCGACTGATTGATGCGCTATTTATTCTTGTTGATGTAATTGCGAACCTTTCAGGAGCGACCGATGCAAGCAGATTCTGTATCCTAAAATCCCACCTTTTGTAGCGAAATTTTTCGATTAGCGTGGGCAAATGTTGCCAGATGGTCGTAGGAGGACTAATATTTGTGTAATCCACACAACCTGCCAGCACAGGCAACATTCAGCAAAAATTTCTCCTTGGTCAGGTATAAAGTGTTCTATATTTCACTGTAGACATGTTTCCTTTGCCGTTTGTAAGAAATCCTCTGAATACCGATTAAGGTCAGATAATGTTTTAACGAAGATCTGGTAAAATCAATAATCATACCAGGAACTCGGGTCCCTCCGTAACCCTGAAATAAATTTCAGAGAATTTGATCAAGCTCTTATACGGGCGTATCATACTTATGCAGACGATAGTGGAGAGCGCAAGTGTATGTAATCTGATAATTTCACCATCGAGCACGCATGCCATGGACCATGGTCTAATCGCACCAACCGTAGTGTATTTACATGACCCCTGGGAGGGTACGATCTCGCTCTCAGTGTTGTTTTGGCAGGCAACATTGACATTGGCTCAGCGCGATGACGAAGGGCGCAATAAAGAAGGCCCTGGAGGGAAATAGTACAACCGCATTGAAGATACCGCGCTCAGTATAGCTTGGGTTCACATTAACACCGACGGTTCTGTAGGAGGTCTACCACTTCTGGAATCGCGTGAAAGACGAGTTTGAGCGTCTCTCCTCTGCTGCGGTCTAATGTGCTGGAACATTGCAGTAAGGATAACTTCCAGGGTCGTTTCATGGTGATTGGGAAGGCTGGTAGCAAATTGCTGAAGTTCGTGGAGGGGGCCGAGCAAAGTGAGGCCGATCCCTCAAGGACACATACTGCACAGATATCTCTATGACCAACTGAGCAACAAACCCAAGAAGCCGTTCGAGTTTACCGTGCTTACCTAGGGATTTCACGGTAGCCAACGTTCTCGGGTGATATCAACAAGAAACCTGTGGTGCCTGACAAGAAGCACCCCGCACCCAGTGAAAAAAGTCACGACACGCAGTCGCCAACGTCAAGTTTGAGTAGCACGCCACAGAGAATGACCAAACGCGTGATGGCATCCAAACGTGCTAAACAAGAGTTAAACTTATATGCGCGCAAAGTGGTGGTGGCTTAGAGAATCGCCAAATTATCTGGAGAGCGGAACAAGATATTGCGCGCTCACAGCCCCACAAGTCTCCAGATGCCGAATCACCCACTCTCCAGCGATAAATGAATCGTGCAACGCTGGTGTTACCTCTCATTTTGGTGTTGAAACAGTCGGTGGTTGGTCACTATCTTATCGACCACCAGAAGATCTCGGACTATTCCCTTGTTTCTTGGCATTCCACGCTCTCAACTACTGTTTATTTGGAAGCGAGAGGACGCGCGGGCTGCTGAAGCTCTGGTCTTGCATCGACAGATTGTCCTGAACGAGCTTCGCAAGAAGCGAAGTAGATCAAGCGGACACGGAAGACGAGTAGAAGCAGTTCGCAGCACCAACGACAGACAAGAGAGCCAATGCTCTTCAAGATTTCAACAAGAACGGAATATCAGCTTTGAAGATAAGCATGAACTCCCTGTGTGATGGGACATCGGATGCAAAGTGGGTACCAATATCGAATGAGATGTAGTGCATATGTTGCTTCCAACTACGGATCCAAACACGATGACCCAACTTGCCAACTACTTCCATGTTACTTTTTGCCCTTATTACGTTGAAAGGGTTCAATCTACCCAAACCCCAGTCGAGATTTCACAAATGCTGTACCATATTACCGCGTAACCGGAAACATGTTGGAGAGTCTTTGAAGCTCTGAAGCCTCGCTACGACTCGGCAACGGAGTGCGGGTGCAGGCGAGAAGGATAAAAAAACGATAAGCGGAGGGGCTCACGGTGGTTGATTGTTGCATTGAACAAGCACGAATTGCCGTCGGACTCGGCTCTCTCATTTTAACGTACAATAATGCTTGCACGCACCACTCAGCACATACCTAGACGATGCCATCGCTTACATGGGAGGTCTATGATTCGCCACCGAGTCTGCAACACCCTGAACGCACTCTCAATGTCTTACAAAAGGTTTCTTGCATCTCTACATAGCGTTTTCGCTTCTTTCCGGCCGGCTCGTGTATGGATTTTAAGAATCGAGGTAAATAGCGTCAACCAGACAGTACGCCTTGTCGAACGCGTTACTGTTGTCGACAAACTTGACGACAGGAGCAATCCCATACCAGAGAAACCTAGTGATCGAGGCCAACCAAAACTTGCGTGCCATATCCACAATTCACGATTTGTAGACGATTCAAAGTCCACCGTAGACTTCTTCTCATTGCCTTCAAATTGGCCAGTTTCTGAGCTTGTTCAAGCCTTCCATTTCCGGTGCATGCAGTAGATGCTGTATCATAAACTCACGAAGCCACGTCTGGTATTGTTTCTCAAAAGACAAGAGGTGTTAGCCTCACTGAGATCGCGAAGATAGACCTTCCCGAAACCCGAATCCACCGCATCCACAAAATGGCTCAACTCAGTCAAGATAGGCGTCTCCGCTAGCTCTAGATTCTCATTCAGCATGACCACACGCAACCCCGTAGACTAAAACGCGCGAGACCAACCTGTAACAGCGGATGTTTTTGAGTTTCCGTAGCATCCTGCTCTTTGCTCGAAGTAGTCAAGACCACGCTGGAGTACAGCCACGTACACACACAGGAAAAGGAGTTTGCTCATTCGGAAGCGCCTACGAAAATTGTTCGCGTTGTAGACAGGATCTTTGTTTATATGCAGCTCACAGAGATAGCGGTGGCGACCGTGATAATTGGGACCCTTGCTACAGCTTTTCTCTAGGTGGGTGGGGTCCACCGGGCTTTGACTTATCATCCTCTTCATCTGAGTCCGAATGAAAGTTACTCATCCAAAAGTCTTTAGCAAACGTATCATCCAGTACAACGCGCTCTATCTCGGCGTCAGAGTCGTCCGCTATCGATTCGAAACGGAAAATGGAAACGACCTATTGCTTAACACTGTCCAGGCTTTCGTGGATCCCATCCAGGGGTCCGTAGTAACGTACGTTCTTCTAAATTACTACCACTAGTTTGCCAGTACAGGGAAACAAACTACTAGTGGCGCCAGTAACGGTATTCAACATTTCCTGGTGACTGTAGTAGAAGTACTTTAGCACTATCGGACTACTGGCTGTCGATCAGCTAAATAGTGGCTTTGTGGTCCACATCGCTGAAGGTAGCCTCCATCCGACAAAGCTCAGTGCGGTTGTTGTGCTTCATAAGCACCTGCATCTCTGCTCGGAGGCTGTCTGTACTAGTGCGACGAGAACTCATGACGAATACCCCAGTTGAGAAGACGCGCTCTTGAAACGTGTTCGATGGCTGTGCCCGAGCCAAACGCGAGCAAGAGCCGCAATGGACGGAAACGTAGGAGCTCTTATCTCGCGGAACCAGCGGCAGACGTCAACGTGCTTGCAGAGCGCTTGAAGCCTCCAGCATACCCTACCTTTGCGACGTTGACTAAGCAGCTGAGTGAAGTCTTTCGCTGTCAACCTTCCGCTCGATGATTCCTTGATGGCTACCTCGACCCACTGAGCCATGAACTTGAGCCAGTTGTCCATTACTTCGTTAGCTTGGTCCTAGAGACTCGACATGGACACGTTGGTCGAATAGGTAGCTACCAGCAGCACCCCACCAATGACCAATTTGTCGTCCACACAGGGAACCAAGTCGAGATTCGGTGATGTGTCCATGACTGTGGCGTTGTTGTCGTGCGAATTGGCTGTGTGCATTGCACAAAACACCCCCGGTGATAATTTCGCAGGATCAGCTTGCCTTCTTCGATAATCGCATCAATAACAGCAGCTGCAGTACCGTCAGTGGCCGGGCGATCGAGACTGTCAACAGTGAAATTTGTGCGGGGATCCAGTAGAAGAATGATGACTGACTCCGCCGTCAATGTGGACAGCCGCTAAGTTGCTCGACCCTTAATCTGGCCAAGGCTGACCTTGCTCTCCGCAGAAAACACGCTGAGAGGAACTGAACGGCGGGGTAGCGACTTCTCATTTGTCTTTGGTAACCTGAGATCAGGTAGCTGTCGACGCCAAGTCGGTCAATTGCGAACTTCAATAGGTCAATCAGCTCTGACGCGACCTGATTGCTGCGCTGTACTTCAATCCGAGCTAGCTTAGCAAGAGCTTCTGTAACAGCTTCCATTTCAACCAGTAGGCACCAATCGGCAAAATTAAGTGCGTCAAACACTTTCGGGTCATCATAAGTCTCGCACTGCTGGCAGTAGGACCTGAAAGCGGAGAAGTCGGCGATAGTCAGCTGGAATACCATCATGGAAACGCCACACGAGTGCTACAGTCGACGATGGTGCCCTACTCGGGGAGCCCATAGTAACGCTGCACCTTAGTGAGACGCTCCACTCGCTGTGGTGTGTTGAAGTAATTATTGAGCGACCGGACCTTCTTGATGAGTGTTTCTCCTTTGGGAAATGGTCCACCCACGGTACACACACGACGCTCATTCTTCTGCGTCTGGGTGTCCGTATCAAACACGTACACAGTCTCGGTGTCCTCTCTTATACCCAAACCATACAACAGACACAGGTTTAGGACACTGCGCAGTCCATGGGAACCGATTCTTCGAACAGGTTGGAGATCTTGCGAACGCTTGGCGTAATATCAGACATCGTAAACTGCACCATGGGTTCAATGTTGACATGGTAGAGCTGTTCAACTCGCAAGGTGATCAGCGCTTTGAGCTTGGCTGACTCGTGTGAGCTGTTGTACGCCGTCACCAACAGCGCTAGTCCACAGAAGTACCAGTTCTTGTTAATAAAACAGGCGGACGTGCCGACAACGTTCTTCTTGCCGCTGCCAGTGGTGCAGCAGGTTCACCATCGGATAGTGATACGCGTCCTCGAACGCTTCCTTTAGCAGACGCTCGACCAGGATGCAGGATAGCACGAAAGAGGCCTCTAGTATGGTGCTGTAGGTCTTTGCGGTGAGGGTAGTCGCGTCCAAGCTGTCCGTTGCTCTCTGGATGAGATAACGAAAACCCACTGTAACTACCGTGTTGTACGAGAGACCTGGTTCGTCACTATTATAAATAGTATTATTGCTCATATAAGTCAAAGTTTGCATGACTTACCGTCGTTGATTAGCCAACGCGCAATGTGCACGTTCAACTCATTTTGCGTCGCGTACCAAAGCTTCTGCAGTGCGCCACGCTTCGTCAGGGCTGGTTTATAGGGCGGAGACAAGGTGATCCGCTGGGAAAAATACTCAGGAACATTACGTAGCGCCGAGTCGATCTGACGTCGAGCACGCTTGACTCGCCTGGCCTCCTCACCCTTGCCAACGGGATGCGTGCTGATCGCGACCATGTGGTCCTTTGCATTGGACGTGTGACCCCAGCGATGAAGTTCGCTTTCCCATGCATCCACCTGTGCATTAGACGGGCTGGTAGCACTTCCCGTACACAGGATACATATGTGGGTGAATTATTCTGCGTCGTTGCGTCGTCACCAACCGCGGACGGTGTGGTAATGTGGGCCACAACCCACACGTTGTCACGTTTGCCGAGCTGGCGATAGTTATGCACGTCGAGAGGGATGCCGTACAAATCCACGCATGGCCAATGTCCGGGCGGGAGTGTCCTCCGACGATTGGCTGCTGAGCAGAACCGTGCTACCGGCACTCCTGGGGCTTCAACGCTGGTCAGACGACTCCGGCGGCCACCCTACAATTTCGAAAGTGATTGGCTGGTGATACAATACAGCAGTCTTTGGTGATGGGTTGTCTGCTTTCCACTGCTCGACACACACCGTGCTGCAAAAGCTATATCAAAACTAATATTAACTCATATAGTATGAATTGTTTTACAGTAAACTTCAACTCACCACACAGAGAGGTTGCCAGGGTCGTAGAGGTCATTGGAGCATAGACGATGGACGCGATGCTGGCAGACAGAGCATGGGTCCATGGTCGCCAGTTATGGGTTGGCGCAGTGAGTAAAGGCGCACTTCATGGTGCTGTCGGTGTTGGAGAAGTCTTCTGGGGATGGAAAGGTGTTTTGGTAGTTCAAGGAAAAAAATGCAAAGTGTGTTGAAAGCAAAACGGCGTAAGCCTTTGCGATCTAGCTCAAGTCGATTCCAACGAGCGCATGCAAAAGCCTCTAAATGAGCAACACTGATCAAAGTAGGTATACAATAGACTCTAGGAAGCGAGTAGAACCCCAGATCATGCAACCAACACGACATTCATGCAAGCCAAAAGAGGGAAGCGTGGAAGCCGCACAGCAAGCAAGTCGCTGTGGATCCATTTTGTGATCCATGGAGTTAGTGTAAAACGTGGATTGCAGCTGCACTTCTGGATCTCGACAGTAACTCGACAGTACTCTTGAGTCGTGAATTGAGTTACTGGTTACTGTAGTAGATTCAGAATCGATCAAACTATTGGTTACTATAGTAATATTAGTAGTACTATAGCACTACTTTCTACTGGTTTCGAGGGCTGCTACGAAGCCCTGCTCCCATTCGTACAGTTTGACAATACTAGCTGATTTTAAGACAAAATTAATTTCACCACCGGTGAAGATGCTTAACGCGGTCAATATTTAGACTTTGAGGGCGTTGTTGATCACATTAATGCGCCCAATCGGCTATACGTGCTAACAAGCACGATTTCACGGTACCCGTAATTTATTTTTTGATCGGGTTGAGGTGACGCCCTCCTGGTAGACAGCGCCGTGCTAAGCCTCGGCGTCACTCTGCGGGCGCTGTCCTCGTGACAGCGTCTAGTCCTTGCAGGACTGGGGAATATGTCTCTGTGGGCTTGGCGGTGCAAGCTGTGGCCTCGGCCTAGCCGCGCCTGTGCACTATGACCGGTTCCGCCGTAGCGAGGTGGCATGGTCCAGGAAGATGAATTGGACGCGCGACAAGACCAAGGCGTGGGGCGGACTCCCGCGATGGACTTTGTACTCAGTAAGACGGCGGCCGAAGAATTCGGCTTGGGAAGTACGAGGAACAAGAACAGACACTACAGATCAAGTCGCTAGGCACCGAATCTGTTGCCAATCGGTGAGTCAGATGCTTGCAAGGAGAAGAACAAATGCTTCGATCATGGCATGCAAGGCGGAGTTGGCACTGATCGGCAACAGGACCCGCGACTGTCCGACACTGACGAAGAGACCGGAGTAGGAGAGTGACAAAGCAAGCGCCATTTTCGCCAAGGACGCGGAGGAGAGAGGGGGAGCACGGAGAGCCTCATATTCCTGACGCATGCGAATGTATACTTTGTTATATACCGTATACCGATAGCGTATAGAGTAGAATACAGGGAGTACCCTACGTAACCCTAGGTTGGGTAATAGTAGTAAACTACATTACGCAATTTATCGATTTTGGAATCGCGACAGTTTAGATCGATGAAACTTATTGCACACTCTGACGTCAACTTGGTATAAGCGAGGACCACCTAGTTCACACTACTCGGATCCGGCATTCGTTTAGCTCGCATTATGCCGATTTGCAAGGTAGCCAAATATCCTCGAGAGCCCAAAAGTTGGGCTCCTATGGTTCTCGGTTCATAAACACGCAATTTAATTGGTCAAGACAACAACAACAACAAAATGAATTTTGTATGTTGAGCCCGTCTATTTTCGCGCACAACTCACCTTTTATTTTTTGGTGTAATGTCGATTGTGCAGAGGGCCACGTGGACCTCTGCAACATCGAATCAAATCACTCCATTCAAAACTTTGAATGACATTACACCCAATCAAATGTGCAGCTGGTACCAACCACTCCCTCTAAAAGCTCGTGTAGCCAAGGTCCAGACAGCTCAAAGTGTTAGAAAGGGTCTCATGGGGCCCGTTAACAGTGGTGTGTGCTGCTGGTGCGGGATTGCATCTTGTGAGTGGAGGAGCTCTGGCTCACAGCAGGTCGTGTGCAGAGGAAGGAAGTGCATCAGAAGCACCGTAACAAAGTGCTTCGCCAAGTACTTAGGAGACACTATCTTTACCTGAGAGACGGGAGCTTCCAAGGCGCTATTCCTCTATGTGTTGCAAGCAAGGTCATTGAATATTGGCCAGACGAACGATCTAAGGTAGGAATCATGTATTATTATGCGTACGCTACCGGTAGTTTGATACTCTCAATTGGTGTGATCGTTCTGTTGCTGCGTTTGGGCGTGAAGGCTACCGGCTGGTCCGTTGACGCTCGGCAGACCCCCTCAAGTGAAGCCCGTAATTGAGGTGAGTTTTGATTACATCACGGTGATGAAATGCAGTGAAGCACTCGACATGAAAGCCCCTCTCACATTTTGTGCACCCGTATTTAGCCTTCTTTTTGATGTCCCGCAGACTGCACAAGTAACAAAGCATTTTTCCGTTGCTGTTCTCCGTTGAGTTCAGAGTGATCAAGTGGAGTGACGTGTCGGCACTGACAACGTCATCAAAAGTCTCACGAGCACACTGTTTTGCTGCAGCTCGCGCCTCTGCTTATTGCGCTTTGCCGTTTTGGTAGGCGAGTCGGCCAGCCTTCATTTGAATTCACGTGGCTCCACGCCACTTACCGCAGCCGGTGGGACCGTTTTGAGTAGTGTGTGAGAGTTGATAATAGCAATATCGATCAGCCAGGTAAACATTGTCATTTCCAGACGCTTCTCACGGTGGCGAATTGGATTGGTGCTACGCCGTTGATCCACTCTGTCGACTGCATGTATACAACGGTTGTAGGCGGCAATTGGAGTCGGGGCCATAAACACTTTGCGATGCAGCATTCGATCTTCTGTCCAGCAACGTATAGGGTAGGTGCCATGGCAGAAAACCTAGCCTCAGGTGAAGTCGAGGGTAGAGTTTAGCTTCGACGGCGTAGATTTCAGATCATTGGTGTAGAAAATGACGACTTTCGGATCCTTGTAAATGATATAGCCAGCTCACTCAACTTGGATAATAGCTGGCGCGTAGGCTGCTCATTTTGCTTTAGCAATACGCCGCTGTGCATTTTGATGCACCTGTGTCTTTTTCCCCAGCCAGGTTCGGGATCAACGGCAGCAACTAGATCCCAACCACCTCGCGGGCCACCATCGACACGGGTTACTGCTGCTGAGACTGCTGGCTTGTTCCTTTTATCGACCAAGTTGATGCGAACGGTCCCAAGAAGATGCATTTCACCGTCCGTGAACTTCCACAACGCCTGTGCAAATGTATAGCGAGTATAAAATTTGTCTGAAACAACTAGACGGTGGCCAGTGGGAGAGCGCAGCGCTCGAGTCTGATGCCCTGCCATAGCGATCCACAACGCGGTAACAGATTCTTGTTCAGATGTCAGCTCGTCGGCACGCAAAATATTGTGTATCGGCGTTCTTAGGGCAGGAAGTAAGCCTGTGTATCGTTCAGTAGGTGTTGATGGCATCGTGTTGCCCGACGAATTATCTCACAAAGAGTGAACGTAGAGAGAAGACCATCCCGCAACAGCGTAAAATTGAACACCATACCTGTCCGACTTTGAGGACATAAATGTCCTTGCACGTGTCCTGGCCTTAGGCCGAACAGTCATTTCGTCAATACTGCTAACGTCAACTGGCACTGCAAACTCTGCAAAGCGCTTCTGGAAATGTTCCATGATTCCTCTACAACGCCACAGTGGATCTCTCTCCTTGTCAAACGTGGGGTGTTCTGGCGGGTGTAATGTCACTTGTACGTATCTGATGAAACCGTGGCATTGTCATTGTTTCAACAAAGGCAGACTGACCGAGAAAGCGACGATCAGACCAAAACTCGGCAATCTCATGCATCGGCAAATGCTCATCGCAATTTCAAGACCTAAATAGGCGTTGAACTCGCTTTCAGTAACAGCAGTATGGCCGTCCAAGGCCAACACATCCGATGTCCACTTGCGCAGCCGATCTTTCAGTGTTGAGGTGAAGAACAGCGAAAATACACAGACTTCCCGCTGAGGATTGTATGAGGTTGCCACTCGATCCGATATATCAACGTGTAGGCTGCTATTATCTCTGAGAGAAGCGATATACTGCTCTGCAATGATACTATTCTCTTCACGGATAGGCCGATGAGTTTGTACACCACTAGCATCTCTCGAACACGTGGTTGCTGCATCGCCAGCAGCGCACTCCGCCTCTCCAGCACGTACACCACCGGTTCCAGCGTTCGCCACACCTCGAACATCTTCACCACCGACCCCTGTGGCGTTGTCCTCCTCCGCGTCGACTCCCCAGTCGCCCGTCAGGTCGCCGACGCTATCATCTTCTGTCGATATGGTGTGCGTGAAGTCTGGATCAAATCTTTGTGACGAAGGAGGGGGAGACCTCTAACATGCTTATATCACTGGAATGTTGTCATAACGTGACATCAGGAGATGCTCTGGTAGGGGCTCGAGCGGACTTCTACTAGCGTCACGACAATGCTAGCCAACAAGTGATGACGACTTTTGCCCAATCAAATCAGTCTTACTCAGGCCCACAGAGACCTTTACAAAGCATGGTAGCTAAAGGGTTAATCCTGTTAAGCCTTTAACCCTTTACCTACCATGCTTTGTAAAGGTTAAAAAAATCCCTATGGCAGGGCTACCCATTTTTGTAATACTGTAGACGAACATCTCTGAACGAATCCCATTCTTTTCCGACCACCTTGCAAAAAGTGAGGCCTCCTTTTCTTAACCAGGCCAGTACTTACGAGCTTCAAAGATAGCATCAAAAGTCATATGTCACTAATCCGAAACAATACCCCCTTCCTTCCACAATAACCTGTGCGGATCTGGAACGCCTCATTCGTCAATTCTCCCTGCGCAGTTCAAGTCTCCCTTGGTTGACAATGGATCAGACGCGCCCCCTCCGCTCCCACTCGTACTCGAACCTTGACGAGGTGACGTTCACGCACCTCAACTGGGTCATCGTGCTGGACTTCGCAGCCCAGCAGCTCAAGGGATACGCCGAGTACACGTTCCACCACGCTTCGACCGCCACGTCTTCCGTTGTGGTGCTGGACACGCACCATTTGAACGTCTCCAAGGCCTATGCGGACGGCAAGGAGACGTCCTTCACTCTGGCTGAGCAGGAACACCCCGTGTTCGGCCGCGCGCTCGTGGTGTCCGTGCCCAGCCACGCCACAAAGATCCGTGTGGATTACACCACGTCGGCAGCCTCCAGCGGCCTGCAATGGCTCAACAAGGAGCTCACGGCCGGCAAGACACACCCGTACCTCTTCACCCAGTGCCAGGCCATCCACGCACGCACCATCGTGCCGTGTCCGGACACACCAGCGTGTAAGTTCACGTACTCGGCCACAGTCACCGTGCCGGACTGGTGCACGTGTTTGATGAGCGCCATTGCGGATCCTCAAGGCCGCAAGAACCACAACAGCGTGGATGCTACTTACCAAGTCTCGTTCCAGCAGTCAGTGCCCATCCCTTCCTATCTGCTGGCCATTGTGGCGGGCAAACTGGAGAGTGTGGACTTGGGACCACGTAGTCGCGTCTGGGCGGAGCCTACGGTGGTTACTAAAGCCGCGCATGAGTTTGCACAGACTGAGGCCTTTTTGCAACATGCTGAGGAGATCACAGGACAGGAATATGTGTGGAAGAGATACGATCTCGTGTGTCTGCCTCCGTCCTTCCCGTACGGAGGCATGGAGAACCCTTGCTTAACGTTCGTAACCCCCACGCTATTGGCGGGAGACCGCTCGCTTGCTGACGTTGTGGCGCACGAGATCTCGCACTCGTGGACTGGAAACCTCGTGACGAACCGCTCGTGGACGGACTTTTGGCTGAACGAGGGCTGGACCATGTGGCTGGAACGCAAGATCCAGACGCGTATTGCGCAGGACCCCAAGGCTTACGACCTCAAGGCTGCAATGGGACTACGTGACCTTATCGAGTCGGTGGAGGAGTTCGGACCCACGCATCCGTACACGGCGCTGGTGCCTAACACGGACGGCATCGACCCGGACGAGGTGTTTTCCTCGATTCCGTATGAAAAGGGATTTAATTTCCTACACTATCTGTCAACGGTGGTCGGAGGCCACGAAGTGTTCGACAAGTTCGCCAAGGCTTACATCCAGGAGTTCAAGTTTAAAACGGTCACCTCAGCAGAATTCCGTGCCTTCTTCGAGAAATACTTTGCTGAGAAGCAGGAGGCGCTGCGTCAGATCGACTGGGAAGCCTGGTACCACTCGCCTGGTATGCCTCCTGTGGCCAACAAGTTCGACACGACGTTGACTAGCCAAGCGACAAGGCTGGGCGAGCAGATGACGGCTAGTAGCAACCCGGAAACGTGGACGAGTGTCGGCCAGGATGTGCTGAAGAAGTGGCCAGCCAGTCTGTGGATTCTGCTGCTTGACACGCTGTTGCTCAAGCAGGAACACGCGAGTTTCACGCCTGCCCACTTGGATGCGATCGACTCGTTCACGCACCATCACTTGACGACCACGCACAACTCGGAGCTGCGATTCCGCTGGTACACTTTGTCCCTGCGTTCGGGTGACCTGCGTGTGCTTGACAGGACCGTGGAGATGCTCAAAGAACAGGGTCGTATGAAGTTCGTACGTCCGCTTTTCCGTGATCTGTGCACGGCTCTGGGTCCTGCGCAGGCAGAGGCAATCTTTGCGGACTGTAAGCATCTGTACCACCCGATCGCAGCCAAGATGATCCAACGTGACATTGAGAACAGCATCGCCAAGGCTAAAGGCAGGAAGGTCAAGTTCGCTTCCCCGACGACTCCTAGTGCTCTGGCACAATGGCTGGGCGTTTCGGACGAGGTCGTGACTTACGCCGCTGTGGCTGCTGCCGTCACCACTGTGGTGCTAGTCGTCGTGTCTCGCCGACGGTAGACGTGCCGCCACAACGCAGACCCCAACGTCTGTAGGTCAAGATACGAGGCACACCATAACCCGGATGGTTTGCCGTTTGAATTTGAATGGAGAAGCATTTTCTGCATCTGCTATAGTACTCGCGTTGATCCAATGCAGTATTGAACGGACCGCTGAGAGGCTGAAACTGTGCTCTGCCTTTGGGATCTCAGTACGCGTTGTGATATTTCCTTACTTTCTTGGACAGCACCTCGCAAGCACAAGCGCAAATAGTACGCAACGCGCATATTGTAACGGAGTTAACCGGAACGAAAACGTCTGGATGATTCAGAGCATTAGTGAGCTAAGAATGACGTCAGGACTTGTGGCCAGATATATGTCGCCCAGCACCTGCAAAGTTGTTCTTTTTCGGCCTTGGGGAGGACTACTCGGGTTCTCACTGAGGAGCTCAATTTATATCTCATGTTCAAGACAGGCGTGTAGCTTGCGGTTAAGTCTGAGAGGAAGCATCGGGAAAATGCCCTAGGTTTACGGCTATCTGCGCTTCGAAGTACTATTTCTGCTGAGTTCACTAATACACTTCAACTGGTGGTCGCTAGTGAACAACTTCCGAAACGCTGTACGGACGTGTCTTAGCCCAGCAATAGAAGTCCGTTGAAACGAACGCAAGCTAGCGGTGCTTTTTTTTTAATAATACTCTACTTGGTGGAAGACATTGGGCCACAACTTGCCAATACACCGTTTGAAGTTGCTTAATTAAACTGTCCCTACCATAATGGGGGTAGAATTATCGTGTATCATAGTTTTCGGACTTGCTTGTCAAAACAATCAGTTCTCGAGTCCACAGATGTAGTTGATCACTAGATATTTTGAGCGAGTGCTAAGCACATGAGTCCGCAATTACCATGGTTGATTTACGACACGGCGGTCCTAATTGAAATAGCACCAAGTAACGAGGGAACACCCTCATTCCGGGGACTCGTTCGTTATTTGTACGTTGAGAAACTTATCAACGGGCTCATCGTTTCACCTTCTCCCACCACGCGCCTGGAGATGGCTTTCGGATGACCATTGTCCCACAATTGCTACGTGTAGCGACACAGTCACTCGTCCTTTTCCCATCTCCAAAGAAGCTGTGAACATTAACTCAGCACCACTCGAGTTCCGACCTCATTTTTCATTCTTCCCAGGCTAGACCAAGTATCATATCAATCCTGTCCGTCACGATGTCATCACTCGAGCATTTACTCTGCCCTGACACGACCGAGAGAAACATAGGCAATGATAGTCTACGCTACTCAAACCAGTCCGATCATAAGCCCAACTCGAGGAGATGCAGTGTCCCGGATTGCCAGAAGACTGCTAAGCGTGGGGGGCGTTGCATCTCACACGGTGGCGGCAATAAATGTTCTGTAGACGGCTGTATCACAAGTGTAGTTAGTCGAGGACTATGTGTTGCACACGGAGGTGGCAAGCGATGTCAGACTCAGGGGTGTACCAAGAGTGCTCAGTCTGGAGGATTCTGTTGGGTTCATGGTGGAGGCAAGAAGTGCGGCTATCACGGTTGTTCGAAGCGGGCGCAAAGCGGTGGTGCCTGCATTGCTCATGGTAAAAAAAAGCTTTCCTTATCAAATTGACATCTTAAATTCCACGCTAAACTACACCTTTTCTTTCAGGTGGAGGCAAGAGATGTCGTATCGACAGATGCAACAAGGTTGTGCAGTACGACGGGCTCTGTGTGGGTCACGGAGGCTACCGCAGATGTGTCTTCGAGAACTGCAATAGACGTGCAATGGCCAACGATCATTGCCAGCAACATGGTGGATCTTCAATTTGTCTTCTTGAGCATTGCTACAAGCGTGCTGTGCGTGGTGGAATGTGCTCCGAACATAAAGCCGAAGCGTCAATGCAGGCAGTGACTGCGAATGGATTGTCGGCTTCAAACCAGCCTGATGAAGATCGCGATCGTCGAGTGGATAAATCTACCGCTGCTAAGTCTCAATGGCGAAGCAGATTGACTGTGGATGAACTCACAAGGAAATCATCGGAACCAAATTCCTATACACAGATGTACGACATATCGACACGTTCTCCATCTCCTGTCAGATCTGCTCCTCATCGAGACGAGATTCGAAGAGCTGACTCCCCCGTAGTTCCAGGTTTCTCTGCGCTCCTACGAGCCGACGATAAGTTTCCTTTATTGTTATCGTCGTACGCTAAACAGTCTGAGTCATCGACAGGAACCTATGTCCGACACCAGCACCAGCCATACCACCACCAGAAACACAAAGTTTATCCTCTGCTACCAAGTATTCAAGCTCTGCAGAGCTACCGCAGCAGAGCTTCAATTATCGACAAGAGTCTTCATACAAGTACGACTTTTGTTGACTCAGTAACGACGCCAGCGAGGTCAGAACTTCGAATTGTGGTCACCGAAGACCCTGACAGACTGAAGCGAGCACCTAACACGGAGATTGACTGCCGACGAGGAGAAGACTGCAAGCTCTACGTTCACTCCTATTATTACCAGAAAAGCGATGGAGCTTTGCCGTGCTCCACACCATCAACTCGACGGCATGCCTGGGGCAGATGAACTAGTGAATGTCATTTGAAAGTAAGCATACTGTAATACACCATTATCGATAGTCTCCCACCTACACCATTTAATTTTAATGCAATACCAGCTACTGTCTTCCTTTCACCTCCCTCAGCCCATCCATAGATGTCATTCTCACATTTAATGTGAAAGCTAAGAAGATTAAGTACTTGTACATGTGCACACTTAGGAAGATGAAATAATTGGAGCGTTAGATTTTGTCGATAGTTCCTTGACTCCGTGGGGAGTACGTACGTACCTACCTGTACGGTCCTAATGCAAGTAGATCGTTTGGTCATTTCAGTGTTGATCGAGTCATTTTATTGCGGCTGGATCTAGCTAAAACATGCGCAAAGGATGTCTGCGTCATGTTTTACCACTCGGATTCGTGGGGTTGTTACTAACAACAAGGGCTACACCACCGTTGGACGATTGCGGTTTAGGCACTTCGGTTGGTTTAGTGAGTGCAGTATACACGCTCACGTCAGGCGTTTTTTTTCGATTTCAAAGTTTTAGTTTATTACGTGGTGTTAAATGTTGCGGGCATATTGCTTTTGTTATTTCACACTTGATTAGTTTTCTTTTACGCTGTTCGCTGCTGTTGCGGCGAGTCCCCGCCGGTGTTATTTTGTCTCGGAACGATCTGAAATAAATAAACGCTGCTGGATCATGTTATTTGGTGTTTGGTACTTTGATGCTTATCTATCGAGGATGACACTTCAAGACGGTGACAAGTCTCTAAAGCAATCCATTGTTTTTTATAGATCGCTAAACCAATTCGTGGTATTAACAAAATTGAAGGATATCAATCGAGTTTTCTTCCCAAGACACCACGCTTTCGTGCCATATATTTGCCTATGAAGTGAGAGTGTAACATACCATCAGTTTGAGATCGATGGGCGCTATAGGGGATCTTCCAGGTGCGTTGACCCTCTTCTTCAAGTGGGTGAATCCAGCATATTTGACTCTTTAGACAAAGTCCATACATGAGGTAAGATTAACATTCCGTCGATGTTGACGTGGCATAAAGCGAACAAAGTTAAGTAGATACGTAAAAAATTACGGTTTTCTTTAGCTGGAATCTAATAGCTTGTGCAAGAAAGACGAGGAAGAATTAACCACACGCTCAAGTTCTCTTCACAGCTGGATTAATTCCCCTACGTCTTCAGTGAGTTCACATACTTAAATGGCAAGTGAATATCACTTAAGCTTATTGCATACATGCAGATCGCAACAGTCAAGTTGAAGTGGGTCTGCGACGTGTGCTAATCCTCGTGTACCACATCATGATCTAAATCCTATATTTTATTCGCAAATATAAACATTTTCACCCAGTTCACATTCGTCCACGTACACATATACCCACTCAGAATGAACATGAACATGGATCCGAGCGCCATGAGCCCGTGGTTCACGGCTCCCGAGGGCGAGTACCCGCCAATGAACGCGCAGACCACACACCCGAACAGCAACAGCAGCGGATCAGGCTTCCACCCGGCACCAAGCTCGTCCAGTGGCCTCAGCGGCACCGTGGGCTCCAGCGCTGGCTATTATGGCGACGACGGCGACGAGGACGAGTTCGCCAACGAGCCGCCACTTCTGGAAGGTGATGGATGATGGCGTATTTATTTCTTAGTGCTCTTCAAGTGTTTTTACTTAATAGTATTGTTTTCTTATTGAAATGGTAGAGCTGGGCATCAACTTCGAGCACATTTGGGCCAAGACGGTATCCGTGCTGCTCCCGACCAAGCAGATCAACGAGCATATTCTAGACGATGCGGATCTGGCAGGACCGCTCGTCTTCTGTTTCCTCTTCGGCATGTGTCTGCTACTGGTACGTTGAATATTTTACGAGTTTACTAGTGCTTGGACTTATGTTTTTTGCTCTTGTTGCAGGCTGCAAAGGTTCACTTCGGGTACATTTACGGCTTCGGAGTGCTGTCGTGTCTGTTCATGTACTTGCTGATGAATTTGCTCTCACCTGAGCGGACCATCGACATCTATCGCGTGTGTTCCGTGCTCGGCTACTGTTTGCTTCCGATCATCGGCCTGGCAGCTATCAACATTGTGGTGTCGGTCAAGGACCTGGGCATTGCTGGCTTCTTTCTGGCTAGTGTGTGCACGCTCTGGAGTACGCACACAGCGTCGCGGTTCTTTGAGAAGGCGCTCTACATGACGGAGCAGAAATACCTCGTCATGTACCCGACCATGCTGGTGTATGCGTGCTTTGTGCTCATCGCCGTGTTCTAAACACCTTGTACTACAGTGCAAGCGACTTGCATAACCAAAATACAATTACATGGAACTTCGCCTTGCCCTTCCAACGTGTAACAAACTTCGGCAGGGGATGCTGCAGAACGAATTCGCTTTAATACCGAAGTGTTTTTGTGACCCAATCTCAATGGCCACAGCACATCTTTGGATCCTCGGAGCAGCACTCACACCTTTATGGTCGTACAGGTCAGCCATTTCAGATAAAAAAAAGAAGTATTTTTCGTTCCAACAATTCTAAACAATGAGTCTGAAAAGCGCTGTTGAGGGTGTAAAGTGCAACGACCGTTCGCGCTTGTCGGACTTTCAGACTGTTCAAACTTGCAGCTAACCTGCAAGATACGGGAATCGGTACGTCCTTAACCCCGACAAATTTTGTCCTTGTTAAAAAGATGACGAAATAAGAGCGAGACGTCAAATTTCTGGAGATCTTGGCTTAAGGACAAAACAGCTTATTCCAGACACCTTGGGGCGTCAACAACGTTAAGTTCGGCGAAGACCTGAAAACATGGTTTTTCTGCTCTTATTTTTTTTTCTTGTTGGGCTTATCTGAAAGCATACATGCGCACCCAAACACAAAAATGTTCTTTCCCCCTTAAAAAGTACTACCGTTCATCGTGAGGTCTCCTGTTCGTAAGGAATCAACTGTAGAGTAAACTCCATACTCTTCTTCAACTCTTCAGCAAGCATGTCAGGCATTGTTGCAGGAGAAGTGATCGCTTTGGTGCGCCGACTCATCTGCAGCAATCCTCGCGGGCGGATCCCACCAAGCCGAGTCAGCAATATTCACCAGCAGAGCTGAAATTTTGTCCGACAACAGAAATGGCCAGTATCCCAGCAAAGACGTAGACCCCTCCTTTGGCCGTCGGGACATACCCCGAAGACGCAACAAAAACAAGCCTGCGGCCCCACACTTATCGACAATGTACAATTAGGCCGGATTCTTCGTGTTGGTCTTCACGAAGATTCGGATTATATCGCGTGGCGAGAACTTGGATAGCTCGTGTGTTCGAGTTCATTTCGCCCATTTTAAAAAGATTCGCAGGAGTCAGCTGGCCGAGTGCCGACTGTAAATCGTTTTCGTCCCCTTCGCCCTTGTTCTTGACTTGAACAACGATGAACGAAACCTCAGAGGTGCTCCTGCAGAAGATCGGAATGATCAGATGGTGTGTCCGTTGTATGACCCATCCAGCATTCCCAGGAACTGCTTCACCGAGCAAAACTAACCCTTAAAACAGTTAGATCCGCCGCGTAGCCGGTGAGATTTAGGTTCTTTATCGCCCATAATGCTCGCATCCATTGCTAGAACGAAGAGAATGCGCGCCACCACTTCACCGATATCACCATGAACTCCTCTAAGAATAGTGGATCACTCTCGTACCACAAGTGCGTTGCTCCGAATGCCAACACGGGTTCCGCCCATAGCCACTGATGTGAGCATCATACGTGTAGTTCACGTAGTGAAGTATAGCCATAAAGTCCGCCACGGCCTGGGACGCAAAGACCGACCTTGCCTGCAGACGCAATCCAAGACGACACAACAACGCTGCGACTCCTTGTAGAGAACTGGACCCGTAGCTTTCTTTTTTAAAGGGACCCAGGCCACCGAATAACTTGGTGGCAGCCAAAATGAGTACGTCTTTGGGATCTTTTGTATCCGTAGTGGCGTAGCTGTGCCATATCGGCCGACCCATAGAGACAAGCGTGTTCCAAACACGGTCAGGATCAACTTCATGAACACTTGCCTTGTAGTAAAACGGAAGATTCTGTTGGAGTTGGCCATGGTTCAGCACGACATCCATCGTGTGAGTCAGTACGAACGGTGGGAACAAGCTCGTCTCTCTGTCCAAAATGTTGCGCGACGACGATTCTGCACAGAGCGGTAGCTGGATCGGGGCGGTGGTATCGACGATAACAGCAAAAACCATCACCTTAAGCTTTTCTCCACGCAACTCACGGTTTACCTTCCTTAACGCTCTGCGAAAGAGATGCAAGTAGTCGTTTCCGTCCTTCCTCGAAAGTAAAGACTCAGCCTCATCAATTGCCAAGAACAACACTTTCACGCGTCCGTCCTGACCTCCGTGCTCCCCCTTAACGTCCACAATTTTTTGTGAGATGACTGGCGGAGATTGGGGTTTCCACTCGCCACCTTCCTCAAAGCTAATACCAAAGACCCATCGACGGTTTGTGTCTCCAACTGCACTTTCCTGGATACTTGAGTCCGAAATAGAGTCCACACCGAACAGCTCGAGCCAGACACTCTTCGTCGACTCCCAATTTGAGCATGCGTATTCCAGCGCATAAGTAGTCGATCTCCAATGTTTGGGAACTCGAAGAAGAACGAGGAGAGCTGTGGAGTCGCGGCCGGAAAGCTGGACAGGCGCTCAAAGTTTCGCCCGCGCACGTACAGGAATCGCGAATCGAACAATTCACTTCCCGGCAGGCCTGTGGTGGGTCCAGCGAGCTTCTTCGCGACCTCGTACAGAATCCTACTCTTCCCGAAGCCAGAGCTCTGCATCATCGTCACGTACGGGGCGGTGAAGGCGCGAGGTCTATGGTAGTAACTCGCATCAGATACTGGAGGAATCTTGCGTCGGCGTCTCCCACGAAGGGACTACAAAACGCTTGTTGGAGGTGTCTTATCATCCCTGGGTCAGCCTTGGCCTAGAGTTCATCGTTCAGGATCTTCAGCACCTTCGCCAAGATAACGCTGACAGGGGCACTTATATCAAACCGATAGACACGCCAAACCCGAAGCTCCACACGATCGGAGTGTTTTCGTGTTTCTCATCGCATACCGCGGCTCGGTCTCGTCAATCAGCTGCGGAGGCTGCTCGGCATTCCTGAGAGGGCGAATTTTTGGGAAGAAATTGCTCCAGAACCTCCCATACGGCGCTGGACACCTGCATTGTAAGCGTCTGCGGCACATTATCTTCCTGCTTGCCCTCTTTCATCAGTTGATTGTTAGCCTAAAAAAGGAACAACGGCACTACCTGCCTTGGGTTAACCCCTTGGGTATCGAAGTATCGAATAATTTATCCTGGTAGTGCAACGGTACATTTGTACGGACAGCCCAACAGGGATTAAATCGAAATATGTGGACCACTACACAATTTATCGAATTTGCAATCGATTCGCTACAGAGGTGGAGTACTTGACTTTTTAAAACAGCACAATAATATATAGTTTAACTGTTTATTGGGTCTAGACGAACGAAATATAAATTATGGAAGGGCAGATGGTGAAGACCTGTGATTGGTTGGAAACAGCGCGAGAATGCTAGTGGTGGGCGCGCCGCATTACCGGCTTCCTCCGCTTGTTGGAGACAACGTTATGTAAGAGCGACCAATCATATTGCGCCATTACGGCCTCTCTTCAACCTCCGCATATAAGACCTGCTACAATCATATCGATACATTTTGACTGGTATCATACCGGTTAAGACCCAGAGCCTAAAGACGAGCGCTATTCATTTGGCGATGCATCCTGCCGCCCAAAGAGCTGCCCCGCCAAAGCGGCGAGCGTCCTACACGACACAAGAGAAGCTAGACGCTGCCAACGCTCTGGAGGCGACGAAAGATGTCGCGCGCGTAATCAAGGAGCGGTATCCTGACTTAAGTGCTAGTGCCTACGAGTCACGCCGTAAGTTAGTGCTCAAATGGCTACGCAACAAGCCGAAGATCGAGATGCAGTGCTCGTTGAAGAACGGAAGCAGCAAGAAGAAGGCTTGGCCAGCAGGAGTGGGTACAAAGTTGCATTTAGAAGCTGAGAAGGAGTTGGTTGTGTGGGTAAACGACCTTCGGAAAGATGGTGTACCCATTTCTACCAAAATGCTGGCGCTGCAAGCTCAAGATCTCGCAACTGAGAACGATATAGAATCATTCAGTGCGTCGTGGAGGTGGAGGCGTGCCTTTCAAGCACGCCACAAGCTGTCAATGAGAGCGCGGACGCGCACGGGGCAGAAAACACCGGCCGACCTGAACGAGATTGCGGCCGCCTTCGCATTGAAGGTTAAAGCAACGATTCTCGACCTTGGGGTGAAAAAAGTATACAACACGGACCAAACAGGTGCTGGACTAAATCACAAATTTTTATATTGAATCCAGGACGCTAACTATGTTTGTAATTGTAGCTGTCTTTTTTTGAGTTTCACCCAACTAGAACCCTCAGCACCAAGGGCCCCAAGTTGGTTTGGGTACGCTGCGCAGGCAAGACAAACGAGAGAGCATCCATGAAGCTGTTAGGTGACTCAGGTGGCATCAAATACCGTCCGTTTATCGTGTTTAAAGCAAACCCGTCTAAGATCCCAGAAACCGAGGAAGAAAACAAGAGGTTGCGCTACGGTTTTGGAAAGCAAATTTGGCGGGATATCGGTGTCGTTCACCGCGAGCAACAGCTCGAAATCTACGGTAACTTGAAAGGTACGCTCCTGACGCCATAATCTACATTGGGTACTAATATTGACGTGAATGCCTTTCAGGCTGGTGAAATGAATATCTTTCAGTTCAATTTCTGAGATATCGTTTTGGTGTTCGTAAGGACATGCATGTACCCATTTTGTTGCTGTGGGATGACTTCTCGGGTCACTGGACCCAGTTAGTCACCTCATATGCAACATCACTCAATGTTGTGCTGATGAAAGTGCCGAAAAGCGCAACCTCCGTTTGCCAACCGGCCGATGTTGCCTGGAATTTCCCGTTCAAGGCTCGCCTACGTGCCTACTGGGTCGGGTATTTGCGCGAACAGCTACGGGCTCACAATAGTGGAAACAAATTTGCACTCACAGCTCCAGACAGGGTCAAGGTGTCTAAGTGGGTCAGCATGATATGGGATGAGCTGTCTAGTACGACTATTGCAAATGGCTACAAGAAGGCGTTTGGTCTTCTGCTGGACGACGCTGATATTGCAGAAGCAGATCTGATTGAAAACCTTTCTCGCCATTGTGCCATCGACGCAGACATCGGCGAGGTTGATTCAGATGACGACATAGAGGTGAACGAGGTGGACGAGGAATAGATGGTTTCATTTTGTCTGTCAATTGTGTGGTTTTTACTTTCGGTATGGATACCGGTTACCAGAATCGGAATGTCGTTTTTGAGCATTGGTACAGTGTACCGGTACATGGGGTGTCTCCAATAAGCGGAGGAAGCCGGTACTGTTGTATTTACGCTGGTAAGATGCATGTATTTTGTATCTGTCAATAGTAGAGCGCCGTTCCGGCTGCTTTACATCGACCAATACTAAATTGGCTATATCTATCGGTAGTAGAGCAATCTCACAGCTGTTACATTAACCTATGCTAAATCCAAACTGAACGACGTTTACCGCCACTACATGTATACATCCTCGTTTACTGAGATCTGGGATTGCAATAGCGTTTTCGCAACGATCAGGAACAAGTTGTGTGATGGCAGCGGCGTCCAGCCCGGACCCGCGTCGGGTGCAGCGGTTTGACAACGTGTTGCTCGTGTGGGTGGCGCCGGTGACCGCCTTGTGCAGATCGGTGATCAGCGTAGTGCCCCTAGGCGCGATGCCGTATCCATGCCTTCTGAATCGAGCAGTGGAGGATCCGACGAAGTCCGCGTGTGACTTGGAGATAGGTGCATGTGCGCTAACAGGGAGCTGGGTCGCACGGCCACAAGATATAGACCCTAAGTAGGGTGGGGTGCGGCTGCGGTCTTCTAGCTCACTGGAAGCAGAATGCTTTGTGAGTGCCGAGATCTTTCAGCTCTCCGGAAGCACTTGTTGAGCAAATAGGCGCGCTTGGTGGTAGTCTGAGGTGGAGTGCATTACGCCGCAGTAGCAAAGCAGCAAACACTGGGCAGATTGGTGCATGTTCACTCTTCAGCATTCTGCGTTGAGTGGAGGCGCCCGCTTGGTCAGTCTTGCTCCCGCGTAGTGTAATGAGTACACTTGATGCTGCTCGGAGGCTGTCTGTCGTATGTCCTGTTTTGTCTTGAACATTAACATATTGAGCTTGAATACAGTATGCATGCCTTTTTCCTTGTGATGCTAGATATTCCGATCCTCTTAGACAAAAGAAGAAGCCCAGCATCGCAGCCCCCCAAAGGACGTGGTGCTGCGCGACTGACATGTCCGCCGCGTTGAAGATTGTCTTGAGCATGGTGATCGAGACTGCAGCACGTTGTTGTCGTGGGGGACTGAGCCTAGGCAATCCGTGGAATATCAGCTCGTGTTGGGGTTGCAGATCCGGTTTAAATCCGGCGACCAGCTGATGACACCATCGAATATGTATGAGTTTAGACCGTACGGTTTCAATTCGGCCTGGTGTGTCGTCTGAGCTGGTTTGCCAGCACTCAATCGCAAACATAGTAAGCTGTAGGGATTGTCCGTGGGGGTCGGTCGGAGAGAGCCATCTTGGTAGACTGTGTCGGGAACAATACCGGCACCACTGCAGGGAGTACACGAGTTGGCCTAGCTTGCAGCTGCAAAACGTGGAGTGGTGGTGGTGAGAGTCCCGGTGCACTAAGAAGACGCCTTGAAGACAGGCCGCTCAAAACTCACGGTGGGATACCGCTAATCGACATTCCGTGCGTCCTCTTGAGGCTGGCCAGCCGGAGCCGGATAGGCGTGCTATATAGTTCCAGGCGATGCATATGCCCTCCCTCTCGAACTGAAAGACAATCTGGACCAGCTGCTTGTCTTCAGCGTCTTTAAAACTTGTGCGCATTAGTCTCGAGCTAAATATAATGAAACGGAAAGTCAGGAAGGTGCATTGATCTTACCTTTTGTATTAACGTACCATGCTGAAAGTAGAAACGCTTTTCGAGTTCGGAAATCGGGATCTCCGTTTGTGAAAGTAAGTCTTGGAACAGAAAACTGCTCCACTGGTACAGATTAGCCCGGAGGTTGGCGGACAAATGTGAGGTGGCCAGCTGGGTGCATCACAACAGATCTCACAACCAAATGGCCGCTTGGCTTGAAAACTACGCAATGGATCGCAGACAGAGCACAATGATTACCGGAGCCGAGGAGATCAGCAATCACGACCACTACGAGGGGATTACACATCGAATCACGACTGACATAACGCAATGGGAAGAGAATCAGCGTCAATGAAGACTTCAGTGTGCAGATAAGTGGATACAAAAAGCGGAATACAGCAGGGTACTGGCTGTGAGGTACGACCTGTTAGAGAAATAGCCTAACAGGATTGGGTATTAGAGTTCTGATTGATTTCAGTAGCACAATACCACTAATAATAATAAAAACAAAATGCTGACACATACTCGTGGATTGTACCATTACTTACTGCTTCAACTCGAAAAGACGCTCACGCAGGTTGTACTCGAAGTCATGAGGTCTGAAACGGGCTCTCAGATGATGCTTGACTAACGCCTATGTCATGTGCCGCCCTTCGGCCTCACCTTGCGCCGAAAAAGTGCGATACCAGTTGAGTACAGTCTTACCTGGATTGCTGGAGATCATCGCCACAAAATCGGAGGAGTCCGCGTCCATGAGCGCGCGACTACTCGCGTAATACTCTTCAGTCGCAAAAATCCACAGCTCCAAGTCCTCGTCGATCTTGCCTTCGTATGCCGGCGGATCCTTTTTCCAACCTCGACCTCCTTCGCCTAGTCCATTATACGATCAGCAACGAGCTGTGCACAGAAGACGCAGACCTCTCCAACAGGTGACACGCTACACTGAGCTATATGAACGCTTTACCAATACTAAAACAGAAAGAGAGCAGGTTCTGCAGCACCGAGTGCGTGAAGAAGTTCTTCAATGAGGAGGACGTTGACCTGGAGGAGCTCACGCCCAGCAGCACGGCACGAGTATCAATATCTAGTCAGGCCACCGAGACAGATCTTGCACAAGGCGATGGGGAGTTCTAGAACAAGCACAAAGTCGTGAATCGAGTACCAGACGAGATTGCACACGCCCCTCCTGCGAATTCGTACGATACTGTGTGGAATCTAGTACACAAGCTCGACACCAACGTCTCCTACAATAACAAGACACATACCCATATTTGTTTAATCTGCTTGGAGACGAAGACACTTTGTTGGACAAGCCACGCTAGCAACGCCAAGTCACATCTAGTTTCGGCTCACAAAGACCTGTGACGGAGACACGCCTCCGTCATAACTAAAACTCCAAGATGTCGCAGTCTTATTGGGTGACCCTTTATCTGGGTTCTAATATAATATACAAAAGCTAATATGTTGATTCATAGTAAGCTGAGTATAGTATAGTTAAACGAAGTTAGTATGTTGTCTCGCAGAAATGAGAGATGACCCAGAGCCTGATTCAAGAGCGCACAAGAGGGGGAGACAATTAGGAGAGGCGACACCAGAGTAAATGCGTGGACCAGAGCAATGGGTAGGAAAAAAGGAAACACACTTTAATCAATATCACTTCTCAATTTGCATTCCAAACATCACTTCAGCCTTAAGGATGCCTTCCAAGTCACTCTACAGTACATCGTCCTACCTCAGCCCGGCGACACTCTACTTCGACCCAGTGACGCGTCATTTCTGTGACATAGTAGCACTTGTTTTGTCCACCCAAGCTTGGATCTGCCTGTGAGTGACCACATAGTGGGAATCTCAATAGGTAGTGCCACGTCGATCTGCGGGAGTGGCCACATAGTGGGAAGCTCCTTATCGCAGTGTCAAAGGGTATTGGCTTTTCACGAGCTCTTACGTTCGGTGGCTAGTTGGTGTGGTTGCGCTCTAGAGTGGCACATCACAACTGGACCTCCTTCTCTGGGTACCGTGGTTTAGCGCTTCTTCCTTGTGAGGATCTCTGTCCCGCTAGAGAAAATTGGGAGTGTTAAGTCTGGTTAGTGCCTGCTTTGAGTTGTTTGATCTACATCCGTTCCTACTGATCTCTTTAAGCGTGCATAGTGAATGGGTACGGAGCCTGAAGATCCGTTCCTCCAAAATACGGAGTCCCTGGCCAATAACCACGAGATTCTCGATAAGCTCCGTCTGGTTATGTGGTCTACGACGGTCAAGCCGTTAAAGATCGTCCAGCTTGTTCGAAACGAAATCCCGGACTGCAAGGACTCAGACGCCAGAAACGTCGTGCACGACACTTCAGAGTTGCTAAAGAAGCGCATACTGCAAGTGCAGGAGATTCTGGAAGGTTCTCTTGACCACTCCACTCAGCGATACAAGAAACGTAACAGAGGAATTTGGTTCGTGCCATTATTTTTCTCAATCCCGTTCTTCTTTAAATTTTAGTGACCGCGCAGAGAAGTCCATCTAACATGACCCATAGAAGTGGTCGGGCGGCTGAGCGCCCGTCACCAAACCCTCGCTCACGTCAGCAGAGCAGGATGAGTGGTCCAACCGACAGCGAAGAAACCAGTACGCCATCACAGAGGGGGCGCACCAGTACAACGGCCACATCGTCGGCATCGACCGCGGGTGCGCAGGCTTCTTCGGGGCAGGAAGTCCCAGCTGCGGACGCATCGATGTTGCAGCAGCTATTCGTCATGATGACGCAACAAAATCAAAAGTTTCAAGCCGCCATACAAACGCAGAAGCAGCAGGCCCAAGCACAGCTCGAGTTGCTGATGCTTCAGCGCCGCAAACACTACACGGGGACGTCTCAGGCACATCTTGCCAACAGCAGTCGACCTTTGCTCACCGCATCAGTTGTGGCTTGGATCCAGCGAATCTAAAAACTAAAAGTGATTGTCAGAGTTGGATACAACCAGGGGATCCAAGAAGCATTCTTGGGATTCACCACCGACCAGATGTATGTTGACACCACGAAGGGAAAACATGGAGACTTGTTCATTTCCGGCTCCGTGACGTATGTCCAGCGACCACGTCCGTACGAAGACGAGCAGGCGTATCACCAGGTAACAGTAAAGACCTCCAATTTTGTGCATTCCGATATGCTCGGTAAGAACGACCAGTGGGCACCGCCCAAAACTACGTGCCATATACAATCTCTAAATTTGTCTCTAAATATAAAAGCTGTACAGATTCACAATGTCGATGATTTCTGATGTATGTCAAAGATTATGTGCGGTTGCTTCTTGAAGGGATGATCACGGACCATGGTACCTTCCAATACAAAAGCAAAGATATAATCTATGTAGTTGTCGCCCGAGGTTAGGATGCATAGATGATAATTTCCAGAAGTTTATTGAGACCGGTTTTCCTTCTCACCAGACGGGCGGAGGGATATGTCAGGTCTATCAACTCTCGAAGGCCTTGACATATCGGCCTTTGTGGCAGTTTTGGGCGGCGTCCAGTGAGCGCACACCGCAGATTCAGAATTCTTCTGTTCCATATCATCAGATACTTTTCTCAAAGCAACGCAACGTTATTTATTTAAAAAGCCACATCATTTTAAAATAAGTTTAAAAGCCCTTCCTTCTTTAAACTTCAAAGTAATATTGGAAGGATTTCTACTGTCATTTTCTACAGATAATTTAAAAAAATGTAACATGTGAATTTTTAAAATCGAATAATTTGCATCTGGAATAGCGAAGAACAATTTTTGCTTTGCATCCGGCCGACTGAGTATTCACTGCGACTCGTTTACAGTTCACCCACCTTACGAGCGGGTCCACCTTCCCAGTCAGTTGTATGAAGCGGGCATTTTGAGTCAATTTTTTTGACACGCTTTCTGGACGTAATCGAACACTAAGACAACCAGTTCCATTGGTATTGCTCACTGAAGTATTTTTCACATCGGATCTACAGTAGTGTCCACCAGTTCTGATCAACGATGAAAGGCATTCACCAATTCACCTGGTCGAACGCAAAGAGACTCCACAATCGTTATGCAGAGCGTGCGTCTGCTCTTTCGTAATGATCAAACGCAGTGGAAGCGCGTGGAACGGTCTACAGTCTTCACGCTGTTAAAGCGCGATGACGAAGTATTAGCACAAGCTCGACTGGACGCAAGTATCGAGGAAGTGGCGAGCGTCTTAGGAGCTACGACGGACCAGCTGCACGCTGCCACGATGGAGGGGCTCTACGACGACGCCTTCATCGCCGGTTCCGTGGCCTACGTTGAACGTCCTCATGAGAATGACCAGGAATTTAAACAATTGGCTGTCAAGACTTCCAACTTTGTTCACTCGAAGATTCTGGGCAAGAATGAGCAGTGGTGCTTTGGCGAGACCTTGCGCAGCAAGCCTGAAGGCGACAGCTTTACGATCACGCAGAGCTCATTGGAAGCTGATCAGTCGCAGTCGCTACCAGCTCGGCTCGCATTGAAGGATACCAAGCGGCGTGTTGCCCAGCTTCGTGACGTGAGCACAGCGTATCTGGTGGAGCGAACGACGGACACTCAACGGCTGCGTATCACCTTCCACGCTCTGTACAAACCTGAGGGTACACCAACAAAGGACGGACCAGTTGTGACACGCAGGGCTGCTCGAGCACGCCTGTTGCGTCTTGCACGGGGCACATCGGAGCTCTCCCAGGTCGTGCGTCGTCGTCGGTTTGGAGTTCAAGTGTTTGCAGACCACTCGGCTTTTCACATTCGCAATCCTCGATGCACGTGCTGCACGCGCAAATTCACGCCCATTATCAACCTCATCCCAAGGACGCGATGTTATCTCTGCGGATACTACGTCTGCGTGTCCTGCTCGTCCTCCGAGAAGATGGAGACGTACAATGGTCGAGTAGCGACGATCATGGTCTGCATTCGCTGTGTCAAGAGCGTCGCCGCCTGCAACTTCGACCACATGTTGAGTGTGAGGCCTGGGCCAGAGCGTGTGCTCGGCGATGAAGCGTCGACCCCGCAGTCTGCGCGCACATTTGACACTTCCAGCACGGCGACGTCCGAGTTCTCAGGGTTCTCGGAATCCTCGTCCAGCCAAAAACTCGGAGATCTACTGACCCAAGTCGTGTGTGACGACTCGGATCAAGTCACTCTTGGACAGCGTCGCGCCGCATTCCTGGTACTCGAACAACTTCTGCTTATTGACCAAAAGGAAGCTCAGGTCCAAGCTGACAAAAACGCAGAACTTCTCAGCGCTGCGAGTGAGCGTCAGCAGCCAACTGAAGCTGCCAAGCGAGCGATGGATGTGTCAAAGTGTCGAAAGGATCTGGATGCCTGCAAGTTCGCGAGTGCCGATTCTCGTCCGTATCCTATGATGCCAGCTTTGATCCAGAACGAAGAAGAGTCGAAGGAGGTCGAACTTGAACCAATTATTTACCCCATCCCAGCCAACGAAGACGAGCGGTTGGCGGCTATCGAGCATTTCCGCCTTCACGACGTTGCCAATGTTCCTGAACTGAACGTAATTTGCTCGCTTGCCGCGGCAGAAATGAAGGCCCCTCACAGCGTCATCACTCTCGTTGAGCGCGACGTCGTGACACTGCTAGCGACCAACGCGCCGGAATACTGGGACGTTGGCACTGGTAACCCCCGAGAGCAAACGTTCTGTCAGCATTTTGTCATGGACGACAAGCCATTGCTCGTCCGTCACGCTGAGGCGGATATGCGGTTCTACCACATCGCGCCTGTGACGATGCGCAGTCTGCGGTTCTACGCCGGATTTCCTGTGTCGGTCCCGTGTGTGTCGAAAACTCCAGGACAGCCCGAGAGGGTCGTCATTGGCGCGTTGTGTTGCCTTGATGAAAAGCCCCACGAGATGACGAGGTCGCAGTACTGGAGACTAATGAAATTGGCGGACGCAGCGTCAAACATCTTGGAGAGGACTGCGAAAGAGTACATCGCTGACCCTGAGAATCATCCACTCGGGCAAAATCGTACCAGAGGCCAAACATTCGCCGAGGGCAAGGGAGCAGCGATGGTTACCTGCTAGATGGCATGCCAAGACAAGTGGTGATTCCCCGTCGGTCTAGTAGCTTGCACGCTATCTATTGGTGTGGGTGATGCTTGGTAGGGGATATCTTCAGAACTAAGTTTGATTCTCACGAATGACCAAATTTTTCTAACTCTATAGCTAAGGCTCGCTTTCGACGCACTGTAGTGGCAGAGAGGTAAACTAAAAAGCGTGTTAAATGCTGACACTGCCGCAAACGAGCATCACTTCTTTTCATTTCAGCCACCGGACTCTTAGCAAAGAGATTAAGACAGAGTACCAGCTTTCACTTTACAACTTCCTTGGCCCGGTGTCCTCAACAACGCGAAATCTCGTCTCCTTCTCCAGTAAGGGCATATTTTGAAACTCCTTGTGAAAGGTCCGTTGGGGCGCTTACAGGAGTCTGGTACTGCGAAGACCCCCCCCCCCCCCCTACAGCAAATATTTATCAGCGTGTACAGCAAGCGACCACGTAGGTGCTTTTCTCTCGAAGCGAAACCGCGGTTTTCCCTCCAAAACACCACTATTAATAATGGCGGGCTGGCCATGACAGGAATCAACCAAAACCACTAAACGTTGTTCATTTAACCACAAGTACGCATGGTATTATACATGAAACGACCAGCTTTCGGGGCAGACTCAAATTTCTCACCTCGCATCTGAACAGTGTTCGCCGTCGAAAACGGACTGAGTTTTGTGGTGTCAGGTTTAGACAAAGGTGGTACTACAAGGACTCCATCTTAGTCCTCTGACAAGTGGTCAGTGGCCACTTGTGCTCCTGCTCACCTGCCTACTTAGGCTCTGACTGGTAGAGATTGCAGGCGTCGTTTTGACTTCGAATACGTCACCGCTTCTGCTCGGCTCTGCCGAGTTCTCGCCTTCATGCAGTAGACCACATTGTTCAACGCAGAAGTAGATCGTCGAGTATACTCTTCAAAGCAGTTCTGTCACCCAGCATCGTAAGAAGCAGTATACAGGAGATGTCCTCAAAGCTGGTCATGGCAGGAAATGCCTAAGGACTATGCAAGATGGAGAACTACAGTACCTCCTTTGGCATCTCGACTGGGCGCAACTATCCACACTTCGACTATAATAACACTCGATCAGTTCACCAGGCCATAGCCGATATCCAGCCCTTATTGGTGCAGTCATGTTGCTGCATCGATTGGCAGGATCGCCCGAAGTTGCAAGTATGGGCTCGTGGTGCTTGGTGTAGCCATTTCGGCGCACAGGACGTCCACGTTGCATTCGGTGTAGAAAAGCAATCCGAGGCTTTCCACCTTGGCTCGGCACATCTTTACTTTACAAGGCCTCGACGATCTTTGTTTCCTTTAGCTTTGTCCTTCGAACTGTACTACAGTAGTATTGTAGCTGTAGTTTCCTGTTTTCCGCTGCACGCAGGACGCAATGCTGGATCTACGGGACAACTAGCGTCGGAAAAAATAGCGCAAAAAAAACAGACCTACTCTTTCAGCTGAACTTGTTCTTCGGAAACCATTTCAGTATGCAAGCGGATTTTTTGCTTTCAATCCACAGCTTTCGATTGCGGGCTGTCAGCTCCAGTGTTGATTGTGTCTGGCAGTGGCTAATGGCCACTCGAGAGCAGCGTTTCAACGACAGTTTTGCCAAACATCGTTTATCAGAGATTTCTCGATCTGCTCAGCTGGCATCGTTTCGATGGTGAATTTTGCCTTGAAATGTTACAGGTAGCGCTAGCTTGAAAAATGGATCGAAGAAAGCTGAAACAGCCGCGAATGAAAAACCCCACGCCACCAAAGCACCAGCGAAAGCCTTGTTTCACTTGTGTGGCCACAAAGTTCGGTGATGAGCTCTGGACAGTTCACGAAGAATAAGCTTTAGCGGCGGAGAGTGGCGATTGATTGGGAGGCATAGACGCGGTCAACTTGTATCCGACACCGAGCTTCATTCTCAAATCGGTCGACGAGATCGCAAGTCTCACTACCGGTACGCACCAGAAACACAGTCGATCATGCCGTTGAAGTGGTTCCGCAGCCATCGCCGTAGCAGCACCAGCAGTACGGAAGATGCAACGGAGACATCGAACACCAAGCAGAAGACCAAGACCACCAAGCAGCGATCCCGCCGATCCCACTCGCAGGGCCACGGCCTGCGTTCCATGATAGGTCTGGGTGGATCCACGCAGCAAGAACTTGTCGCTGCTGCCGCTATTGCCGCGGAGGAGGAGCAGCGTCGCATCTCATACCAGACAAAAAATCGTCGCCGGTTTACGATCCACGGCCTCTCCTACCAACACAAGCACAACGAAGAAGCAGGATGGAGCTGCAACTCCACGCCGGCAGGATCCCCGCTGCCCATGTACGCTTCGACGTCACCAAGACACGTTCACTCAAGACACTTTGGCTTCAGCTCGAGCCGAGTGCCGCACGGCCGTAGTCCACGAACAGAGCAGATGTTACCTCTCACACCGGACTCCCACCCGTCGATCATCTTCATCGACTGCCCGCCGTAAGCAGCTACACAACACGAATGTAAAACCCTCTGGACGTCTTGATGTATTGAGTGGAAGTGGAATATCTGGCGCAGCGTGTGGGTGAAGTGTAGCTTGAGAAGTGTAGTGTATGTGTAGCTCCGGAAGGAAGGATAAACTAATAGCACGCGGAAAAATGAACCCATTGCAACAGCACCGATGTTATGTGGTTGAGTTTATTTTTCAATGCCTGCACAACCAAGTAAACGAGCGTTTTTACGATCAACAAGCTGTCCACAAAAGTTGTTGAAAGTACTGTGCGGCACATCTATTACTATCTGGCTCAAAACGATGAGCCACGCCACATTGCGTGTGCCTCGACGCAAACGTAGCTTATTTTGTTTTTCGATTTGCTTCAACAGATCCTGCCTGGTCATTCGAAATCGAGAACTTGCTCCTAGTGCTGGTGTTTGCATGTCATCATTTCAAGATGCCAACAGCTTTCTTCGGCTCAAAGTTTTGGCTTGCTATTGTTTAACTGAGCTACTCGAGGAGATACAGCCGTCGAACGCAACACACTGAGAGTTTCCGGCTACAAAGCTGTTTGGGTAACGAGAAGTACATGGTAGCGTGTCGGCAGAGCCACAATTGAAATTTCAACCAGACAACTCGAGCCCAAATATGAATGGTCCTGTCAACGTGCACGTGTTTGATGTCCTAGAGTGAGCGGCACAGCAAGTAGAGATCAAAATTGATTCCGAAGTAGCCTCAGCGTAATGATTTATCGAACCTGGACACGAATCACGTGCCAAGCCTGACGGAACTTGAAGTGTTTCGTTGTCCTGGTACAGATTAATCTTATCGAAACACAAAGAGCATCCCCAAAGCAGTTGAACAACAAGATTTGCTTCATTCTTTTAGACAGAAGCTGCATCAAACGAAGCAGACACCAGCTCCGCTACACCGTTCTCTCAAAGCTTTGAGGCGCTTTCAGAGGTTGGTTCGGCGTTGAATCGCTTGTTGAGCCAGTTACTGGCGTAGTCCATCACCTGTTGCTTCTCCGGTTCGTTCCAAAGGCAGTGGAAGAGCCCGGGAAGAAGCTTGAGCTCCTTATCTTTATTCGCAGCACGACCCATGAAATCCTCCACGACTTTCACACTCGTGACCTTGTCCTCCGTTCCTTGCAGCACCAGCAGCGGTACTTTACAAAAGGTGCTGTTGGGGTCCTCGATTTGCGTGCTGCCCTGCAACTGCTTCATGCCCAGACCGACCTGCACCGCCATGAGGGTGGTCAGATTCTCTGTGACATTGAGCGGATCCGCCATATAGTCCTTCAGGAACTCCGGGTCACGCGTCAAGCCAGCAAAGTTGACTCCAGCCACTAATCTCGCAGTGGGGAACATCCACACCAGCGGCTTGGACACCGTCTCCATGATACGGAGACCGAGCGTGTACTCAACGGCGATGGCAGGAGAGGCCACCACGCAGCCGCTAAAGTGGTGTTTCCCCGATAGAATCGTATTGAGAGCCACGAGAGCTCCGAACGAGATGCCCATGATGACTAATGGGGGGTCAGAAGCTCCTTCCGATAGCATCTTGCTGTACACTGCGAGCTTGGCAGCCGTTACGAACTGGTTAGTGTCGTCCACGAAGAAGTGGAACTCGGACCCGTGTGCACGCAACCCAGGCTTTTCACATTCACTCTGGCCGTGACCCAGCATGTCGTACGCAATCACTCCGTAGCCGTTGAGGCACAGGTGCCTGTACACGTGCGTGAAGCGCAGCGAGTGCTCCCCGATACCGTGTAGGAAGAGCGCCACGCCACGGAGAGGCACCGATTCGGGCGGAAAGGCGGCGCAGTAGAAGAGCTTCTGCCCGCGCGCGTTGATAAAGTGGCCGTCTGTGAAGCGCTGGTCATGCAGACACGAAGCTTGGGCGGGCAGCGAAGAAGCCATGCTGGACGGAGGCGATTTCGGGGAGTGTGACGGTTCGGAAGTGATTACTGAGACGTGTTTGACAAGAACCTGTGAGATGTAGTAAACTCGATAAAAGTGGTTTGTTGAGATGAAAGAAAAAAAAGACTACCGTAGTGCCAACTGGTACTGTGTATAGCAGCTTATCACCTGTTATAAGACATAGTTTATGCAGCTTTTTTAGTGGGTTCGCAACTTCAACAGCTTCGAAGTTCATCTTTATATTTTTTAATATTTGATTCCAGTATATATGATAATTCAATAGCCGCAACTAGAAAATGGTGCCATTCTGACTTCGCAGCAGGACGAACAGTACATACTTTAACCAATTTGGATACGTGCGCTTTATTTCCTGCTCGTGTATGTCAAATCTACCTATAACCATCCCAATAAATCATGGAGCAGAGCAGGAACACGACTCTGGTGTCTTACATGAGGAACCCCAGCGCGTAGTCCTTGTAGAACGCTTGTACGGCCTCCTCGTTGCGGTTGGCCTCGGCCAGCAGCGCCATGAAGTCGACGCTTTCCGCGGCCAGCAGTTCCTGCACCTTGGCCTCGTCCTCGCACGACACCACGGCCGCAAGCGTGGCACCGATGAGCTTGGCGGCCTTGCCGTTGTAGCGCAGATGCTCCGACATCGTCACGAGCTGCGGGATCGTGACGCTGCCTGCCACCACAGACGGAGCCACCATCTCGCTCAAGTACGGGAGCGTCTTGGGGATGTCAATCTCGATATCCTCGGCGAACTCCAGCACATCCTGCAGCGCACTCTCCAGCGCAGCACTAGTCACCACTTTGCGGTCGTACAGACCAGCCAGGAAGCTCGCAATCGCCTCACGCTCCTTGTCGCCCTTCTCCAGACCAATGTTCAGCACCTTGTTGGGGATCAGAGCGTAGTGGTTCACAGCGTTGAGCTCCGTGAAGCTCGCGTACGCCTCCTCCAGGTCCTCCAGCTCCACGTACTCGTCCAGAATGGCCTTCACCTTCTTCTCGAAGGCCTCAGCCGTCAGCGTCGGGGCGGTCTCCGTCTCTACAGCCTTCTCAGGCTTGGCAGAGCGGCCGTTGCTCGACTTGGTGGATGAAGGCGTCGGCGGACGACCAACGTCCTCACGTCCACGCGAAGAGCGCGAAGACGAAGACGACGAGCTGTTGCTGCGACCTCGTTCCTTGCGTGTCGCGTCCTTGCCGCTCAGAGACGCGAACGTGTTGCTGCTGCTCAAGCGAGTTCCGCTCGGGTGACGAGGGAGTCCACCCGTTGTGGGGGCCGGGAAGCGGTCCGAGTTGCTGCGGTGCTTCAGGCCCTTGGGACGTGCACCACCCGTCACAGTCTCCCACCCATCAGCGTCCACCGTCGGAGCGCTGCTAGGAGTAGACGAAGACGTAGAAGAAGCCGCAGCACGAGCCTTCCAGGCTGCAGACGCACCGCCACTGCTACGTCGTCGGTCGTTCGAGCCAACAGAGCCTGTGGAGTTCATCGACTGGCTGCGCTGCAGACGCGCGTGGCCGCCAGACTTGGTACTGGAACGTTCCTTCTCCTTGGCCTCACGAGCGACTTCAGCGTGCACCTCAGCGATGGTCATGGCCTTGGTCTCCTTACGACGAGCCACCCATCGGTTCTTGCGCAGCTCCAGCAGATCCTGCAGCATGAAGCGCACGCGCGTGCACAGCAGCGTGGACTCGCCACTCAGCTTCTTGATAGTAGCGTAGTATCCGTTAATGTGGTTCAGCTCCGCCTTCTCGCGCGCATTTCCCTCCAGCGCCTGGCCAATTGTACTCAGAAGATTGCACAGACACTCGAGAGACTCCTCATCGGGAGCCGAGACGTCTCCGAACAGGATGCCGACGCACTCGTGCATGATGCGCGAGCTCAGCATCCGCTGCTTGAACAGCTCTCCCACAAAGCGAATGTGGCCCAGAGATGCGCGCTTCATGATCAGCTCCTTCTCCCGACGCCCGTCCTCGGGCAAGCTCTCCAGTCCCTCGATCTCCGGCTTGGCCTCGAACTCCTTCTGACAGCGTTGCAGCAGCAGCTTGCGGAAGAGTTTATGCGTGTCCGTCACCACCTCACCTTCCTCCAGAGTGATCGCAGGCATCGCCGTCTGTGCAATCTTGGCGCATAGTTCCGCGTACATCGTGGAGAAGTGCCACTCCATCTGCGCCTTGGCGATCACCATCTCAATCACTCCCTTCAGCACTTCCAAACCACGCACAGCGACCTCAATCAACTGGTCCGACAGCTTGTCGAACTTCTCGATCGACAGTTTGTTCAGAATCGACTTGGCTTCCTTCAGAGACGCCTCCGCGTTCTCAACCGGCTCGTCCAGACGCGACTTGGCGTGCGATGGCTTCCATCGAGTCTCCTCGTTGATATCAAGCGGAGCGCAGTCCTCCAGAGCGGGCGCAGTATCGTGATGGCCACGTCCACCACCGCGTCCACCGCGACCTCCACGCCCACTGCCACGTTCACGACGTCCGCGACCTTCACTGAAGTTGCCGCTGCTGCCGTGACGACCCAGAGACCGAGACGAGTCATTGCGACGCATGCCCTTGCCAGAGACCTCAGGAGCCGGAGCAGACAAAGCCTTGGTCGTCTTGTCTGCAGCGATAACCATGCCCTTGACACGCTCCGGCATGACGCACAGCTCCACCTCAGGCTCCATCTCCAGTAGCTGCTTGATGGTGTAGATAATACGTTCACCGATCACAGCCTGCTCGGCCACAACCTCGGGCTCTTCAGTCTCCGGCACCGTAGCTTCCTCGGCCACCTCGGCATCGACGTCCTGCTTCTGCTTCTCCTCACGCTCAGAGGCCTCTGCCTTCACTTCCTCCTTCAGCTCCTCCACCTCCGGCTCCGAAGAACTAGAAGAAGCAGCTGACGTCGCGGGCGTCGACACTGTCTCTGACGTGGTTGTCGTCGCCTCACTCTCCTTCACTGTCTCCACGTTCTCCACTACGGGGGCAGCGGGTGTCTTCATCGACGTAGGCACGAAAGCCGGCGCCATAACTACAGTATCAACAATTAAATAAAGTCAGTATCTAGTCCACTTCCGTTTGTCATATCAAAAGTCACCGTACAGGACGGCACGAAGGGCTTGGCCGTGAGCTTAAGCTGGCTCTTCTTGGCGGCAGGGGCGGCAGGAGCGGCAGGGGCAGTGGCGGGAGGCGGCGAAGTAACAGAGGACGGCGTCCAGACGGGAGCCGCCTTGTTGAACACAAACTCCTTGGCCGTAGGACGCAGCTTGGAGGAGCTGCCGGAGGCGCCCAGTTTCGTCTTGGCGTCTAGTGTGGCGCGGTTCTCTGGCTGCGCTTCTGTCATGATGGCAAGCTGTGGACGGTGTCTCTATAGAGATTTAGACACGTTGGGTGAAGAAGAAGATGGGGACACTTGCGCAGGTGCTCGAACGGGGCCTGGAAGTGGACAGAAGCGGATGCGGAACGCTACTCTTCCTGCTGAGAAGTTGATAATGTTTGGCTATCCGCCACCAGACAAATAAATGTAGGTGCAGATGATTGGTTGAAAAGGTTTTGGCCAATCGAAAGCGGGTAAAATAATAAATTGACTGGCGGGGACTACAACCAGCGATTGGGTTGAATAGAACCCGGTTTTTTTTTAGAGTGGCCTGCATCTTGGGTGGGTTTGTAGAAAGCAAAAATTGTTTTCTGGAGGAAAAAAAGTTTGGAGCAGGAAGTGTGGGTTTCGGACACTTGTTAGACTGCGAGACTCCGTTCCAGTACAGTAATACTCTATTGGAACGTGATGTTTTGTACATCATATTTCTAATTTATAGCAATTTCTAATTTGTTTCTAATTTTGTTTTTAGGATGAAAACGAAGCTTCGACCAGTTATCCGCCAGGACACCCGATGGGGATCAACTTTCGCGATTGTCAAATGGTATTTCACTCTGCTAGAGTTCATCGACACTAACGACGACGACATCGCCGATTTGGTGCCGTCGCCCGCGTACAACCGTCGTCTACGTGCGTTGCTGAAGGACCTCAAGAAAGTTGAGTCGGTGTCGAAAGCGCTTCAAGGAGACGACGTGTCGCTGTTGGACGCTTGAGTGTGGTTAGATGGATTAATGTCCATCAATCCTCACTGTGCTCGCTTCATCGGTACGCTTGTTGCTGTCGATATTATTGTCCTTTTGCTAATTATTAACTTTTGTTTCGTTTTAATTATTTTTTTATCAGGTCCGCGCGCCGAGATCGCGCACAGCCCTCACTTTGAGGCGGGGTGCGTTCGCGTCTTGGCCGGGAATGCGAGTCGCTTAACCCGGGCAGAGAAAGCTGCACTGACGCCGTTTACAGCAACCAGTACGACTACCAAAAAAGGAGATGAGGAGGAAGAAAAAGGTTCCTTCGTCGAGCATCTCCAGAAGCGTCGGCGCCTTGCTGCAAAGGAAACGAAGTACGACTTGCTGTACGTGATTCCGGCGACTTCCAACGTGGTCAAGCGCTTTTTCAGCGTTGCTCATCCCACTTTTGGCCAAGAACGGCACGGTCTTCTCCCGATGACCCTGGAGATGATCCTCTTTCTGAGAGAAACTGGTACGTACTGGGATGCACAGACAGTCGACGAGGCGACACGCTCGTAGGCAGAGTGCATCTTAATAGCTTCAGTAAAAGCTTATCTGAATCTAATGCAATATGTTATCGCAACAGTAACTCCGTAATTTTTTTTCTTTATTGCACCATGAATATAATGTATCTCTAGCGTACGCGTCTGCCTTGCCATGATTAATCCCGGCAAAGAGGTCATGACAAATATCAATATTATTATCGGGACCCCTCTAGCAGTATTGGAACCAGAGCCGCCGATTATGATATTTGTATTTATTGGGGCACCAGTAGAAACATGAATAATGATCTAATTAGAACCTGAAAAATAAATTATGGTGTACTTGCGACACCACAAGTAATGCGATAAAAATGTGAATCTGATTGACTTAAAGTTTGTATTGAGCGCCCAAAATTTCAGGAATATTTTGCTAAAAGTTCTGAAATCAATAATGGGTTATCGAATGGTTGCTGGCAACACGTTCAAAAATATATTAATATCTACCGTTCGTGACATCTCACGACATAAATTATGGTATAGAAAAATTAATACAACCGCCATAAATTATGGCTATGACCATTACTTGAGCCTCCATTTAGGGCGTATTCGGCTTGGCGCTAAAATAGCTGTTTGAGGGCAAAAATGGCATCACAAGAGCAATTTTGTCATAAACGTTGAAGTCGAACACAAAAATGTAAAACGAGCTGCTTTGTCCGAAAATGACTGGATTTGAAATTCATGGAGGGGATGTTTTTCACAACCAGCTATTTTGTCATCCTGTCGGTACCGACCTCGGCTCATCTAGCAGACCTAACAAAAATGAAAACGCCTGCCAAGAAAACTTGACAGGCATGGACTCGGGAGGGGAGTAGCATCTCCTTCTAAATTACTACTAATAGTATATAGGAGCACATAGCCAATGCGTCGCAAAGAGGCATCGCCTCGAGGCACAGCTTAGAGCTGCCGAATGCTCCTGAATCAAGCGCTTGTCTCCCTCGTTGTTCGCTCACACACTGACATCACTCTCTCTAGGTCTATCACCTGGCTTTAACTGTATTCTAGATAGAGACTAGCTTGTGTTCAAGCTGCTTTGATCTGAAACGTATCCACTATTTTTTGCTGTTTGGCCATAGACACTACGCAGCTCCTTTAGCTGAGACCTCCTTTAAAAGTAAAAACAAACTATAATACACGATCCTATGTAACGGGGTTACACTCAAGTGGCTACACGTAGCCACTTGGTTACATGGAGGGTTCTCGAACGTTGATGTAAGACACACCAATGGTTACACTTTGCAGACCGCTGGTCTGTATGCATTTAGGCTTCCTATTGGTGGATTAGCATTTCTTTCTACCAATTAGATTAGCAGGGTTCTGACAGCCATTGGATGGCAGAATACCTTTCATATAGGATATCAGTTTTAGGAGGAAACCCGGTCCAGACATAAATCATAAATAACAGTTCTCATTTTAACCCAAAACGGCTTTTAGCTTTTCTTATTATAGTAAATCTATACTTTCGGACGAAAGTATAGTTAACCTAAGTTTAAGCAAACTACGCTTCCTCGTACACGTGCGCTAACGTGTAAGCCGAAGTAGTGGGCACAGAGTTGGCCCATTACACCTGGTAGCACTTTGTAGTCCGTCGAACGACCGACTACCTGACTTGTTCGTATGGAATACGAACAAGGGACCGAGAACCAACCCATGGACGGTAATCCGTCCATGCGTGGACCGAGCAAGTCTGCAACGCAAATTGCACGTGCAGACCGCCCCCACCTGTCGGATCCAGAGTGGGAGGCTCTCCAAAGACTGGCAACAGTCATTGGGGAGGCGGCCGTAGCGACGATGCTACGGACGTTGTCACTGACAGAGCAACCCGGTGTTTCTCTGGGCTTCATAGTCAAGGAGCAGCAAGATGCTGCTGCCGCTACGACTACGACGGCGTCGTCCCGAACGACACCGCGCGTGCAGTCATTGAAACTGCACGTGAGCAACTATGTGGGAAAAGACGGGGAACCTCTTCTTCGATGGCTTGTCGAGGTCGACACTGCCATTGCAGCTCGACGCATCTTCGACGATCCGTCGAAGGTTGCGTTCGCCATGTCATGTCTTGGCGGACGAGCGAGGAGCTGGGCGTATGGACACCGGCTCACGGACGCTACGTGCTTCGGTACGTACGCGGAGTTCAAGGAGGAGCTCAGACAAGCGTTTGAGCCTCCTAAGAACGAGTTACGGTCGAGGGCTGAGTTCCTCGACCTGCAGCAAGGTAAGCATGACGTTCATGCTTACGCCCAACGTGCGCGGTACTTGGTCTCGAACATCGTGACCAACCCGATGGACGAGGCGACCAAGGTCGTCACGTTCATGAAGGGCTTGAGGGATGGTCCCGTCAAGACCTACCTCTTCCGAGAGCACCCAAGTACTTTCGAAGCTGCGATCACCCTTGCCATGCAAGAGGAATTTAGCCTGCGGCAGGCTAAATTGCATGTGAACGTGCAAGTCCGGTGATGAGAACGGGAGGTCCGGAATCTATGGACCTCTCGAACGCTACGGCTGCTGGTCACCAGCAGCGGAACAACAGTAGCGTGCGGTGTTTCCGATGCGAATACACCGGACACTATGCGCGTGAGTGCACAGCAGCTGTGCACAAGGCCGGGGCCGACGTGGCGATGCCGGGCATCGCCGCGATCAATAAAAAAAACGCGCGGAACCAGTAGGCGCGGGGCACCCTACTGGTAGTGCAGTCACGCGTGGCTACAACGGACACGCGACACTGAAGACTGCAGCCCCCAGTGAGAGAGACTCTCACTGCAAGAAGCACGATGACAAGCCAAATCTTGTCATCCTGAAAATAAGGTCGAAGAGAGAGGGCTCTCTTCGTGTGCTGGTAGACTCGGGTGCGTCAAACAACTTTGTTCGACAGCAAAGTCTACCAAAGCTGAACTTCGATGATGTAGACACATCTCGAAGTGGGTTGGAAGTGCGGTTGGCAACGGGTGCCACCGTGAGAACTGAGCAGCGCGTTGTACGCGTGCGCTTCTCGTACAAACACTGGGTGTTTGTGGAGAACCTTATCGTCTTAGACTTAGACGATAAGTTTGACTTAGTGTTGGGCATGCCGTGGCTTGCACGGCATGATCCAGTGATCAACTGGGAGAAGCGTACGGTTGTACGCTTCGGACGCAACGCGACAGAGAGCGATGGCCCTGTCAGTGTCGCGCGTGCACCGCAAGGTGCATCCAATCCCGACGTTGAGGCAGCTCCTAACGCTGTTGCCTCCGGTGCCCACACACCAGTCACAACGACTCAGGCAGTCTTCGAATCAGTCTCAAATCAGAAATCAGATTTGAGATGCGTTCCTACTTCAATGTGCGTATCAACTCTGGGAGTTGATCGATTAAGTAGGGAAGAGACTTCAGCTACAAGCAGTAGCTGCAAAGTCGGCGTGTCAGCTCCGGGAGTTGATACGGCCGTGATTTGTTCAAAAATCACGGGAGGCTCCGCCGCAAGGCGTCGAGGTGTCAACAGCGCATCAACCCCGGGAGTTGATGACGCGGCAAGCAGTGTTAGCGGTTGCAAACGTCCAACACCGGAAAAGCTTGCGTGCTCGCGTGCAGCCGGGCTGCACGAAGAAGCTACATGCAATCAAGCCGGGCTTGATTGTGTGCGTCCGCGGAAAGAATCCGCCGACGGTTACGACAACGGAAACCTGTCCAAGGCCGGACGTGGACGAGGAACAAGTGGTGACGGGCTCCAGAAGAAGAAAAGGCGGTGCAAGCAACACAAGCTACGCAAGTCTCGGTCCGGGACCGAGACGCTACAAGAGATGTCTGCTGGGCAGACATCGGACGCGACGTCGAGTGTCGAGACGTTGAACGTCTTTGACACGGACCCGTACTGGTCTCCAGTACCGGTCAATGCAACTGAAGAGTCCTCCGGCGAGTGCGTCGGAGTTGACGTCGCTTCCAGCCATGAGCTGGATGCGCTTCGGGAAGGACCTGTACGATGGACGCATCGAACAGATATGCATCATTTCGGATCTCGAAAGGATGAAGAGCGAAGCGGAGGAGTTGAGGCAACTCCACGCTGCGAGTACAACTGAGAGTGAGGACACTCTCAGTGCAAAGACGAAGAAAGAGCGCTTCGACGGGCAGAGCTGGGACTCGCTGAAGATGAGTCCCTTCTACGATGTTCTGTGGGAACACAAGGATGTGCTCCCGGACGAGATTCCTGCGGAGGTCCCGCAGGACAAGGGAATACAGCACGAGATTGACCTCGTGGCGGGCACGAAGTACTGTGTGACGCGGCAGTCGCCACTGCCGCGAGATCAAGTGAAGGCGATCGACGACTTCTTTGAGAGTCGTCGCCAGGCAGGACAGGTGCGGGAATCGAAGTCCCCGCACAGTGCACCGACGTTCTGTGTCAAGAAGCCACAGGGCGGATGGCGCATCGTTCATGCTTACAACAAGCTGAACGATGTGACGATACCGGCGCAGACGCCGATACCACGAAAAGATGTGATCATCGATTCGATGACCAAGAGCACCATCTACAGTGCTCTTGATCTGCGCGATGGGTTCTATCAGATCCTGATGCGTGAGAGCGACATCGCTCTCACGGCAGTGAGCACTCCAAGCGGTATGCTTTGGGAGTGGCTCGTATTGCCGCAGGGACTGAAGAACGCTCCTGCTAACTTCAATAGATGCGTGACGCATCTATTGCGCTCGGTGCGCGACTTCGCACCGAGTTACTTCGACGACGTGTTCGTCACATCCGGGCTGTGAACGGGAAGACTGACGATGAGGTGCACAAGGAGCACCTCCGTAAGCTGCTAGGACTCATGCGTAAGCATAAGCTCTATGCGAACATGAAGAGGTGTATCTTCGGGGAGAGAGATATACCCATCCTTGGGTGTTTCGTCGGGAAGTACGGCGTCTGCCCTGACTCAGAGAAGGTCAGAGTGATAAGTGAATGGCCAACGTTATCCAATGTCAAGGAACTGAGGCAGTTCCTTGTGCTTGCAAAGTACTTGTGCAAGTACGTTGAGAACTACGCGGGCAAGATTCGCCCGCTGTCGCAGCTTCTAAAGAAGGAAGCTGAGTGGAAGTGGACTACTGAGTGTCAACATGCCTTCAATGCAGTCAAGCAGGGCTTGACCGAAGTGCCGATCTTGGCAGTGGCTGACCAAGATCGTCCGTTCCACGTCGTGTGTGACGCGCCCGACTTTGCGATAGGATACGCGTTGATGCAACACGATCACGAGGGTTGTGATCGTGTGGTCTACTATCAGTCGCGTCAGCTGAAACTAGCTGAGCGTAATTATCCCGTACATGACAAGGAGCTCCTTGCCATGAAGTATGCACTCGCGAAGTTCCGAGTGTATCTACTTGGGAGTGGACCGTTCGTGGTCTACACCAACCACGCTTCACTGCGAACTGCAGTGAAGTCGCCACACATCTCGCAGCGGATGCCGAGATGGCTGTCGTTCTTTGCAGAGTACGACTTCCGGGTTGAGTACAAACCCGGAAGGTTGAACGTCGTGGCCGACGCATTGTCACGTCGACCAGATTATGTTGTGAAGACAGCCGACGCCAATCGGATTGGCGTCGAGCATGTGAGTGCTCCGTCGTCATCGTTGATCGACGACGTGAAGGCCGCGTATGCGAGTGACTCAGACACGAAGCAGTTGCTGAGCTACGCCTCAGCACCTTCCGACGAGGCGCGTCGGAAGTTGGCACCACACCTTCGTGCTCGTGCACATCGTTTTCGTGTGGATGAAGAACTGCTGCTATACAGCGCAGTGGACGACGATGTGAATCGCATCGTCGTGCCGAACGACTATGATCTGCGGATGCGGATCACGTACGAGTACCACGATGCCCCTACGGCAGGGCACCCTGGTCGTGAGAAGACATACGTGCTTCTCACGCGTGACTTCTACTGGAATCACCAGTACAAGTGGGTGCGCACGTACGTACGTGCTTGCGAAGTGTGTCAACGCGTGAAGCCTGCTGCGTTTTCGCAGGTTCCGCTTCAATCACTTCCGACACCGTCGGAGTGTTGGCAGTCCATCTCTATGGACTTCGTCTTTGGTCTTCCGCCTGACAGTAAGCGGAGGACTGGTGTCGTGGTCTTTGTAGACCGATTCAGCAAGATGGTGCATCTTGCTGCAGTGCCGGCTGAAGTGACAGCCGTACCGACAGCACGACTGTTTGTAGACATGGTGTTCAAACACCATGGCATGCTGCTCGACATTGTGTCGGACCGTGATCCACGCCTCACAGCGCGGTTCTGGCAATAAGTGTTTACACTTCTTGGTACACAAATGTCGATGTCGACTGCGGACCATCCGCAGACAGACGGTCAGACCGAGCGCGTGAATCGCGTGCTCGGCGACCTGTTGAAGAGCTACGCACACTCGTTCCAACAATGGAGCGACTGTCTGCCGATGGCAGAGTTTGCCATCAACAACTCGGTGCATGCCTCGGCGGGGCATAAACCGTTCTACGTGAATGCAATGCGGCATTCACGTCTTCCGAGCATGCTCAGAATGGTGGCTCCCTCCTTAAGTGGGGGAGGATCTATGGTTGCATCCGAACAACCGCAGAAGAGCGCTGATACCGACACAGTATCAGCGATGACGACACGAAGTCTAGCTGCGTCTCGTTCCGGGAACGAGACGACGGACAAGAACTACGGGTCTGTACAGGGCACAGACACCGCGACTAAGGACAACACGTCTGTGCAGGACACAGACAGCGCACAGGCCGGGCCTGCTGCGGGGAAGAAAGCCGTGCTGAACAAACCATTCAGCACTCATGCAATGGACTTGTCCAGCGCCGACAAGCCGTAATACGGTTTGTCCAGGACGCGATAGCAGCTTCTGTGGATAGACAGAAGCTGCACACTGACAATGTTGGCAGGGGGCAACACAAATGAATTCGAAAAGGGTTCATTAGTTCTGTTAGCTACTCAGAACCTGCCTAGACATGCAGTTTCGGATTTCGGAGCAAGTATCTCATACCGTAGCGCGTGGTATTCGTCGACAGCGAGTGTAGACTCTGTCGTGGAGGTGCTTGCTTGCGCTGGCATCTTCGTTAGCGAGCTCATTGCGGAATGAGCTCGAATTTCCCGGAGAGTTGACGGTCTCGTCAATTCTTTGATTGACGTATTAAGACTTGCACGTCTTATCTTAACGGGGGGGGGGGGGGTAACGGGGTTACACGCAAGTGGCTATACGTAGCCACTTGGTTACATGGAGGGTTCTCGAACGTTGGTGTAAGACACACCAATGGTTACACTATGCACACCACTGGTCTGTATTCATTTAGGCTTCCTATTGGTAGATAAGCATTTTCTTTCTACCAATTAAATTAGCAGGGTTCTGACAGGCATCGGATGGCAGAATACCTTTCAGTATAAGTCCTGCCCTTGTGTGGGTGACAACCACGCTCACCGCAACGATGAGGTAGTTAGGGTGAAACCGTGAAATCTATTCAGTACAGAGCAGCATGCTGTCGCCACGACAGCACTATAGGTCCCGCTTGCGGTGGTGGCTGCCGCCGCGAACAAGCCCGCCGCTATGGTGAGTTCGTTAGGTAGTTAGTCGTGTGAGAGCACAGCAAATATCCCTGGAGTCCTGCGAATACAGCATAACAGCAATCAGTTTAGCGATTTCAACACGTTAGCCTTCCACGCATCCCTTTCAGAGAAGATGTCCAACGTCGGTTCCTAATCGGGAGCCTTCGGGGGTCCAAATTTCGTCAGCGTGGCTTATGCCAAATCTGCGAATGAACGCCAGTCGCGTTTAACGGTGCTGTAGTCGCGGTTTATAGCTTTTACTGGCGGCTGTCCCGTGTCTTCGAATTACCACAAATGACCTTTTACGACCTCTTGTCACCACTTTTGTGTCCCGCACAAACGTCTCACTGACCCCCCATTTTCGGGCATAAACTGGTGGCGTACCCATTCTTCGATCTCAAATTTGGAATGAAAGCGCCATGAGGCAAGCCGATTACCCCGCTCAGCATCGACGTCACCGTTGCTACATCTCTCTCCATACCCTGCGCAACCTCGTCTTCCTGATGTCGCGGTGCAGGTATTCGAGCACAGCGGGTACCTGGGGCAAGAGTGCGTGTGCCAGGCCTGGAGCGGCATGCTCAAGCTGAAGGGGGCGTTTGTGCACGACCAAGGCCTGAACGATGAGATCGCCTCTCTGGTGCAGTCAAGAGGAATGTGGAGATCCGCTGCGGTGCTGAGGACTCCAGCAGCGTGCCATCGCGGGATAGCTCCAGATGCAGCTAACGTCTGAGGTCCGAGTAGCACCTGCAGTGCTGTAACACGCAGCGTACCCGTGTCGCTAGCCCGTACCCGATCCGCATGGGTAACATCACGTTGAAGCATCGCCATCCATCTTGAAACTGAGTGTGCTGTGGAGCACTCTGGAGGTGGTGATGGAACAAGCATTGCGTCGTCATGTACCAACTTCGCTGAGCTCTCTGTGACGCAACACCACACCGAAAATAAAATACGATGTTGTTTCTCATCACAGGTATATGCTTTAATTACAATGAAAAGAATTGCTTTAAGCTGTTTTTTTCAAGTGACGTATTTCTCACTCCCATGCAATGTGAATTGACAGATCGATCTCCACGCCGTAGTTTTTTTTTTAACGACAACTAGCGCATGATGCCTCCTATCACTTACGTGATGATGGCGTTATTCCCGCAGTTTGTGTGGATTCGACTGTCGCTGGATTCTGTCGTGAAGACGTGCGTGGCCTAAGGCGGCAACGAAGCGCGTTCAGTGAGATATGTGAGTCAGGATCTGGATAGAGGTCTGTATATTCTTGCTATATGCGAATCCATTTCCCGCTTCGGTTTGGAAGCTCGCCTTCTAACTTGCGATGTCTGTCGATGTGCTCCGGTGTTATGAACGTTGCAATATGTGGCGATGAGATTTCTTGCGAACCGGAGTCACGCTGGAAGAGCTGAGAGGATTGGTTGCCAGGTGCAGATTGTGTGTTGGTGGAGCTTTGGTTGACTGGGTGTGGATTTCCGCATTGTTGGGACGAACTGGTGCTGGTGTGGATTAAAATCATGCTACCTGGCGACTGCGCAAGAAGTACTGAGTACTGGCGGTCGGACTGCCGTTATCGAAGATAGTGTCAAGTCAGTCGTCGGTCCTTGCACCGTAATGGCCCCGCCACCAGATTGATTTAGCAAAATTCCTGTATTTAACCCATCTGCCTCTCGATTGCCACTCGTCACGATTGCTTCGCTACCGAGTGCTTCGTCTGTACTGTGCTCACGCATTGTGGCTAGCATATCTGGTGGCACTTTGGCTTGATCTTCATAGATGATCCACGGTTTGAAGCGCATTACAGGTGGCCAGTAGATTAGACGCGGATTTCCGTGTAACGCCACCGCAGACACAACTGGCGAAGTCGTAAACTTTGACAAAGAGCTGGCGTTTTTTTAAAAACCCGTTCAGCTCACGTAGCACTCTGAAGGTATCGATCTGAAAAGCTTGCTCCTTCGGTGAAACCAAGCTCACTGCTTCTTGAACACGGGCATCCATTTCGGACGGGACGCGCAAATGTTCATCAACTGTATAGAGTGTTTCATGCAGCTGCCTGGCAAGACGTTTTGAGGTCCCCTTGTCTTTCACCTTTTCAGTGAACCGCTGGAAGACGTGAAAAGGGGCTTGGCGAACGCTCACAGAGGAACCAAAGACATTCGCCATGCTGCGAACTGAGTTAGCGTTGTCACTGACGATAACACACGTGTTACTATCTGTCTCGACTGGAAATGCCCTCTTCACGTGCTCCAGCAGCTCGCGGGTCTCGTCATTGTTTTTTGAGCGGGTTAGCCGGCGTCCGACGATTTGCCCGATTTCGTTTTGAAGAAGCAATAACATCTTCGCGTCTTTCATGCTTTCTCTTTTGCCTGTACCTCCTGGCCAAATCTTCAATCGCTTACAGAATTTGACGGAATGATCCATTCGCAGAGTGCGTTTCACTTGCGTGCATCGCATGATTTGCTCACAAAGAGCACTGTAGATGCGTGACTTCTCCAACCAAGCCGCCGATAGCGTTTACGGACCTAGAGGACTCTGTTTCTTGCAATACTGCACGACCGATGGGGGACAAGGAGATAAGTACAGCGGGTTTGACAGCATATTGTGTCGCACTTGATCTGCAAACAAGCAGAGCAACTTGTAGTATAGCTTTTCGCGACGTCGCTTGATATTTTCCACAGTACTTGACAATCCATGTGGAGACAGCATACCCTCGTGGACAAGCTTCATTACCTCCTTCGAACGACCAAACTTCTTCGTAAGTATATAAGGAAAGTGCATTAGAAGCTGCACTTCTCGCTGTAGGTAAGCCGGCGTTACCGTCGAAAAACAGCCTTTAGAGTTTCCAGTACACTGATATTTGATGTAGAGAAGATGGCACTAGCTGTCCACTTCCTCCACCACTATCGGCTTGTACTCCTTCAGCCGAGGTGTACGCGAGCATCCGGGCTCAATGCAGAAGGGCTTTTTAGAGGATTCATGCACTCAGGAGCCCAGACGATAATTGGCCACGTAAACAAAGTAGAGAGAAGAATATCTCCTCGCTTTGATTCTGGATACTGGACCACTGGCGGGAATCGCCCCCCTGTCATTGCTTCACTTATAAGGCGCTTCACTTCTTGCTGGACTAAATAATCCCCAGGCGGTTGTTCAAGCTGCATTATACTCTCTGCTCGCCGTCTGAAAGTAGATACTGGTTCTGCTACTGGACTCTCTGAGGCTGACCGCAAACTTAGTACTTGTCGGGAGGTCGTAGGTCGGTACCGGCATATCCAATAAACCGTAGTCGCTTCCAATAAAATACAACAACTATTTTCCCAATAAATATCACTTTTTTGAAAATACACTACCAGCCCATTCTCTACACCTTTGTGCGATCAAAGTCGTACTAAACGGCAACCAAAACCGTGAAACGCAAATCTATAACGCAAATTTCTGACTAAGGAGCGGCAAATCTGCATTCAATGTCGTTTTTACGGTACTCAAACCCGTGCTGGTTGTACCTTACACGCCGTATTCGATGTCCGCTCCGTCCGCAGCTGCATTAACTGCGCGGTTGCAATGCAGCTCCATGCGCGACACCAGGACAGGTGTGATCCACTTCATGTTGCTCTTCGCCGCGCTTTCCAAAAGGCGTATCTGCCTCTCCGCAATGGAGAGTACTTCTCCGTTGTGGTCTGGCCCACGAGCGCGATCGCAGACCTCCTCACGGTAAATAGCCAGCTCAGTCTTGACATGGGCCTTCAGGACGCTGAAGCACGCCTCGATGGGATCGCACATTGGGGAGTACGGCCCCAAGCGCAACAACTCCATGTCAGCGTGCTTGGTGACGCGCTCCTCCGTCTGGCGATGAGCAGGGGCGTTGTCCAGTACGATCACCACCATCTTGTCCTGGTAGCACTTGCTGTACTCCTGCAACGCCTTGACGGCCTCGTAAATCTCCTCCACGAAGGCAGCATTCGTGTCCATGCGAATACTGCGTTGGAGTCGGTAAGTGACGAGGCCAATGCTGGACGAAACAGCACATTGTACCTGCAAGTTTGCGCCTTTTGACGGCGGAAGCTTGACGACAGCTCTCTTTCCTCGCTTAGGGCGTGCGCGCGTCCGCTTCAAGTGCACATTGAAGTTAGTTTCGTCATAATAAACGATACAGTTACCTTGATCTTGGTGATCCTTGAGCTTCTTAGCGAAAATTTGGCGCTGTTGCAGGTGGTAGGCTCGACGCGCACCTGTTTGACGGTGTACAGCATTCCTTGGAGGTGACGGCTGATGGTCGACGTTTCCACCTTCAGGCCACAGCCGAGGAAGATCATTTTCCGTATAGTCTCCAGGCTGTACGTACAGTTTGCGTTTAGGTACTGATCTAGGTAGCCCTTAGCCTCGTCCGTCACCTTGGCATGCTTCTTGCCACTACGAGGAAGATTGTCCGCTCGGCCTCGGCTAACCAAGTCTCGAGCAGTCGAAGGGGGGATACCGTTACTGGCTGCTACCTCCAGCCAGTCAGTGCGACCGGATCGGTGAGCGTCCAGCACGCGCTGCTTCTCGGCGGCGGTGTGGGTTTTGCGGGGGGACATCTGCGTCGTTGAGGCGAATAGAGAACTGAGGCTGCTTAGGCTGGTTAAGCTGCGCTGGCCGCGAATTCACACTTTTGGCGCGAGCTCAGCACAGCCTGTCATTTTGGCGCGTACAATCAGCACGGGTTTGAGTACCGTAAAAACGACATTGAATGCAGATTTGCCGCTCCTTAGTCAGAAATTTGCGTTATAGATTTGCGTTTCACGGTTTTGGTTGCCGTTTAGTACGACTTTGATCGCACAAAGGTGTAGTTAAAAACAGACGGATATTTTTTATAAGTTTACAAAATTCGATGCCGTGTCTACCAGCCCGAGTAACCACAACATTTCGGGGACCATCGCCAAGGCTGAGTTTCAACAAGAATTATGGTAAGGCGCCGCTGGCTGTACAGCGCGTCGAGTGGTCGGTGCAATCCCTACGTCTTTTCGCATTGAAGCGACAGCGAAAAACTGTCAGTCTCCCATTGAAGTATTCATTTATCAGTCTATCAGTTATAACATCAGCATTCCGGGTCTTTGAAAACTTATTCTAACATATAAACAAAACGATATCTCGGGGGTAAACTACTTTTCACAAGTCTTGCTAACCCAGTCTAGTAAACGCTCCCCGAACCGTCGCACCCCCCGAAATTACCTCCGTCCAGCATGGCTTTCTTCGCTGCCCGCCCAAGCTCCTTGTCTGCATGACCAGCGCTTCACAGACGGCCACTTTATCAACGCGCGCGGGCAGAAGCTCTTCTACTGCGCCGCCTTTCCGCCCGAATCGGTGCCTCTCCGTGGCGTGGCGCTCTTCCTACACGGTATCGGGGAGCACTCGCTGCGCTTCACGCACGTGTACAGGCACCTGTGCCTCAACGGCTACGGAGTGATTGCGTACGACATGCTGGGTCACGGCCAGAGTGAATGTGAAAAGCCTGGGTTGCGTGCACACGGGTCCGAGTTCCACTTCTTCGTGGACGACACTAACCAGTTCGTAACGGCTGCCAAGCTCGCAGTGTACAGCAAGATGCTATCGGAAGGAGCTTCTGACCCCCCATTAGTCATCATGGGCATCTCGTTCGGAGCTCTCGTGGCTCTCAATACGATTCTATCGGGGAAACACCACTTTAGCGGCTGCGTGGTGGCCTCTCCTGCCATCGCCGTTGAGTACACGCTCGGTCTCCGTATCATGGAGACGGTGTCCAAGCCGCTGGTGTGGATGTTCCCCACTGCGAGATTAGTGGCTGGAGTCAACTTTGCTGGCTTGACGCGTGACCCGGAGTTCCTGAAGGACTATATGGCGGATCCGCTCAATGTCACAGAGAATCTGACCACCCTCATGGCGGTGCAGGTCGGTCTGGGCATGAAGCAGTTGCAGGGCAGCACGCAAATCGAGGACCCCAACAGCACCTTTTGTAAAGTACCGCTGCTGGTGCTGCAAGGAACGGAGGACAAGGTCACGAGTGTGAAAGTCGTGGAGGATTTCATGGGTCGTGCTGCGAATAAAGATAAGGAGCTCAAGCTCTTCCCGGGGCTCTTCCACTGCCTTTGGAACGAACCGGAGAAGCAACAGGTGATGGACTACGCCAGTAACTGGCTCAACAAGCGATTCAACGCCGAACCAACCTCTGAAAGCGCCTCAAAGCTTTGAGAGAACGGTGTAGCGGAGCTGGTGTCTGCTTCGTTTGATGCAGCTTCTGTCTAAAAGAATGAAGCAAATCTTGTTGTTCAACTGCTTTGGGGATGCTCTTTGTGTTTCGATAAGATTAATCTGTACCAGGACAACGAAACACTTCAAGTTCCGTCAGGCTTGGCACGTGATTCGTGTCCAGGTTCGATAAATCATTACGCTGAGGCTACTTCGGAATCAATTTTGATCTCTACTTGCTGTGCCGCTCACTCTAGGACATCAAACACGTGCACGTTGACAGGACCATTCATATTTGGGCTCGAGTTGTCTGGTTGAAATTTCAATTGTGGCTCTGCCGACACGCTACCATGTACTTCTCGTTACCCAAACAGCTTTGTAGCCGGAAACTCTCAGTGTGTTGCGTTCGACGGCTGTATCTCCTCGAGTAGCTCAGTTAAACAATAGCAAGCCAAAACTTTGAGCCGAAGAAAGCTGTTGGCATCTTGAAATGATGACATGCAAACACCAGCACTAGGAGCAAGTTCTCGATTTCGAATGACCAGGCAGGATCTGTTGAAGCAAATCGAAAAACAAAATAAGCTACGTTTGCGTCGAGGCACACGCAATGTGGCGTGGCTCATCGTTTTGAGCCAGATAGTAATAGATGTGCCGCACAGTACTTTCAACAACTTTTGTGGACAGCTTGTTGATCGTAAAAACGCTCGTTTACTTGGTTGTGCAGGCATTGAAAAATAAACTCAACCACATAACATCGGTGCTGTTGCAATGGGTTCATTTTTCCGCGTGCTATTAGTTTATCCTTCCTTCCGGAGCTACACATACACTACACTTCTCAAGCTACACTTCACCCACACGCTGCGCCAGATATTCCACTTCCACTCAATACATCAAGACGTCCAGAGGGTTTTACATTCGTGTTGTGTAGCTGCTTACGGCGGGCAGTCGATGAAGATGATCGACGGGTGGGAGTCCGGTGTGAGAGGTAACATCTGCTCTGTTCGTGGACTACGGCCGTGCGGCACTCGGCTCGAGCTGAAGCCAAAGTGTCTTGAGTGAACGTGTCTTGGTGACGTCGAAGCGTACATGGGCAGCGGGGATCCTGCCGGCGTGGAGTTGCAGCTCCATCCTGCTTCTTCGTTGTGCTTGTGTTGGTAGGAGAGGCCGTGGATCGTAAACCGGCGACGATTTTTTGTCTGGTATGAGATGCGACGCTGCTCCTCCTCCGCGGCAATAGCGGCAGCAGCGACAAGTTCTTGCTGCGTGGATCCACCCAGACCTATCATGGAACGCAGGCCGTGGCCCTGCGAGTGGGATCGGCGGGATCGCTGCTTGGTGGTCTTGGTCTTCTGCTTGGTGTTCGATGTCTCCGTTGCATCTTCCGTACTGCTGGTGCTGCTACGGCGATGGCTGCGGAACCACTTCAACGGCATGATCGACTGTGTTTCTGGTGCGTACCGGTAGTGAGACTTGCGATCTCGTCGACCGATTTGAGAATGAAGCTCGGTGTCGGATACAAGTTGACCGCGTCTATGCCTCCCAATCAATCGCCACTCTCCGCCGCTAAAGCTTATTCTTCGTGAACTGTCCAGAGCTCATCACCGAACTTTGTGGCCACACAAGTGAAACAAGGCTTTCGCTGGTGCTTTGGTGGCGTGGGGTTTTTCATTCGCGGCTGTTTCAGCTTTCTTCGATCCATTTTTCAAGCTAGCGCTACCTGTAACATTTCAAGGCAAAATTCACCATCGAAACGATGCCAGCTGAGCAGATCGAGAAATCTCTGATAAACGATGTTTGGCAAAACTGTCGTTGAAACGCTGCTCTCGAGTGGCCATTAGCCACTGCCAGACACAATCAACACTGGAGCTGACAGCCCGCAATCGAAAGCTGTGGATTGAAAGCAAAAAATCCGCTTGCATACTGAAATGGTTTCCGAAGAACAAGTTCAGCTGAAAGAGTAGGTCTGTTTTTTTTGCGCTATTTTTTCCGACGCTAGTTGTCCCGTAGATCCAGCATTGCGTCCTGCGTGCAGCGGAAAACAGGAAACTACAGCTACAATACTACTGTAGTACAGTTCGAAGGACAAAGCTAAAGGAAACAAAGATCGTCGAGGCCTTGTAAAGTAAAGATGTGCCGAGCCAAGGTGGAAAGCCTCGGATTGCTTTTCTACACCGAATGCAACGTGGACGTCCTGTGCGCCGAAATGGCTACACCAAGCACCACGAGCCCATACTTGCAACTTCGGGCGATCCTGCCAATCGATGCAGCAACATGACTGCACCAATAAGGGCTGGATATCGGCTATGGCCTGGTGAACTGATCGAGTGTTATTATAGTCGAAGTGTGGATAGTTGCGCCCAGTCGAGATGCCAAAGGAGGTACTGTAGTTCTCCATCTTGCATAGTCCTTAGGCATTTCCTGCCATGACCAGCTTTGAGGACATCTCCTGTATACTGCTTCTTACGATGCTGGGTGACAGAACTGCTTTGAAGAGTATACTCGACGATCTACTTCTGCGTTGAACAATGTGGTCTACTGCATGAAGGCGAGAACTCGGCAGAGCCGAGCAGAAGCGGTGACGTATTCGAAGTCAAAACGACGCCTGCAATCTCTACCAGTCAGAGCCTAAGTAGGCAGGTGAGCAGGAGCACAAGTGGCCACTGACCACTTGTCAGAGGACTAAGATGGAGTCCTTGTAGTACCACCTTGTCTAAACCTGACACCGCAAAACTCAGTCCGTTTTCGACGGCGAACACTGTTCAGATGCGAGGTGAGAAATTTGAGTCTGCCCCGAAAGCTGGTCGTTTCATGTATAATACCATGCGTACTTGTGGTTAAATGAACAACGTTTAGTGGTTTTGGTTGATTCCTGTCATGGCCAGCCCGCCATTATTAATAGTGGTGTTTTGGAGGGAAAACCGCGGTTTCGCTTCGAGAGAAAAGCACCTACGTGGTCGCTTGCTGTACACGCTGATAAATATTTGCTGTAGGGGGGGGGGGGGGGGGTCTTCGCAGTACCAGACTCCTGTAAGCGCCCCAACGGACCTTTCACAAGGAGTTTCAAAATATGCCCTTACTGGAGAAGGAGACGAGATTTCGCGTTGTTGAGGACACCGGGCCAAGGAAGTTGTAAAGTGAAAGCTGGTACTCTGTCTTAATCTCTTTGCTAAGAGTCCGGTGGCTGAAATGAAAAGAAGTGATGCTCGTTTGCGGCAGTGTCAGCATTTAACACGCTTTTTAGTTTACCTCTCTGCCACTACAGTGCGTCGAAAGCGAGCCTTAGCTATAGAGTTAGAAAAAATTTGGTCATTCGTGAGAATCAAACTTAGTTCTGAAGATATCCCCTACCAAGCATCACCCACACCAATAGATAGCGTGCAAGCTACTAGACCGACGGGGAATCACCACTTGTCTTGGCATGCCATCTAGCAGGTAACCATCGCTGCTCCCTTGCCCTCGGCGAATGTTTGGCCTCTGGTACGATTTTGCCCGAGTGGATGATTCTCAGGGTCAGCGATGTACTCTTTCGCAGTCCTCTCCAAGATGTTTGACGCTGCGTCCGCCAATTTCATTAGTCTCCAGTACTGCGACCTCGTCATCTCGTGGGGCTTTTCATCAAGGCAACACAACGCGCCAATGACGACCCTCTCGGGCTGTCCTGGAGTTTTCGACACACACGGGACCGACACAGGAAATCCGGCGTAGAACCGCAGACTGCGCATCGTCACAGGCGCGATGTGGTAGAACCGCATATCCGCCTCAGCGTGACGGACGAGCAATGGCTTGTCGTCCATGACAAAATGCTGACAGAACGTTTGCTCTCGGGGGTTACCAGTGCCAACGTCCCAGTATTCCGGCGCGTTGGTCGCTAGCAGTGTCACGACGTCGCGCTCAACGAGAGTGATGACGCTGTGAGGGGCCTTCATTTCTGCCGCGGCAAGCGAGCAAATTACGTTCAGTTCAGGAACATTGGCAACGTCGTGAAGGCGGAAATGCTCGATAGCCGCCAACCGCTCGTCTTCGTTGGCTGGGATGGGGTAAATAATTGGTTCAAGTTCGACCTCCTTCGACTCTTCTTCGTTCTGGATCAAAGCTGGCATCATAGGATACGGACGAGAATCGGCACTCGCGAACTTGCAGGCATCCAGATCCTTTCGACACTTTGACACATCCATCGCTCGCTTGGCAGCTTCAGTTGGCTGCTGACGCTCACTCGCAGCGCTGAGAAGTTCTGCGTTTTTGTCAGCTTGGACCTGAGCTTCCTTTTGGTCAATAAGCAGAAGTTGTTCGAGTACCAGGAATGCGGCGCGACGCTGTCCAAGAGTGACTTGATCCGAGTCGTCACACACGACTTGGGTCAGTAGATCTCCGAGTTTTTGGCTGGACGAGGATTCCGAGAACCCTGAGAACTCGGACGTCGCCGTGCTGGAAGTGTCAAATGTGCGCGCAGACTGCGGGGTCGACGCTTCATCGCCGAGCACACGCTCTGGCCCAGGCCTCACACTCAACATGTGGTCGAAGTTGCAGGCGGCGACGCTCTTGACACAGCGAATGCAGACCATGATCGTCGCTACTCGACCATTGTACGTCTCCATCTTCTCGGAGGACGAGCAGGACACGCAGACGTAGTATCCGCAGAGATAACATCGCGTCCTTGGGATGAGGTTGATAATGGGCGTGAATTTGCGCGTGCAGCACGTGCATCGAGGATTGCGAATGTGAAAAGCCGAGTGGTCTGCAAACACTTGAACTCCAAACCGACGACGACGCACGACCTGGGAGAGCTCCGATGTGCCCCGTGCAAGACGCAACAGGCGTGCTCGAGCAGCCCTGCGTGTCACAACTGGTCCGTCCTTTGTTGGTGTACCCTCAGGTTTGTACAGAGCGTGGAAGGTGATACGCAGCCGTTGAGTGTCCGTCGTTCGCTCCACCAGATACGCTGTGCTCACGTCACGAAGCTGGGCAACACGCCGCTTGGTATCCTTCAATGCGAGCCGAGCTGGTAGCGACTGCGACTGATCAGCTTCCAATGAGCTCTGCGTGATCGTAAAGCTGTCGCCTTCAGGCTTGCTGCGCAAGGTCTCGCCAAAGCACCACTGCTCATTCTTGCCCAGAATCTTCGAGTGAACAAAGTTGGAAGTCTTGACAGCCAATTGTTTAAATTCCTGGTCATTCTCATGAGGACGTTCAACGTAGGCCACGGAACCGGCGATGAAGGCGTCGTCGTAGAGCCCCTCCATCGTGGCAGCGTGCAGCTGGTCCGTCGTAGCTCCTAAGACGCTCGCCACTTCCTCGATACTTGCGTCCAGTCGAGCTTGTGCTAATACTTCGTCATCGCGCTTTAACAGCGTGAAGACTGTAGACCGTTCCACGCGCTTCCACTGCGTTTGATCATTACGAAAGAACGGCAGTTGTGGCGACCCGGCAATGTTGACGAAGTTAGCGAAGTCCACTCCGTCGTGAAGGGCCTCGGCACCGGCCATCAAGCCTCGAAGCGCGATGGACAATGACAGTGGGGGAGCAGGCGGCTCTCCATTATTCCATGCACTTGGTTCCGATGTGGTAGTCGCAGAAAATGGCGTCGAGCTTTCGACGCGCTTGTCCAGGTGCAGACGCACGCTCTGCATAACGATTGTGGAGTCTCTTTGCGTTCGACCAGGTGAATTGGTGAATGCCTTTCATCGTTGATCAGGACTGGTGGACACTACTGTAGATCCGATGTGAAAAATACTTCAGTGAGCAATACCAATGGAACTGGTTGTCTTAGTGTTCGATTACGTCCAGAAAGCGTGTCAAAAAAATTGACTCAAAATGCCCGCTTCATACAACTGACTGGGAAGGTGGACCCGCTCGTAAGGTGGGTGAGACTGCAAACGAGCCACAGTGAATACTCAGTCGCACGGCCTCGCTCCATGACGAGAACGGCACAAATTTTTTGGTGTGTGAAATGAAAAAGGTAACGCGATATTACATGACATTGTATAGTAGGTACTTCGAAGTATACATTGTATAGTGGAGCAGTGTGCTTCGATGTTTTATATCAGAATCCGTAATTTATTCTATATATAACCTCAAAAAGATCACCAATCTGTAAAAAATAAATGCGTGTCAGCTTGTTTGTTTACTTGAAAGTCGTTTGAAGTAGAAACTTGCTTAAACGCAGTTCTGAGCGCCGTATCCCCCAACGGTAAGGCGTTGCTCCCAATACTTAGAAGTCCACACGGAGTATTTTACTCGAGCATGAGATAGCTTTAGTTGTGGCTAAACGAGAGAGAATCACGGTTCAACGAGGGTATGGATGGATCGCGAGTCAATCGCAGCACTACAAATGGTGTATTATTAATAAATGCTGTAAAGTACCTCATTGTGCTCCTGGCACAGTAGTGTCGATGCAAACAGAATAACTAACTTACTACAGACGAGATTTGCGCCAAAAAAAGTCAACACACTACAAGCATTTCGTCTTTTCAATCCAACGCTATTATTTTGTCATAGTGGATGGTTCTTGGGATCGGCAACGAATTCTTTCGCAGTCCTCTCCAGAATGCTAGACGCAGCATCCGCGAGCTTCATCAGCCTCCAGTACTGCGATCTTGTCATCTGATGCGGCTTGGCATCGAGACAGCACAGCGCCCCCACGACAACCCTGTCGGGCTGTCCTGGAGTTTTTGACACACACGAGACCGACACTGGAAAACCGGCGTAAAATCGCAGACTGCGCATCGTCACGGGCGCGATGTGGTAAAACCTCATATCTGCTTCGGCATGGCGAACCAGCAACGGTTTATCGTCCATGACAAAGTGCTGGCAGAAAGTTTGCTCCCGCGGATTGCCGCTACCGAGGTCCCAGTTTTCCGGGTCATTAGTTGCCATTAGAGTCACTACGTCGCGCTCTACTAGCGTGAGCACACTGTGCGGGCAGTTCATTTCGGCTGCCGCGAGCGTACAGATGACGTTCAACTCCGGGATGTTGACGACCTCGTGGAGACGCAAATGTTCGATAGCGGCCATGCGCACTTCCTCGTTCGAGGGAATGGGATAGATAAGTGGATCGTCTTCCTTTGATTCTTCTTCGTCGTTCTTGATCACGGCCGGCATCATAGGATACGGGCGAGACTCGGCGCTTGCGAATTTACAGGCTTTGAGGTCCTTCGGACACTCGGACACATCCAATGCTTGCTTGGCCACCTTCAAAGACTGCGGAGACGCGCTCGCTTTACGTAGGAGCGTGGCATTCTTGTCAACCTGAATTTGGGTGTCTGCTTGGTTAGCAGTGATCAGTTGGTTGAGCACCTTAAACGCTGCATGGCGACGTCCAGAGTCTTCGTCGTCATCCACGACTTGGTCCAGAAGATCTGCCAGCATTTGGCTAGACGACGAATCTGAGCTCGCAAACGAGCAGCCTGATGATTCGGACGTGATGGAGGAAGTTGGAGAAAGGAGGCACATTTCGTGCTGAGGCGTGTCCGGTAATACTCGCTCAGGACCAGGAATCACTGTCATCATGTGGTCGTAGTCACAAGCTGTGACGCTCTTCCGACATCGGCTGCAAACAATGATAGAGACTAACCGGCCGTTGTGAGTCTCCATCTTCTCGGACGACGAGCAGCTCACGCAAATGTAATAGCCACATAAGTAGCATCGTGTTCGTGGGAAAAACACCGTAAACTTTCGCGTACAGCATGTGCAGCGAGGGTTGCGCTCATCGAACGCCGTGCGGTCGGCATACACTTGGGTGCCGAAGCGACGACGACGAGCGAGTTGGGAGAGGTGAGAGATACCGCGTGCAAGACGAAGCATCCGGGCTCGAACAGCTCTGGGTGTTAGAGTTCTATCTTCACTTTCGTGCTCTGCTTTCGCATTAGGCTTGTGAATGGCGTGAAAAGCGACTCGAAGTCCATGGTTTCCTGGCATTCTTTCCACCAGATAAGCTGCTGTCACGTCACGCAGCTGTGCTACACGCCGTGAACTGTCCTTGAGAGCCGATCGTGCAGGCAGTGAGTGTGCTAGCTGCGCGGACAGCGAACCTTGAGTCAACGTGAAGCTATCTCCTTCGGATTTGCAACATAAGATCTCTGCAAAGCACCACTGCTCGTTCTTACCGAGCATATCGGAATGCACAAAGTTGGAGGTCTTTACTGATAGCTGCTGATACGCCTGCTCGTCTTCGTACGGGCGTGGTCGCTGGACATACGCCACGGAGCCGGAAATGAACGAGTCTCCATAGATTCCCTTCATGGTGGCAACATGCATCTGGTCGGTGGTGGGTCCCAAGATCTTGGCCACCTCCTCGACGCTTGCATCCAAGCGAGCGAGAGCCAACACTTCGTTCTCACGCTTGAGCAGTGTGAACGTGGAGGATCGTTCAACGCGCTTCCACTGTGGTTGCCCATCTCGGAAAAGCGGCAGTTGTGGCGACTCTGCAATGTCGATAAAGGTGGCAAAGTCCAGTCGGTCATGGAGAGCTTCGGCGTCGGCCATTAGGTCTCGTAGGGCGATTACTAGCGGTAGTGGAGGTACTTGAGGTTCGCCGTCACTCCAGGCGCTGGCTACCGAATCGGCGGTCGAAGAAGACGACACCGAGCTTTCGCGGGGCTGGTCTAGGTGGAGGCGAACGTTGCGGTGCCGCATAGAGAAAGAACAGAGTCGGATGTGACAACGGACGCAATGCACTCGACGCAGGCAGTTTTCGAATGCCCCATGAGCACTAGCGCTGGAACAAATGATGTGGAGACGAGTCCAGCTTTCAATACAAGCACGACCACAAATAGTTTAAAGCGAGTAGATGCCGGTGGACCGTTACAATCCGGTAGTGTTCATTGAATTCCAGCGAGCTGCTGAAGAGCTACGCGATCATCGTTTTTTTGCACATGGCGAACTATTTTAATGCATTGCGCGGTTATCCGTGTAGGTAGCGCTCAAAATTGCCGTCTATTACTGGAGTCAGGCTGTGCTTGTCGTCCGTGCTGCTTACCAAAAAGCGTCGCGTCAGCAGAGGCTACGAAGCGATTTCTCAGCGTATGGCTCACACCTTGACTTTCTGGTTTCAAAACAAAGTTAGTTTACATGTAAGCTCATGTATTTAGAGCTAGACTCGGCTGTCGTTGACCATTCCAATTTAGTGGCGAAAATAACTAAGTGGTTCATTTGTTTTACTTTTTTCAACGGAAGGGCTAAATTTTCACTGGCCCTTCGTGGTGGCTTCCCCGGGCAACATCAAAGTAGCAATTAGTGATATTGTTTATTCCTGGAGGCTCCAGTGGAGCAGGCACCATAATAGCTCTCATTACGTTGCACTGCGATACAAGTGCTGTACTTACAGTTACCGTAGGTAAGTATGACCAATATCAGTAAGGACATGCACAAGTTACTGTTGTACCTGCAGATGTATTGTATCATGGAGTTCATGATGAGTTGGGTGATGATGATGACGAATGGTGGCCTTCTATTTTGTTATTTTTTTTTCTTTCTATAGAAGCCTTATACAACGTTAAAATGAGACGCGAGACAACGAGTAGGGTGCACTCTAAAAGAGTTGAGAATAGACTGCGCTTTAATTAAATTGCTCTAAAAACGTTCGAATAATGAAACGTGATGAGAGCCACGATGGCCACAACACGTAGAATATTTATCAGCGAATAAATCTAATAGACCACAGCGAGAATGGGTCGATCCCCAGGCCGAGATCGGCTCTCTTCCTCAGGAAGTTCCTGAGGTTGTCACTTGGCACGAGTTAGGATACGTAGCTGCGTGCAATCTATGATAGATTGCACGCAGCTTCTATCGTCTAAGATCGGCTCGTCTCCTGCGCCACGATGAATGTACTTTGGGGTGCGTCCAGCGACCACCTGTGCCTAAGGTGCCCGAGCCGAACTTTTGCTTCGAATCGAAGGTAAGACCAACGCAGTTTCCACTACGCTGTCATCGGACAGTCTCCGATTTGCCTCCTGAGAGTGAGTCAAGCCAGGACACTCCTATCGCTGATGCCTGGAATGCGAGCTCCGCTCCTTGCCCGGCACCAATTAGCTACCCGAGCTCCAGCGGTGGCACGCCGCAAAAACCGAAGTAGACGTCGCCAGCCAGCCAGCACCACCGTGACGTCATCTGCCATTTCATCATCGATCGTGCCATCGCTGCGGCGGGCGGTTCGAGTGGATGACCGGGAACTTTTCCGTCGTGCTCGACGCGTGCAACGCTGGCAGGATCTGTCCCGCAGCAGCGATGACCACACACCCGCGAATCTGGCGACCCAGGGCTGGCAGTGGCGACGTCAGAAGAAGGGCTTCAAGCTCTACACCCGACAGTCTCCGATGGTCAATGCCCCTATAGGCTCCCAATCTTTCTCATCACTTCTGGACAGCGAGATCTTGGCCGTCGGGAACGTCGCGTGCTCCATCAGTCAACTGGCACCGCCGCTGCGCTCTCCTAGCGAAAGCGAGTACAACTCGGCCATGCACTCGTTGTACGGGTCAGACTTCATCCACGGCTCTCTTGTCCACAAAGTCATATTCCGTCGCAGGTCGCGCACTTACACTACTGATGCTGAAGAGACAGAAGACCGCAGCAACCAGCTACTGGTCAAGACGTGCGCGTACGTACACACCTCGCTTTTTGAGAAGAAAAATGAGCAGTTGTGCTACGCGGAGCTCTTCTCGCCCACAGTCAGCGGCGGGTTCAGAATCTCGACCTGCTCACTGGCTGTTCGAGAGGTGATCGCAGGTAAAGTGCGGGCTCCGCTAAGTCGCGCGCTGCATCAACTGCACCCGTTCAGCGCCTGGCTATCTGCTGAGCCGGCCAGATCGGGGGTTCACGTGGTGTTTCGAGCTCGTTTCCACCGCTCGGAGAGCGACGGATCGTGCTCGTCCAAGGTGATGAACGCTCGTCTCTGGAAGCTCGCTAAGGGAATGTGCAAACTCGGAAAGCTGGTGGGCAACAGTGTTCACCATGCGCGGGGACTGAGCAGCAGCTGTATGAACCATACTGTTTCTGGTGGCCCGCGGAACTCGCGCTGCATCGTGTGCACGCGGACAATGTTCCGCATCTTCATGCTGCGAAGCTGCTGTCGTTGCGAGCTCTGCTCCTACAACGTGTGTCACGCGTGCTGCTCGAACCAGCACGTGGCTATCTACAACCGGCACGTGGCGCCGTTGCTGGTGTGTGACCGTTGCCGCGAGAGCCTCGCCCGCAACGAGTTTGACAGCCAACTGCGAGCAGTGAACCCCAAGTCCTGCGAGCAGCCATTTCGGTAGGAAGAAACCTCTCCATAAGAACAATACAATCGCTTATGTTGCTGCTATGTTGCTGCACACTTCAACTTGAAGCTTGCCTTGTAGCCATAACTCTCAAAAGCCCACCGAATCGACATGGATCACACGGCGCGCTATCTCTTGTCTGGGCTGGCTCATAAATCGGTGGCCCGCCTCGAGCGAGCTCTCGATGGAGGTGAGGTACGACACCTTTCGAGAACTTCTCGGCGAGGAGCCAGCATTGCAAGCCCAGGAGTGTCCAATGGGCTTTTTTTCGTCAATAGACTCGAATTCATTAAGAGTTCCTGCGATCTTCCCGCAAGTTGCTGTTCAATGCATTATTGGCCCAGCAGTTTTGAATGACCACCACGCCACTCGAAAGTTACGAGTCGTAACCCTCCTTAGCCCAAAGCAAAATCTCCACTTGATGGCGCTAGTCGCAGCTTGTAGCCCTCACCCGTGTCTTCCCAACGACAAACTGCCGCTATTAATACCGGGCAGCTGACCGCAATGTTAGTGCCACGCTCACCAGCGAGAGCAACCGACATCTGTCGCCGAGGCATATCCGACGCAAGTGCTTCGTAGAGTCGTGGGGCTATCATATCCACCGTCACCGTTGGCCACAGCTTCGAAGAACCTTGAAAGATCACCGAGACGGTGGCGACGGTATCAAGAAGCCATCCAGATAACACTGTCCATCGCCTAAATGGAAGAAACCGCAGTCTATGAAGTAGATGAGGTATCATAGCACTATCAGCGCTGCTGGCTTCGGCCTTCGATTCCGAAAGCTAGAAGCTGCTACAAACATAAACTGCAACCGCTGCCTGACCGAAGACTTGAATTACGTAAGTCTCTTCTCCGCTCGTGGGACCTCCATACCATCCCACCGTCCCTGCCCTCTTTGCTGTCGTCACTCTCCGATTTGCTCTGTCCGTCCACCAGATGCGCCAAAGCTCGGAAAGTCCGGCACCAGCCCCGGTGGTGTTGGGGGCTTCGGTGTCGTCCTCAAACTTGTCGGCGGCACCGCGCAAAGTGCGGCTCTCCGACCGCGAGCTATTCGCGCGCGTACAGCGCGTAGCGGTACCCGACGGGTCCGTGGATCTACGCCGTCTGTCTTCAAAGCGGGGCTGGAGGCGTGTACGAACTGGTGTAACGGGCGGGATGGAAATGCAGTACCGGGTGCTGCGCGCGTCGACCAGCGTCGCTCCGACTCAGACACGGCAGTGCCAGGTCGTCGTTGGCGGCGAGATCAAAGCTCGAACGTCGGAGCTGCTGTCGCTACTGCGAGCTCCGACTGAGAGCGAGAGTAACGCGCTTCTGCGGGCTCTGTACGGGTCACAGTTCATCTACAGCTCACTCTTACATGCTATCCCAAATTCGGAGCAAGGGTCGCTGCCGTCACCCCCACAGAGAGGGAGTATCCATGCTAGTACTGGGCAACAGCTCATGGTTCGCACTGTGAGCTTCGCACACAAAGGACTGTCCAACCCTTTCAAGCAGCGAGCGTCGACTGCTACTTCGTCAGACTCGATAACGTCGGATTCGCGGAGCTCGAACCATCGCCAGCAAAATTCTGGCCGCAAGAACGAACAGTGCTGCTTCATTGATCTCTTGACACCTACGCAGGAAGGATTCAGGCTCGCCTTCTGCACACTGGATACATCTGAAGTTACAGCGGGCAAGGCGCCGCCCGAGCGTGTCATCGCGCTACACCCGATCTCTGGCTGGCTGACAGCCGAGCCAAAGCCTGGCAATCCAGGAACACTTGAAATTACCTTCCAGGCTGCGTTCCCGGGCAACCTACCCGGTGGTTGCGACTGGCGTGTTGCTCAAGCCCGACTATTGTTTATCGGCAGGGGCATTTGTCGATTGGAAAAAGTTCTTCGTCGAAAACGTCGCTTTCGTCGCCATCAACACACTGCACCGGGACGATGGTGGCAAGCGATCTTGAACCCGTTTCGAGCTATGGGGGTTGTCGGCTCGGACGAAGAAGGCTCCGGAGGCACTCACCACAACTGGCACTGCATTGCCTGTACCCGATCGTTTCTCCCGACTCTACGCAAAAAATGGAGTCGCTGTGACTTGTGCGCGTACCGAATATGCGCAGAGCCCCCATGCTGTTCTCAAGAGCGTGTCGCCATTTACAACCGCTACGTCGCGCCTTTACTGGTCTGTGCTCGGTGTCGAGAATGCATTGATGAGCGCGATAGTCCAAACCGGAGTAGTGGGAATCCTCCAGGGAGCACCGGGGACGTCCGCTACACCGGGGTCAGTTTGCGATTTACGGGCCGAGAGAGCGAGCTCGAACCGGAATTTGAGTTGGATCCCTCGGGCCAAAGTCACGATCGATGGGGAACAATCGGCACATCGACCACCAGGCGATCAAGCGGTGGGGTACGAAGGAAGCGCAGAACCCAATCGGATCCGCCACCCATGCTGGGGTTAGCCTTCTCAAGCTCCGGAGACGACAGCAGCTCTTCAGGAGCGGATATCGCGCCAGGTGCGCGTACAAAACACCACCATGTTCAGTGTATATGAAAATATTGCTAAGAAATAACTATGTGAATAATCGGTGTATTTATCGGTGGTTTTGGTCAGTTGTTACTATTCAACACGCTGACATTTCTAGAGTAGTCAGCCACGCGTCTTTGCGTTGCTCTGGCTTTTGAGAAATGCTATCACACCGCTCTTAATTGAGGCTTCCTGGCCTAGGAAGCCTCAATTTTGGAATCCTGGGTGAGCGGATTAAGTTCAGGTTTCGTACAGGCGACAGTGTCGTGCCAAAGGATTGAATGGCTTTCAGAAAGCGTTCGTGTTTGGCTTTTGGTGGGCAAGTTCAACATCATTATCCTCGATTTTGATTGGTCGACAGCTTCAACTTCTCGGATAAGTACGACACTATCCGTTGTGGCGACGTTGGTTCCAGTCGGCAGCGTGTCCCAGTCAGCTTGTGGAAATCAACCACACCTTAAGTAATAGTTTTCCCATACTTCGACGGGACTGGACTTCACCGCTGAGACCCTGCACCCTGCTAGCCTTCAATGGGCAAACGGGGAAAGTGTATACGCACTTCTGGCGCTGTTCGGGGAACAGTGTTCGCAACAAGTGAAGCTTTGGCTCCCTCGTGGTATTGTCAGCACATCAAACGCCTCCATTTACCGTCTAGTTGATAGTTGACAAGACTGTGGCGCTGAAACCCCCACCTTAGTCGGAACAATGACACTACGCGTGATTCAAAGTGCCAAAAGATCTCAATTGTGCATTGTTCGGTCCAAGGAGGTCTCGAACTATGCGATGCAAGATCGACTAACCCTCGTGAAACACTACCTCCCCATGGGCCACTGTTTGGAAAATCTATTTCCTTGGGTATCAGCGGTCAGTGTAACGTATATACATTATACATTAAGCGTGTGGCCGGAGCCCGGCGTTACCTAGGGTCCGAAGGAACTGGACCACAACACTACTCACCAAGCTAAATCACCTCGCCTATGGACTTCGTTTGTCGCTCCCTCAGCCTCGTTCTAGCGGCAGGGCGCAAAGCCAAGATATGAACTGTGGGCCGTCTGCACGCCAACTGCAAATTTCAGTACTAACCAAAATCCCTATAAATTGATGGGACAGAGAAGTAGTTAATGCAGTCTGCAATATATGCCTCGCAACTCGCACTAATTTTCGATTCCGTCGAGCGCGTCGCATCTCTTCCCTTGTTTAGATGTTCCGGTTATCATCCGTGGTAAACACGAATAACTCTCCTGGTGTGCTTTCAACTTTCTCGACTGGTAGCCGCTCAACTCCAACATCACATGTCAATTGACAGGACCTTATTTGGCGATGACAAAGTTTAACAATGCCATAAACAAATTTCATTGACATGTGCACCTAAGTCACAAATTTGAAATTGTCAGGAGTCCCCCGATGATCGGACCGATCACCGCTGTGGATTCGACATTAGAAGAGGACTCCAACGGAAAATACAAGACGACTTCGAAAAAGTTGCCGTCGCAAGCAAATATGCGCTGCTGGTCATAACGGTGTGGAATTCAGCCCGAGGTCTCATCGTCCCATGCGAGACGCTGAAAGCGCCACAGTATATACCAACATCGCAGGTCATACTTTCGTCCTTTTGGCGAGCGTTGGGCTCAGTGCCGGCACTGGTCGTTTCAGCCGTGCCGCACCCTTAAAATTCCTTCGTCATTCTTTCTACGCTTGCCAGCCACAGTCCAGTGCTGCAACAGTATACCACGACCGACTGCCACTTGGTTTCCTCCTGCTATTCCTCAATTTACGCTGATCAGGCCACATCTCCGGTTCAAAAATGGCGGCAACGGTTCTAGGTGGTGAGACGGGGGCGTTGTTCTCTTCAGCCTCCCCACGAGCCATGGACATGCTCGAAACCGCGGGTCTTAACGGGTTTGCAACGCCCGAGTGCCGTAACATTCCCGGGTGTGCGCGGATAACACCAAACACTACGACACGGAAGGTATTGGTCAGTGACGCCGAGCTCCGACGACGAGTTGAGGATGTTCAAATCACCACCGACTTTAACAACGCACTGGCCAATGTATCACTACACGGATGGAAGTGGAAGCGCGACTGCAGCACCTTTTCAGTGTTCACTCGCAGCATCACCAACGGAAGTGGTGCGACGGTGGCTGACGCACAAGTTCTGGCTATGGGCACGGTCTCCGGCGGCCGAGCTCTGGAAAGATTGGTCTCACTACTGCGGACGCCCAACGAGAGCGACTTGAACAAGGTGATGCAGAATCTGTACAAGCGAGACTTCATCTACGGCTCACTGGTTCACGCTACACCGTCCGATTCGACCTCAGTTGGGGATGGCAGCTTACTTACGGTCAAGACGTGCGCGTTCGTGCGGTCCAAGAGGTTCTCGCACAAGAAGAACGAGCAGATGTGCTATATCGAGCAGTTCCGACCCACCAAGGACGGCTTCGCCCTCGTTTTCACTTCTCTACCCCAGCACGAGATCCTCGCCGGCAAGGCCAGTGGCAAGCACGTCGACGAAGTGAGTCCATACCGCGGGTGGTTGCTGGTCGAGAAGGCTCCGGAGACCAACGCCGGTGTGCGTGTGCTCTTCCACGCAGGCGTGGACCCCGACTTCGTTGACGCGGACAAGAACACCAATCTGGGTGTTTGTACGGCCAAAACAACGGCTGCACGACTGCACCGACTTGCCAAAGGAATCTGTCGACTTGAGGAGGTGCTCCACCACCAGCGTCGAGTGGACTGCACCAAAGGTAAAAATAATCCACGCCAAGTGAGCACGGATGTTTCCAATTCGCACTGCGTGGCCTGCACCTCCAAGTTCGATCTGCTACGACGTCGTCGACGCTGCGGTCTCTGCACCTACAACGCATGTTCAAAGTGCTGCTACCGCGAGCCCATGATCATCTACAACCGCTACGCAGCCACCATTCAGTTTTGCGCCCGATGCCGGGAATGTATGATCGGAGGCGAGTACCCCCACTTGCGATTGGCGGCTCGACGCCACAGCTCACCAGGCATCGAGACTTCGCTTGCGACGCCTCGGTAGCATCCACACAATAGTTTCTCGTATGAGTTCTATTTTATTTGCGAAATGCTTAGACAAAATTAAATACAAAGTGTTGTTACTGCACTGTAGCATCTTGATTCAAGTTGCATCGCAATTCACGAAAGAAGCACCGCTAGAAATATCACGTTTGACTTCCGACTGTTTCTCTCTCCATGCTTTATACTAGTAGGAGCTGTAAAAATGCTGCGGTAATAACCAATTTGTTGATCACGCAAAACAAAGTTATCAAGGTCCGCTTACCATCACACGTACAGTAGCAGCAGCTATCGTCAATAGCAAGGACAGAGAATATCGCCACAACCTGAACTCTTATAGGCTATAGCAACCTAGAACGCTCGATGTCCCGGCTAACGATACCATCCAAACCTGGCTGGAAGACTGCTGGCTGAAGATGGCTAGCGCAATACGTGCCCTCAATGTTTCATCGAGGAACGCTTCGAAGCAGTCATCACCCTCTTGAACGAGGGAGGACCGACTTGGTCACGGAGCTCCAGCATTCGTCCACAGCCTACATCGACGCAGCGGCGGAAACGTCCCCCTCCGTAACGTCAACGATTTAACAGCGCTTTCAACACGGATTTGCAATGCTTTTTAGAATTTGCACAAACGAGCGAGCTCGCTGTTTGCACAAATTCTCGGTGGGACCGGCATGCCGGTACATGTACACGGCGACGCCTTAATCTGTGTGGGCTCGCCACTGACATGTTGTAGTCTCTATTTACACGACAGTCTCGACTACAGTACACGTAGATGTACCTCAATGTATCCCAGCGGTAAGTTGCTGCCGGGGACATCCGCGCGGATGAGCCGGTCGTCCGCGGGCTGCTGTGCGAGCAGTCATCCCGCGAATTCAAAATTGGTACACTGTCGGTTTTGCAGCACTTCAAACTACACTTATACAGCGTGTTGATCTAGCTTAGGCGAGGTAGTGTGGTCAAGTCGAGCAGCTACTCCATCGGGCCCGTCACACGAAGGAATGGATACGACGACTGCTGAAATTTGTGTACATATGAATCTCTATTCATCCTGTAATAATACTGAATCGAAAACAGATTTTTAGAGGTACTTAGATAGAAAAAGGTGTCACTTGGTCGAGAGCAGAATCCCTTAAGATTGAAAATGCTGGTCCTAGCACACTTCAGTTTCTTACTTTAATTTAATAGGCACCTCTCGATTATCATAATTTCGACAGGGTCTGTCACTGCTTCAGAAAGGCATCTCACGTGACTGGGCATCAGGTCATCGAGTTGTGTGTCGAAGAACTGTTTGCTGCACTCGCTACAGGGGAACACGCTCCAGCGATCGCTTTACCCACCAATGCGGGGGGCCTGCCCGACTCGGGCTCCGAGGGATTGACCAACTGAAGGCCCCACGGACCGCAGTTAAGAACTATACTCCTACCAGCAAAGTGCAAATGGGCCAAAGGCGATCACCAAGCCCGACCAGCAGCGATGCCGTCGTCGTGAGTGTAGCGCCAAGCATCGAGAATATCAAGGTGCCGGCAGCAGATACGCAGTCTCGCAAGAAGAACAAGCGGCCGTCCAAGCGATTCCTCTGGCAAGAAGATCTGCATCTGCGTTTCGTCGCCGCCATCTTCGATCGTTAGTAGATGTGGATGTGCGAGATTGGAGGAGAAACGGCGACTAACATGAGGTTGCATTGTGCTTACGTTAACGAAGTTGGTCTTAAAAATGCGTCCCCGAAGACACTGCTACCTGTAAGTTTGAAACGGAGCCGAAATGATACCGTCTTTCAATACTCACCCCATTTACTTATCTATGTGCAGATGATGAACAAGTCTAACCCGGAATCGGGACTCACGACGGAGCACCTCAAATCGCACCTGCAGAAGTATCGGATCAACTACCAACGCTCACGTCAAGAGTTCCAAGAGATCTGTGATCGTGAAGTCAAGCGCGACCGCAAGCGTCGCCGTCACGAGGAACGCCGCTCTAATGTTGGTTCTGGACATTGTGACAGCTACTCAGAGCCAGCGGGCGACGGATATTCAGGAGGTAGACCGTTCTTTCACAACCGCGAGCTTGTCGATGCTGCTTCGATAGCCTCTCGCTCCGCTGAATACCTACCGACTCGCCAAACACCTGTGACGGTCCCCGTTTCTTCTGATATGCCCGAGCTCACGGACGCTCAGTGGCGCACATTCAGCATGCTCATGTCGGCGCCTCCTCTAGACGACACTCTGTCGGTTCAGATCCTACCAGAGGCACCACCGTCGCAAACCCAAGTCCAAGACAGTCTCCAACTGCAGATGTACCAGGCCATGCAAGCACAAATGAGTTTCCATCGCCAAATGCTAACGCGCAAGCTCGAGTTGTCGAACAACCTGTCTCAACGTGATGGTTTGAAGATCTGGAGGGGTTATCTTCAAGAGCCCAGGGAGCGAAGCGTCTTTCAGCAAGCATGGGCCAATACGCAACAAATACACCAGCGTCAACTGGTATCCCACCGCTTGCAGCAACAAATGAATCAATTCGGGACCCCACTACCATCGGAAGTATCCTGTCCTTCGCCTCAGACTTTGACAAACGACTCGCTTCCTTCGCTGGTAGTTTGCCCCCTTGAAGACCAGATACCCAATGCCTCATGTAAGACTGACTCTGTGGGTGTTGACCTCAACCGTTGGGAACCCTTCAGCGTTGGGCTTGACGACGACGAGTTATTTGAGTTCCTCAATGCATAAATATAAGTATGTGTGATTCTATCTCAATTCATTTTCAATCTGTGGTCTTCTCGCACGCGCGGTTACAGTATTCGTGGGGTCAAACATACAATTGGTTCCTACGCCAATCACGGGACGACCAGAACTGCTGAGTGGTGCGCGTCAACACTACGCCTAGGATCGGAGGAAACCGAAGACGTCGTCGTCGTCAGATTCTGCAGTCAAGCTGAGTCGACCCCAGCTAGTGAGGTCCACGCCGCCGTCAGTATCCATGTTTTCATCGTTTGTTCGTGGTGGTGGTTCTGGCTTCGAACCGCCCATGAAAACTGGTGCGACGGGTGCTGCATCTTGTGTCTGATGGAAGACGCTCTGTTGTTGTTCATGCAGCCGGCCGTAGACTTGTTCTTGCTGTTGCCGTAGCTGCTCTGCGTTGGCCCAAGCTTGCAGAAAACTCGACTCGTGCTGTTCATTGTAGCTGCCGTTGGCTGTCATCCCTGTGTTACTCATTCGGTTAGCCCAGGAAAGCCCGGACTCGACCTCGACACTGCGTGTGAGTAGCAACTCGCGATGGAAATCCATTCTCTGTTGCATAGTCAGATGCATACGTTGCTCCGACGCCCCACCTTCGAGTAGTAGTGCATCGCATACGCTCCATTGCTGGTTTGCGTCTTGTTTGACGGTCTCTGTTGAGCATCGATTGGAAGTAGCGGTACCTGCAAATGACTCACCGACACCTCCAGCATTCCCGCCAGCTTCCGTTCTTGGATCTAGGGTATGTCGATGGTGACGCTTCCAACTCCGCTTGGCATGTTTCTCGTTGAGCTTCTGCACCTCGAGCCTTGAGCGCTCGTAGCTGATCCGATACTTTTGCAGGTGCGACTTAATGTGATCCATCGTCAGCCCCTCGGTCGGATTCTTGCTTTCCATTAGCTAGCACGACAACGAAACTTATCAGCACTGAGTCATTAAGCTCCAGGGCAGATAGGAAAACGTACGGCTAGTAGAGCTTTCGGCGACGCATTCTTCACCCCCACTGTCGGACACAAACGCACGCAGGACCGTCACCTCTCAACCATCCACTGGGACAATGCAATGGCCGGAATGAACGCACATTCAAATACTGCGGACACGAAACGCAGATGAAGCTCCTCTGTCCAGAGCAACCGCTTCGTCTTGCGCTTGGGTTTACCGGCCGGGGTCGAGTTATTGCCACTTCCGCGATTTGGTTCAGCTGAGGCTATTGAGTCTGGTTTCGAGGCCGAGCCATCGACGCCGCTCGGATCCATGAGGATTCGAGCGGCGTGTGCTTTGATCGAGATAGTATCAGGTATCACGAGGGGTTATCAAGAACCACCAGGCTCAGCTCTGTTTGAAACTATGACAAGGATGCCATCGACACTGACTGCAGTTTGACTCGGTTGATACTGTACCACTGATATAGCAATAAACACATTGGCGTCATTAGCGTGTGCGGAGATGCGGAGGATACAACCACTAGGCTTTTCGTAGTCACTAGCAACTCTTCGAATCTTCCGTGGGTTTGGAAAGCAGTTCATGCTGGGCAGCGGCGCTAAGATGCTGTACAGCTGTGAACAGCGTGGTGATCACCAAGGTGCTTGCTTTAACTTCGAAAATGACCGAGAGTACATGGCATTTTCTTCGATTTGAGGTTTGCGATCGTTACATATATTATAAAACGATCGCACGATATATTCCGCACAACAGCGTGAAAGCGCTGCTCCGAGCATCAGCCGTTCGGGCACACGATGCAGTATCGGTGAAGTGGTGGACTGTATTTTCTTACTTCACTTCACTCTTCTTCATCGATAATAATATGAAAAGGGTGTGAGAATTCATGATTGACCACCTTGCTAAAAACGAGGAACTTTGCTATCAAGCTATATCGTTTTTGTTGGGTCAGTAGAAGCCTTATTCTTAATTGCATACTCACTGTGTCCCTGTGTTCGAGCTATCGACTGAATCAAAACCAACGAAATCCAGGGTGTAGTTCACGCTGTCGTTGAATAATTATTTGCGGAAAGTATCTGTTGCTCCACCTTAGTTCCATGCAGACGAGGATCATTTCTGACGAAAAAGCTTCTCACCTGCGCTCTCGTCCACTGCGCAGGGGGTTAGCTTCTCGAGAGAAAATATGTTTTTGACTTGGCGGTTCTGCAGACGATAGGTGATCAAATTGACTCGCATCAGATCAATGAAGTGACTTAAACAAACGCTTCAGCTGTGCATTCAAGACTCGGAGCTCGGTATCCGGTTGCCTTTTGTTCCGAATCTGGGAGACTAGCTTTCTCTTGCTGTTTCGAGTTTTGGATTTCCTCAGCGTCTTGAAAATTTGTACGAACATCAAAATTCACCTAAAAAATATAAATGTAATTATATATTCATCTTTTGGATAGCCCTTGTTGCACCAGTCCCCGGAATTAAAACCATGTGAATTATTTTGGCAGCTACTCATGCAGTCACGCTAAGCTCGCGATAAATAGAGCCCTCTCTACAGCAAAAAAAATGCAGCAAATATTCGAGTATATACGAGTATATATCGAACAACCACAACAAGGAGAATAGTAAACAACTAAATGGTTGGGCACGCTGCCAGCGCCAAATATACTCCACTATATTCTCGCCATCGCAACTCTCACCGACAGCCACCACGACGGCGAGGACAGCTGGATCCACTTCACACGTCGTACGGAATTGACTTGAGAGTAAAGCTTACACCTTCCTTCAGCTCTTTGTTGGGCATGTCCCATTCAAGCCTATTTTCTGAGCGATTATTCATATCCGTCTGGATCATTGCCAACTGATCCAACAACCCCAGGATCGGCAATGCCGGCGAGCTGCTCTGAAACCTTAGGCGACAACAGGAATGACCAATATTTCAACGAAGCTTCAGGGTTCTGCTCGGGCGACCGACACATGCCTCGAATACATAAATAATACGATTCGTCATTTCCATCGTTGTCAATGAGATTTGACTGGGCCACGCTCGCAGGAGTCAGTCTTTCGAGAGCTGACTGTGGAAACTCCCAGTCGTTAGAGTCTTCGCTCGAGGCTTTTACCAAGATGAACGACACCTCGGCAGTATTCTTGCAGAAAATCGGGATAATGAGGTCTGCGTCTTCCAGCTCGCGCGGGAACACACCTGCCGCTCGACGGCCCAGTAGGAACCACAGCGTCTCCTTAGTTGGCATGCTCGTCAGCTGGGGGCTCCTGCAGCAGGGTGTAATTGATACTGGCGGCATTGCGGATGTGGTGGCGCGCATTGTCTTGCTGTTGGCCATGGATGCGACCATTATGAACGGAGAGAGTGCCGCTTCTTTCACTCTTAATAAGGGACGGGGGCAGTTTTGCTAGGTGAAGCAGTTCCTGGTCGTGCTTGATGGTTCTTATAGCACCGACACATGAGTCGGTGGTAGACATCGACGCGAAATGAAGGAAACGATGTCAGTTGGCCCAAGCTCCTAACAGTTAAAGTGGAGGAAGTCCAACAGCTGGAAAACAGCAAGAAAACCCCGAGCTGCTCCAAGCTGAAAACAAACGATATCTGAGCTGAGGAGCGGGTTTAAGTCTTGGATGAACAACTGGGCCAGCTGGAAGATATGCTTCAGTCACTTTGTCGAGCTGACAGTTGTACCAACTGAGGCAACACTGTCGTTCCTGCGGATATTAGGTAGTGATATTTGCCAAAATCGCCTCCACAATGTAGTACTATCATACCCAATATCCGAATTAAGGTTACTATCAACCTATCCAGTAGCGTTCACACTTCGACTGCATTTTTGTTCACTCTGCAGATCACTACCGCCCGACAATCCATATATATTGTAAATGGATGAGTTTTGTCACGTGTATCATTATAGTTTTGTCCCCTTCATGCAAGTATTTTGTCACTCGACGGTAATAATGAAGTCATCGACCCACATAAATACTACCTTTTCAAACGTCATCTGTGAACACGTTGGGGCAAAAGGCAGTCGTTCTTGGTTAGTGAGGCAGGCCTCGCAGAGCGTTTCGAAATGGATCGATGTGAGGCAGCCCCGGGTGTGGTGTGGTGGGAAGCAAAAAGCTCGCGTGCAGAGCTAAGAACGACTAAAAACTTAACTTGGTCTAGTGGCAAATCCCCTTGAATCATCTGGCCAGCCTACCGTAGCCACTCGCTTGTGTTGGGTTGTTGTAGCCGACGGCTAAAATTGACTTGCAGGACTTGAAAATGTGGCTCACTTCTTTCGTCGAAAAACCTGTTTTCCACTTCCTCCTTAACCAAAATACAAATTGCTCTATATCCATCTAACACGCTCTTTTCGACGGGCCGGTCGCTGTGGCTCAACTACACCCCGGAAACGAGCGGTTCCGACTGTTGTAGGGTGTATCTGGCTGCATCCAAACTTCTAGGTGGTTTGAGCCCCATCGAGAAAACAAGTTACGAAAACAAGAAGACTTCACAAGGCGTCGCTTCAATACTGTGCCGTCTTGGCTTACGCCCAGTGTCGAGCTCATCTTTAGCGCCACAGCTCGTGGCGAGCTTCATGGCTGCGCACAGTACATCAAATTCAACCATGATGCTCACGTTTGCAGCTACGTGACGGAGCCGATCTTGGCATTCGGCGCGACGCACATGCGGTACGAAGCTGAACAACAGTCCCTCGGGAATTTAATTTTGCCTGAGCCCTGGGAGCTGCTACGAGTCATTGAAATTGACAGTATTGACGGAGTGATGGCGCGCATCTTCATACTGTTGGCGATGGATGCGAACATTCTAATGTAAGGAGCTTCTGTTCATACCTTTACTCCTTCTAATAGGGAGGACCTTTTCAAAGGTCAGTTTTGTTCCGTACTTAAATTAAAGCAATTCCTCGGAATGCTGATGGGTCATATGAACCGCACACAAAGGATATACAGATGTCGAGGATCACTCCGCAGGCAACGACAGGCTCTTCAATGTGGAAGTTGGTCCAAGATTATTTCAGGCTGAAAACAAAAGACAACGCGACATTTGAGCAGAGGGTCAGCTTCGAGTCTTGGATGAACGACTGGGACTCTGTCATCGACTCCGTACGATGCGGATAATGATGATGATGCAGCTGGTTGACATGTGAGATCGATCCATGCGTGTGTGGTTTTGAGACTTGAGCTCGAACTACCTGGTAGTTTGATCAATCAAGCGTCCACATTTGGTGTTTGACATGTATTCCGACCTCTCACGCAATGTACTGAGTTCGGATGTGTACTCTCACTAAGAACAGTCGACGAGGATACACTCAACTTGCAACACTTATGCCACATGAAAGGCAAATGAGTCGACGGACAGACTCACACGCTGTGCAAAGTTACCAACACATTGCAAACACGCAGCGAACTCTTTACTCAGGAGGTGGCCTCAGTGAGCGAAGGAGAAATTCTACTAGGAAAGACTAACTAAGAGCAGGCAACAAAACGCGTGGATGAGACAAGAGCCTCAAAACTGCTTATAGTTTCGGTGTGTTGTGTCTTCGAGTGACAGGTTTAACCGGACACTTCAACTTGAGTGCAACCATAACACACGCCCCGGTGCGATCTTATTTTTCCGATCGGGGCGAGACTGACCACGCTTCAAAACTGAAATGATAAGTTCCCGCCGCTTCACGTCAAGAAGAAGATACCATCTGGTGATCCACAGCGTCGATGAGCGTTCAGCAGGACTCGGGCCTTTTCCTCACTTTCGCCTTTGCTCGGTCGATCGAAAGCGAATAACTATAAACTCGCAGCATTCAGCTGGAACAGTACCAAATACGAAAGCCGTGTACAAGAAAACCAGCGAATGGCGGCTTCTTCCACGGAGCCGCCACCTAATCACGTGAAGCTCCGATACCGAGCGTTGGCCTATGTTCGACGAATTGGACGACAACGTCAGCCAGTCAGAGCTACAAGCCGACGAAGCTTCACCGACACGGGTGCGGAACGAAGTATCAAAGACTCGGCCGGGCGGCGTCCGGTAGTTCGACTTGCCAGCAAACGAGGTTTCGCAGACTATGGCGGGATCCGAATTGGGGGTCGCAAAAGTTTTGCGGACTCGGGATCAAAGTTTCAACAGAATAGCCTCAATTCCAACGAAGCGGTCTCCACCCCTGGAGAAATAAAGATCAATACACGAAGCAGGAGAACCAGTAATGCACGAAAGAAGCCCAATAGAACTCGAGAGAATCGTGTCAAACGTCGTCACCGGTTCCTAACATCACTTCAGAATCATGAAGATCGTCGATTTCGCCTGTTCTGTGGGTGCGGCGTCGAGCAGGACGCATTCGACCCCGACGCTACGCCTCGCAATAAGGAGCGCAGTGTTGATATACGCTCTGTCGGTGCCCAAGCTGCCAGTTGTGACAGTGGCTTCGGCTTCACGTGTGCAAGCCCGGTAGCCTTGCCGCCACCTCTCGGTCTCGAACCAACGCGTACGGTTCCTACAAGGCTCCAGTTACGATCTCGGGATCGAAGGAGAAGTGAAGAAATCGCGCTCAGCGGCAATAGTAACTTCTCGTCGACGGGGATCAAACGTAAAGCACCGTCGAAGTCTTCGGGGTACCCGTCTTACACGCCAAACACGCCACCATCACCGTTCGTGAACGACTTCGCCCCAGCAAGCACATTCAATACCACTAGAAATCGTTCACGCGTATCTGTCGGATGCAACGGATGGTTCTTGAATGATGATGATCCGGCCATCGTGGGTTGGCACCGACGCCACAGCAGTGGCGAAGTCAAGCCCCAATCATACCTCGTACAACTAGCCGAGGCTTCTCGAGAGAGTGATGCGGCTTGCGATAGCGACTCACCGAAACGATACAAGATAAGCCCTTACGTTCTTGGAATGTCGTCCCCAGCATCGTCATCGTCAGCAGCAATGAGCCGGAATGAACCCGCGTCGTCGTCTAACAGCGACCATGATGAGCTTTCCAACAGCGGGATCGCGTTGGTGCCTCTACCAACGTCTCCGCCCCCGTCAACGACGGAGTTTTTCGTAACCCCGCCTACTTCTCCTAGGTCGAATAGTTCCGATCTGGTGTTCAACTCCGGCTCAGTGTATGACTCGGGTCTGGTGTGGCGAAGAGAAAGCAGAACAGATCTCCGATCAAGCGACGATGGAGCACCGGCAGCTTGTCTTAAGAGCAGTGATGAGTTTAAGGTTCGAGAAGATGCCACGAGCATCAATGAGGGAACTGGAGAGTCTACACATTCGCACAGCTCGACTCGGTCACTAGTTTGCTTCTGACTCAGTCACACTCTCCTCGGACAACAAGGCTAGCCTTTTCACATGGCACTCGTCGGCGAGAAGGGTGTCGCAGTCACAGTAACAAAACGAGTCGGAAGTCGAAGCAGACGGATGCTCAGCTCCAGTACCAGCCACGTCCACCGTGAATATAGGGAGGGTAAGTGCTGTGCCATCTACATGTAATTACCAGGCCCTCTGCGCGCCCACTGCGCCACCATTTCTTCGATGACGATCGACAAATCCAGCGAGAAGCTTCAACGGAAGAGCTTCAACCTTGCACAGCTTGCCACCAGCCCCTCGAGCAAAGTACGATCTTTAAATCATGAATGCCCATTGCAGCCGTGTCAGGCTGATTGTCCGTGCTTTCTGTTTTAGCACGTTGAAGCTGAGTTTTTAAATCGCGCAGACGTGATAGTATCCGGTTGCAAATTGCAACTTGCAATCGACCTTGACGCAAAAAGCCACAGTATCTTGAGGAGATGTACTGTACGTACAGCCATCGACGAACCGTATCTCGCGTAATTAAGTAGACTTACCTCTGAGGCGGGGCGACTATGCTGCATTATGTCGGAGCTGCGATGTCAAACAAGAACAGAAGCTGGGTGGGCACTGGTATTTAACGCGATGTTACATGTACTAAATGTACCTTCGTTCCGATCAAAGTCGCCGCAAGTTGTAGGCTTCAAGTTGTAGGACGCTCAGTTCATCGACGCTGCTGCAGCTGCGGAAAAATGGCGCGCCCTCAGAGATGCGGAGCGAAGGCGATGCGCCTTGTAGACGACTTGATGAGCTGAGAGCAGACACTATAAATAACGCCATACATCTCCACTTGTATCGGCGGAAGCATACGGATCCATTTACACGTGGATACGCGCCACTTGGGTCACCTCTTTCAGCAGATCTGCTGAAAGAAAACTTTGCCGTCAAGCTTTCAGCGAAGGTGGCCAAAACAAGACTCCTCAATGATTTGCAACACGCCTACCGCATGGTGATTTTGAATGAATTCCCACCGTGGTACAAGAAAGCCCATTAAATTAATGATTAATCAGTGCCGACATCTTCTTTGAGAGAGAGACCACTTCTCCACGTCGGGCGGGTCATCGTGCACGTAGATCGGTGCATCCCTCGCGCCTTGACCTCTCCAGGGCTCATTTTACGTTTAATCTCCTTGCACTCAAGTCTCCACTTTCGTCCCGTCCCAAGCTCATCAACTATGGCCAAGAAGCCGTTCTTCACCGCCGAGGACGCCAAGACGTCCTTCAACCTCTTCTGCTGCATCTACGGCATTGGAACGCTTGGTATGCCCGGCAACTTCGCCCGGGCCGGGCCGACCATCGCCGTGGTGGCCATGGCCTTCATGGCCTTCGCCAATATCTACTCGTCCGTGGCCATGTCCAAGGTGATGCTGCTCGCCCCCAAGTCTGTCAAGACCTTCGGCGACCTTGGGGAGTGGGCCATGGGCCAATGGGGCCGTTGGCTCTGCGTCATCTCGCAGATGGGCTCGTGTCTGCTGATCCCGTGCGTGTTCCTCGTGCTGGGCGGCTCGCTGCTCGACGGCCTCTTCCCCGACGCCTTTGAGCAAACTACATGGACCATTCTAATGGCACTGACGGTACTGCCAGTGTGTCTCGTCCCGACGCTCAAAGAAGGCTCGGGTGCTGCATTCGCAGGATGCCTGGGCACTATCATCGCTGATGTCATCGGTGTCGCCGTCGTAATGCACGGCATGCGCGGCCACCCGAGTGTTCCGTTCCCGGAGCTCAAGTTTTCGCAGGTGGCTGGTGTCTTTGGCAATCTGTCCCTTGCCTACGGTGCTGGTATCGTCATTCCGGACCTGCAACGCCAGCACAGTGACCCGACCCGTATGCCCCGCGTCGTGGGTGTCACGGTTGGCTTTATCTCGTGCCTGTTCCTGGTTCTGGCGAGTACTGCGTACTCGGCGGTGGGGTGCCAGATCTCGGGCAATCTGCTGTTCACCATCTATCCGGATTCGGAGACTGGAATGACTAACCTCGGCTTCGCTCCGAATTGGGGCATTGTCGTGTTGGCCTACATCTTCATGCAACTCCACATCACCATCGCTTTCTCCGTCATCGTCAACCCGGCCTTCTACCTCGCCGAGCGTATTTTCCTGGGCATGCACAAGAAGAAGTCACACGATCTCGAGAACCCCATGAGCTACGTTGAAGTTGCCACACCGAATGTCACGCAAGAAGAACCACGACGCAGCTCCAAGATGTCGTACGTGTTGGTTGCTGACGCCGAGAACGAGCACAAGGGCGACGTCGAGGAGGAGATGGCCGAGTACCGCGGAGGGCTCAACACGATCAAGTACATCGTGCTCCGTGTCATTATCATCGTTATCCTCGTGGTGCTGGCTATCGTTTTCAAAGATCACTTTTCGGACTTTGCCGACTTCGTGGGCGCGTCGTGCATCACGACGAACTGCATCCTGTTACCGATCACTTTCTACCTCATCAAGGCCTGGGGACGCTTACCGATGTACGAGAAGGTCCCGGCCATCATCGTGACCATCGTGTGCTTCGTACTCGGCTGCTACGTGACATACACGACCGGCAAAAGCCTGTTCGCACCGACAGAAAACGACGCCGAGTTCCCATTCTGTTCGGCCACGTTCGAGAACACGGTCTACTACAACTATACCGCCGCGCACGAGTCATAGGCATGTTTCCTTTGAAATATATTTGAAATATACTTGAGTTCTTCTTGAAATAGATTTCTTTCCTGCGCACACTTCTTGACACAAACATACGCTTACTGTCAAAATCCCCTGCCAAAATCGTTCACTCAGTTAAGTTCGCTTTGGGCATTGTACACAACTCGTACACAATAAAACCTTGCATATTCTATTTTTAGCTGTATCAAATATCGAAGACTTGATGTGGTCCACTCATTTGCAAAACGACTGGCGTTGGGCCTTGCTGGGCAGCGCGCCACCACTGCCTTTGTGTTCATTCTATCAGAACGGGAGATAGGAACCAGACCTAAAGGCATCGACGATGGTCAAGAACGTGCGCATCACTTACCGCCGCCGGCACTCGTACGCCACCAAGTCCAACGGCATTAAGGCCGTCAAGACCCCCGGTACGTTATACTGCAGCAGCAACACAGGACGCTAAACAGATACAGGAAACCGCGCCGGACCATCTAGGACTATCAGTTCAACTGACTAACGCCTCCATATTGTAATACTCCTAACTATCAGGTGGCAAGCTCGTCGCCCAGTACCGCAAGAAACGTGCGGCTGGTCCCAAGTGCGGTGACTGCAAGCAGACGCTCAAGGGCATCAAGCACCTGCAGTCGAAGGAGTACAAGAACGTGAGCAAGACGCACCGCACTGTGTCGCGCGCCTACGGCGGCTCGCGTTGCGCCTTGTGCGTGCGCCAGCGCATCGTGCGCGCTTTCCTGATTGAGGAGCAGAAGATCGTCAAGAAGGTGCTCATGGAGAAGCTTAAGAAGAGCAAGTCGGCCTAAGCGTCTCTTTGATTCTTTTCGAGGGGGACTTGTCCGAGGTCCTTTCTTCCCGTGTGGCTCGGTACTAGCTTAATGCAAGTTTCATCGCCACGACCCGTTCAGCTTGCGTCATCAGCGTTGGTCTTGTTGTATGTGTTGCTGCTGCAAAGCTGGACTTGCAGGTCGTATGCTGCTGTTTTGTGAAGAGGAAATATGCAGGGAGCAAGGGATTTTAGGAGGCGAGGCGAGAAACTCGAGACGGCGTGGGTTTGATGCTGTTTTGGGCACCAAGTACTCGAATGCTACGCTCACGCACTATACCGGTGCGGTATCTTCTTGAATCAAGATACGACCACATGCAGACATCAAGTGTTTTTCATAACTTCTTCTGCATGCTCAGGGCTGCAGCAGTAGCTCTTTAACACTCCTCTAATCTATCTGTAACGTTAACCCTTTCAAGCAAAACGCATGACAAGAGGATAACAAACCACCTGTCTGTTATATCTCGTTTTCAACAGTACCACTTTCTTTCGCAGTCCGCGCGCATTTCACTGCGCGCTTCCTGTCCAGGAAGGGAAGTCGTCGTCTTTAACGCTTGCTGTCGGCGTCTTCCCACCACCCACCCTCGCCGCCAGGCACTGCATTTGAAAGCCAAGACTCTTCTCTCCACTCTCGTCCCTTGTGCTGCCTCCAGCGCCGCCTACAAGCCCCCCAATCCGATGCAGTTCCAAGACCGGGAGCACGTCGAGGCGCTGCTGGCCTCCCTGGTGCAGCGTCTGGACGTCAACGACGCCGCCGTCCGCACGGCGCGCGTCTCGGAGCTTTATGCAGCCGTGGCGTCGCTCAGTCGGCAGCTGTCGGCCGAGCGCTTTGCCAAGGCCTTGGGCCAGCTCACCCCGCAGCTCTACACTCTGCTACAGCGAGGATCCTCAGAGAGCGCCCAACTGGGCGCACTGCTGGCCATCGAGCGCCTCATCGACGTGTCCAATGAGGACCAATTCATCCGCTTCGTCAACTATTTGAGGTACTTTTTGCAGCAGCCTCAAACCAGCAGGAGAGCGCTGCTGGCGGCCTCGTCGGCCATGGGGAAGCTAGCGACCTCTAGTGTCAGTGGCACACTTGTGGCAAGCTTCGTGGACTTTGAGGCCAAGCGAGCCTTCGAGTGGCTTCAAGAGGGACAGCCAGGCACTCACGCAACAAGGAATGAGGCACTGGTAAGTCAACGGAGACTGGCGGCGTGCTTCGTGCTTAGAGAACTGGCACAGGCGGCCCCCACGCTGTTTCATGTGAACTTAACCACGTTCTTCCAGAGTATCTGGGGAGCAGTGAGAGACCAGAAGGTCGAGATCAGAGAAGCCGCGACCAGTGCGCTGGCTGCGTGTTTGCAGCTAATTACTAAGAGACAGACTCGACACAGAGTGCAGTGGTACTGCAAGGTGTATGACCAAGTGTTTGAAGGCTTGGCTCTACGTCCCAGTGCTTCAGGATCGAGCTCTCCGCCGACGAGTACTGGCCAGACACTGGCCTCGTGGGAGTGTGCTCATGGGTCTTTACTCGTGATCGGAGAGCTGATCGCCAATACTGGAAGATTTATGGTGCCGAGATTCCGTGAAGTGTGTGATACGGTGCTGAGATACAAGGACGCCAAGGAGAAACTGGTGAGTCGTGCCGTGTCGAGACTGTTACCACAATTGGCGGAGTTTTGTCCTGGAGCTTTCGTGCAATACTATCTGGACGTCTGCGTGGCGCATTTGACCAAGCGGATTTTGGAGTATTCAGCGCCGCCGTCGGAGCGCGGCGTAGCGTTCTTAGCTATGGGCAGACTGTCGCTGGCTGTGGGTGATGCTTTACTACCGCATCTTCCTCCTATTCTCAAATTGGTGAAAGAGTCGCTGGCGCCACACACAGGATCCAAGCGCAAACGGGCTCGAAACAAGCTGTTTTGCGTCCAAACTCTCACATGCGTTGCCAATATGTCGCGAGCCTTGGGACCACGATTCGAGCCGTTCCTATTCCAAGATGGAGTGCTGGAGACCATGATGATTGGTGGCCTTAGCGACGAGCTGATTGATTCTCTTGCCGAGGTTGTCGCCAGTGTGCCAAGCGCACTTCCTTATGTGCAAGAGCGGTTGCTAAACGAGATCTCCGGAATCTTGCGTGGCACACCATTTTCGCTGGGTAGCGGTGGTGGCGCGGTCTATCCACCTGGAAGTAGCGGTGGAGCAGGCAGTTCTACCAGTGGAGACGGTGGTGAGATGACACTGGATGCGTCGTATTATGATACTGCCACTGAAGCTCTACCCGTTAAACAAACGGCCGTCCAAGCACTGTTTTCGTCGATGAAGCGAGGCTTCTCAAGTGCTGAGGATGATCCGTCGAGCGGGAGTGGCTCTTTAATGATCAAAGGCGAGACGGGTGACGAGATTGATACGATCCTGTTGTCTTTGCGTACGCTGAGCTGTTTCGACTTCAGTGGCAGCTTCTGTCTCCTGCCATTTGTGCGTGACTGCGTTGCACTGTATCTGAAGAACCCGGACGCACGCATTCGCAAACAGGCAGTGATTACTTGTAGCAAACTACTGCTTCCGTCACCTGAATCTCCGGATACAGCGCTAATGTCTTCGTGGAGACACGTGAAGAAGCGTGGGCCAAGCGGACGTGTGATTGATCTTGTGCTCACACAGCTGCTTCAAGTCGGTATCTCGGATATGGATGTGGCAGTACGAAGGAGCGTTGTGGAATCCTTGGATGCACGCTTCGATGAGCTGTTGAGTCAGGAGGCGCACTTGAAACTGGTCTTCCTCCTTTTGAATGATGAGAACGCCAACATCCGCGAACGCGCGATGCAATTGTTGGAACGGCTAGCGCCTCGCAACCCGGCTTTCGTGATGCCATCTTTGCGCCGCGTGATAATCCAACTGGTCACGGAATTACAGCACACGTCTGATCTTCGAATGCGCGAGGACAGCACCAGACTTCTTGGACACCTTATTCGTGGTGCTCAGCATTTGGTTGACCCGTACGTCGTGCGCATCCTTGAAGTGCTTTTACCAATTCTCGTGCGAGGAAATGCCCCCTTGACGATGGCGGTGTTGGTAACTCTTGGAGAGCTGTCGCTCGTGTCGCGTACGCAAATCGCTGCATACGAACGTTATCTCTTCCCACTTATCATCCACACACTCCAAGATCACTCGTCCATTGAGAAGCGGCAAGTGGCATTGCAGACTTTAGGCCAATTGGCGGGCAGTACAGGCTGTGTGGTTCGTCCGTATCTGGCGTCTCCCAAGTTGCTGGAGATCTTTCTGAGTCTCTTACACCACAACGTGGGCAGCCCGTGGTCTCTGCGGCGTGAGGCAATGAGAACTATCGGCATTCTCGGCGCGTTGGACCCGTACAAGTACAAGCTGTGTATTTCAAGGGCATCATTGCGACAAGCGAACGAAGTTGCGTCCACGGCCGATACATCTACGACAAAGGAAGAAACGGAGAAGAATGCTGACACTGCGCCACTCGGCGTGTCAAAATCGATTGCAGGCTCAGTGGCATCACAATACCCAACGCTGGAAATCGACTTAAAGGCGTTGGGCGTAACGATCAACCTCGCTAGCTTCGATCGCAAGGCAACAAGCGACGCACTGGATGAGAAGCAGCAGATCGAACTGCAACTATTCACTGCTGCGCCTATTGGTACGAGGAAAATTGACGTCGGTACTGCTGCTGGTACGTTGGGTATTGGATCGCAGTCTTCTCATCCTGTAAGTGGCGTAGCTGGGGTTTCTGCAGGAGCGTCGTCATCTTCGTTATCTACTTCTTCACGTAAGAAACGGCAGATAGGCTCGATTGGTATGAGCCTAAGTGATGATTCATTTGATTTTGAGAGCTCGCTGATGGACAGCGAATTGGAACTGGATCCCACGGAATTATCTCCAGCGTCGGAGGCGTATTTCCCAACGGTGGCTATGCACGCGCTACTGCGCATTCTACGCGAGCCGTCCCTGAACGCGCACCACCACGGCGTCATCCAGGCTATTATGTTCATCTTCAAGAGTCTCAGCACGCAATGTGTGCCGTTTCTCAAGTACATTTTGCCGCCGTTCCTGCGGGTTCTTTCGCGTGGTGAGCCGCGACTACGCGAGTCTCTTTTCCTGCAGCTCACGACGCTGATCTCCATTGTAAATGCACACATGAAGCCATTCTTCCCGCCGATTATGGTGCTCGCGCTGCGGTTCTGGGGGTCGCATTTGCCGCAGATTGTTCGCCTCGTAGAGAAGATTTCTCAGGCTGCACCGCACGAGTTCCGTACCCAGTACTTCCCCAAGCTCCTGCCTAAACTGCTTGAAGTTCTTCAGCCGCATTTCGGATTGGGCGGCGCTGCTGACGGCGAGCTTTCTGGAACTGGCGCAGGTGTAAGCAGTGCAGCAGCTATTACACAAGGCTCTGGAGACAGTGTGGGTGTAGTTGGAGGAAGTGGAGATCATGGACAAGCAGGCGACAGCGCATCTGGTGGAAGCAGTGACCACGCATCCAGTACCTACGACATTGTACAGAACGGCGGCGCCGATGTCACTACTGCCGTTGCGGTGGCAGCGATCCAGGTGCAAGTGGTGCAGTCGCTGATTGTTTTTGGCGATGCTGTGGAGGATTACGTTTATCTGGTGGTGCCTGCTCTTGTGCATTTGATGGAAAGCTTGGACACACCGCTTGAAGTGAAGATTACTACCGTCTACGCACTAGCACGTATATGTGTGGTTGCCAACTTTGAGCAGTATGCTGGACCAAGATTGCTTCAGCCTCTTGCGCGCGTGGCGTCACAGGTGTCAGCCAAGGGGGCGTTCTTCTTCAGTCGCCCAAGTAGCAATGCTGCCATCACCGTGAGTGGTAGCTCCAATGTACCAGGATCGACTGGAAGCGGATCATCAGGTGCGGCAGCGGCACGGATTGCTACCTCCAAGTCCGAGGCGACACGTTTCTCGGAGGTGATGCTGTATGCACTAGGAGCGCTGGTGTTTCAGCTGCAAGCAGAGGTCTTGAGTTTCGAGCCGTTGATGCAGCAGATCATTGCGTCACTGCCGTTCTCGCACCGCGGCAATCTTGCAACGGCTGCTAATGATCCTGAAGGCGGCAGCCCCTCTTCATCGCCACAAGCTATGGTACAGCGGATCGCACAGGCGCTAGAAAGCTTGCGTCGCGGCGCTCGTGTGCCACGAACATTCCTGACCGACCCGGCATTTATGACGTCGACGCTACGTAAATTCTCCACGGAGCTACAGGCGCAGACTGCAGCGTCGGTGACTTCAGCGGCTTCTCCACCGACAAATGCTCGGTTACACGTTAACCAACAGAATTTACGACGTGCTTGGGAAGCTTCTCAGCGCAGTACAAAGGAAGACTGGCTGGAGTGGATGCGGCGGTTCTCAATTGAATTACTTCGTGAATCTCCCAGCGCGGCGCTGCGTTCTTGCTGCGCATTAGCCCAGGCTTATAACCCTCTAGCGCGTGCATTGTTTAACCCGGCTTTTGTTTCGTGCTGGAACGAACTGTACGAACAGTACCAGGACTATCTGGTTCGAGCGCTGGAGACTGCTTTCCAAAGCGACACGATTCCCGCGGAGATATTGCAGACGCTTTTGAACCTGGCTGAGTTTATGGAGCACGACGTGGAGGCGCTGCCCATCGACATCCGTGAGCTGGGAGAGTTGGCGCAGAAATGCCACGCTTATGCCAAGGCGCTGCATTACAAGGAGCTGGAGTTCCACACTTCGCCCAGCACGTGTATCGAGGCACTTATCTCGATTAACAACCAGCTTGGTCAGCCGGAGGCGGCCGTTGGAATCCTCAAGTACGCGCAAGCTCATCACAGTCGCGTGATCCAAGTGAAGGAAACGTGGTTCGAGAAGCTACAAGACTGGCGCGCTGCTCTTGCCTTGTACGACCGACGACTGCAGTTTGCCCAGCAACAAGGTGGAGAGAACCAAGGACTAGACATTGAGGTTTGCATCGGAAAGATGCGGTGCTTGGAGGCACTAGGCAAGTGGGAAGAACTGAGTGCGCTGGCTACCCAGGTCTGGGCTGCTCTGCGCTCATCAGAACGTAGCCCAAGCAAAGCAAGCGCCCCGCCTCCTCGAAGCCGTCCATTGTCGGCTGGTCGGGCTGCATCGAGTAGCTCTGGTGTTAGTTCTGGCCGAAGCAACCCTGGTCTCCTTCGTCGAGGTAGCAGTAACTACGGTTCGTCCTCATCCTTGGCTTCAGCTGGAGCTCCTCCTTCATCGTCTTCTTACCAGTTTGGAGATGATCACGGCGATGAAGCTACTGCGCTTCGACGGGTGGCGATGCTTGGTGCTCGAGCAAGTTGGTGTCTGTCACAATGGGACAGCATGACGCAATACGTGACGGAATGTGGTGCACAAAATGACAAAAACAACGCCAACAGTGCGGTTATTTCTCGGGCTGCTAACGGGAATGGCCAAGGCTACGGCTACGGACACACCCATGGCCACGGAATCTTCGGAGCGGATGAAGATGTCACGGAGTTGTCGCTGTACGAGTCCGTGTTGGCAGTGCACCGCGGCAACTTCGACCAAGCAGTGCAGCTGATCGATGCGACGCGGAAGACGCTGGATACGAAACTTGGTGCACTTGTGGGCGAGTCGTACAGCCGAGCATACCGCAGTATGGTGACTCTGCAACAGCTCAGTGAACTGGAGGAGGTCGTGACGTACAAGAAGCTGCGTGCTCAGATTTCGAAAGGTGAAGAAGCTGCGCGGTACAAGCGTCACTTGATGCGGATGTGGCGTGACCGTCTATCAGGCTGCAAGCGCGTAGTGGAAGTGTGGCAGCAGCTGATTGCTGTCCGTGCGTTGATCTTGTCACCGCACGAAGATATTGACACTTATCTGCAGTTTGCCAGTCTGTGTCGCCAGTCAGGGAACCTCTCGCTTTCGCTCAAGGTATTCACCAACGCGCTGCATGTTCATGGCGGTGCAGGATCCAAGGGAACAGGTATCTCGGAGATGCTAAGTGTGGCGGCGTCCAGCTCAGCATCCACTTCCTTTGGATTTGGCGAAAAGGATCGCAATCGTGTGGCGTTTGCCTACTTGAAGCACCTCTGGGCTGCCGGACAGAAGCAGGAAGCTCTGTCAGACTTGCATCGCTTGGTGGTACGTATTTCGTCCATGACGCGGCATCGCTCCCAGGCTCCAGGTGGAATGGGCGGTATGCCATCTCCCGCTCCAGCCATGATGCCCATGAGAAGCGAAGAAGAGGAGCTTCTTGTCAAGTGTCACTTGAAGATGGCCGAGTGGCAGCTTGCCGTGCACGACCAGCAGATCGAACATGTGCCGGTGGAAAGTGTGCTCTCCTCTCTACGGCTGTGTACTGAGCTGGAGCCGCGTAGCTACAAGGCGTGGCATGCGTGGGCATTGATGAACTTCCAGGTAGTAGAACACTCGACGCACAGCCAGCATATCTCGGCTAACGCGACTGCATCGGCCGTGGCGGCGTCTGCTTCCGTGGCTCCGTACATCGCTCCAGCTATTGAAGGATTCTTCCGGTCTGTTGCATTGGGTCGCAGTCGGTGGGCGGCCAACGTCCAGCAGGATATTCTGCGTGTGCTGACGCTTTGGTTCGCCCACGGTCACCGCACCGATGTGCATGCGGCCTTGGAGAAAGGCTTCCGCTCCGTGAGCATCGAGACGTGGCTCATTGTGATCCCGCAGCTGATTGCTCGTATCCACACGCCATACCCTCGTATCCAGAAGCAGCTCCACCGTTTACTTGTGGCTGTAGGTAAGCAGCACCCACATGCTCTGATCTATCCTCTGTCCGTGGCGCTCAAGTCGTCGGTGAGTGAACGTCAGCAAGCTGCAGAGGCCATTATGAGCACGATGCGTACCAACTACGTGGAGCTCGTGGACGAGGCGTTGCTAGTGAGTCGCGAGCTCATTCGAGTTGCCATTTTGTGGCACGAGATGTGGCACGAAGGTCTGGAGGAAGCTTCGCGTCTGTACTTCGGTGAGCACAATGTGGACGGGATGGCGGAAGTTCTGCGCCCGCTGCACGCGATGATGGAGCGTGGCCCAGAGACGCTACGTGAGGTGAGTTTCCACGGGGCGTTTGGCCGCGATCTGCGCGAAGCCAACGAGTGGCTGCAGCGATTCTTGAGCAACCGACGCAACGAGTCCGACCTGAATCGCGCGTGGGATCTGTACTACCATGTCTTCCGTCGCATCAACAAGCAGCTACCACAGATCACAACGCTGGAGCTGCAGGTGGTGTCTCCCAACTTGTTGGCGGCCAGGAACCTGCAACTGGCGGTGCCAGGCACATACCGTGCTGGCCACGCTATCGTCAAGATCGGCAGCTTCTTGCCAACGGTGGCCGTTATCACGAGTAAGCAGCGACCGCGTCGCATCACGATCGTGGGCTCCAATGGTCTGGAGTACATGTTCTTGCTGAAGGGCCACGAAGATTTACGTCAAGACGAGCGTGTGACGCAGCTCTTTGGCCTGGTGAACGCGCTGTTGATCAACGACCGCAATACGTCCAAAAAGGACTTGAAGATCCATCGCTACCCTGTCATCCCGCTGTCTGACAACGCCGGTATTGTAGGCTGGGTGCCTCACTGTGACACGCTTCACCAGCTTATCCGCGACTACCGCGAGGCCCGCAAGATCCTGCTGAACATTGAGCATCGCTTGATGCTGCAAATGGCTCCGGACTATGACGCGCTGACGCTGCTGGAGAAGGTGGAAGTGTTCCAATATGCGCTGGAGAACACAGCCGGCCAGGACTTGTACAAGGTGTTGTGGCTCAAGTCGGAGAACTCGGAGGTTTGGCTGGATCGACGCACGAACTACACACGGTCCCTTGCCGTCATGTCGATGGTGGGCTACATTCTTGGACTGGGCGACCGTCACCCGAGCAATCTGATGCTGCATCGCTTTACGGGAACGATCGTTCATATTGATTTCGGCGACTGCTTCGAGGTCGCGATGGATCGAGAGAAATACCCCGAGAAGATCCCGTTCCGATTGACGCGGATGCTGACAAACGCGATGGAGGTGAGCGGGATCGAAGGCAACTTCCGCTTCTCGTGCGAGAGTGTGATGGCTGTGTTGCGTGAGAATCGCCACAGTCTCATGGCCATGCTCGAAGCCTTCGTGCACGATCCGCTGATCAATTGGCGTCTGCTGTCGGCGACAAACGTTCAGACTTCGAGTCATGCTGGCAGTTCTGTCGCGTCTAGTGTCGTGTCTTCATCCGTTGTTTCCAGTGCTACGAGTATGGACAGCGAGAGTGACTACGAACCGTCAGAATCTTCTTCCCATGGACCATCCGAGTATTCCTCCGAGGCTTCTTCTCATGGACCGTATGACGATTCCTCTCACGGACCATCGGAAGCTTCGTCTCATGGACCTTCTGAGTCCTCGACCCATGGTCCAGGAGAAGAGGAGGCACCGCATCGTCGTAGCGAAAGTATTTCGATTCCGGATCCGACACCTTCATCGACTGCTACACTGCTGGACGATCGGGATGAGCCTCGACCAATAACCAGCAAGACACAAGATGTCAAAGTACTAGACGACAAGCACGAGACTAATGGATCGAGTTCTACAGCTGAGGAGAACAAGGTTTCCGAACATGAAGATGCTGATTCTACTGAAGCTCAACAGGGACAAGAAGTTCCTCCGCGAGTGCCACGCCAAGTCAGCGCCAGTTTGGCTGCTCCGCGTCAGCTGCCTCCCCGGCCAGGAGCAAAGGAAGAGGCAGCACCGCCCCCGCTACCGTCGTCGTTGTCGTCGCGTCCAATGAGCCTCAGTAAGTCCATCCCGCTCCCGATGCGTAAGCTTCCGCCTCGTGCTCCAGTAGCCAATCGTCTTCGCGAGGACACAATCGACGAGAACGAGGAGTCCAATGTGGTCGAGAAGATCGACTACTCGACTACGAATTTACATGCGGAGATCTCGTCCCTGGCAGCCAGCGTATCCAGTGTCGGCCACTCAAGTTTGAGTCGCAGTTTCTCCGTCACACAGGCTCAAATCCAGGCGCAGTCTCGTGAGCAGCAGATGCGACAGCAGCAACGACAGCAAGCCGAGAACGGCCAGACAGCTCAAGGCGAACGGCAGCCAGTGGCGCCCAGTACACCGCTGGGCCCTCCACCACGAATGGCTCCGGCCGCGTCGACCTCGTTCGTGTCTGTGACAGCGGCTACGCACATCCCGCCGTCCTCGGAGACAGTGCCCCCATCGGTGGCGAACAACGACTTGCACGCCAACCGCAGCGTCCGCGAACGTGAGCTACTGAGTGCGCTAGGACCCGAAGGTATCGCAGCACCTCGCGTCGCCTTGAACGAGAAGGCGGTGGCCGTCATTCGACGCGTGCAGGCGAAACTGTCCGGCCGCGACTTTGAAGGCGACGGCGGCGAGCCACTCGACGTGAGTGCGCAAGTGCAGCGTCTCATCTCGCAAGCCACCTCGCATGAAAATCTCTGCCAGTGTTACATCGGGTGGTGTCCCTTCTGGTAAAAAAAAAATGCCAAGACATATAAGATATCCATGGAGTGCATCACTACAGGAAGGGTGCGATCAATTATTCAGAGCGAATGTTGCCCAACGCCGTTTTGGGAGCCGGTAACGGTGCTGGGTGACTCAATAATGCCCATTAAAATTCTCCGATGTCGTTTCGTTTGACGCGAACACTTGATTCCCAGATGTGACTGCCACAAGCATTGGTTGAAGCAAGTTGCTTGGGTTGCATGACTGGCTTTCCTTTGAAAGCAACCCACCTGTGCAGATGGTCTGCCAGAAATTCAGGCACGTTGTAAGTAAAAGCAGAAAACGTTGAAATGGATTCCAATTTACTTATGGATAATACAGCGTTTGCACCCCTTCCAACGAACTTTGCTGGCGTGAGGATACAGTCGATCCGAGACACGACACACGCACCACCTTCCCTTGATTCAATCCTAGCTCCGTCCTCTCTCTTACGGCGCCGGTGGAGCGATCGCTTGCGGCTGCAGCTCGACGCCGCACGCGCCGAATAGCGCCCGTTTCTCGATCTGCAAGTCCATATCCAGCTTACGGTTTCGCAGTTGCTCCGCGCTCTTCTTCCTCTTGAGCAGCGGACGGATCGGAAGCGTCCAAAATGATCCACCCTTGCTCCTGGTCGAGCGCGTGCGGCCTCGTTCTCGGCCACGCGTGGTCACCGTCACACCCGTCGTAGGTGGAAGTGGGGCCGAATGCGGGCGACGCGACGCGCGGCCACTAGCAGCCAGTGCCGCGACGGCTTCGGCCGGCTCACGCGGCTGCGATCTAGCAGCGTTCTCGTTGTTAAGCACCAGTGTCTCGCAGACGACGCAGACCTTCTGCGGCTTATGCAGTCCGTAGAGCGGCACGGGGCGACGCGTGCTGCTCGTGCACTGCACACAGCAGCTCTCTCGGCACTGGCGGCAATGGTGGCGACGCCTGTGCAGCGCCTGGCCGAACTTCTTGCCGCACACGTAGCATCCCGCACTCTTGGCGAGCGGCGGGACCACCACTCCGCCCGCGGCAACTGCAGCCGCTTCCCGCCGTGCGCGCTGCATCTGGCGGCGATGGAGACGCACTCGCTTCTTCTCGGCCTTGCGGGCCAGGCGGATGCGCGACTTGGACGCCTTCTTGGCCAGCTTGACGGCCTGGCGGTGGCTCTTCTGGGCCGCGTTGTGCGCCTGCTGGGCCTCTTTCTGCGCCTTCTTCTCCTGGCGCTTGGCCGCCTTGTGCTCCTTGGCCGCGTGCTTGCGCTGCGTCTTAGCCACGCGCTCGAGCTCCTTGAGACTGCGTTGCTGGGCCTTCTCGGCCTCGGTCTTTTTCAGCTTGAAGAAGGCCATCGGAGTGATGGTTGAGATTGATAAGTGGCGGCGGACGGACGTGGGCTCGAGCCGGCAAATTGCCAAATGGAAAAGGATTCCTGGAGGGCGGAACTGGCGGCGTTTTGTGTGGCTGGAGTGATGGAAGGCGCCCCACGGCAACGGTTGCCTGAGAATGTACAGGATCAGGGATGGGGGCGGACCATCACTTCAACATCACCGGATGTATAAGGGTATAAAACTATACAAGTATTTACAACTAAGATTGAGTAGAATTTTGAATTAGTGGTGTATCGAGGGGTAGACAACATATATTCTTGAAGGAATTCAGTATCGCTCGCTAATCAGGCATCAGTTAAAGGCAGATTTGGTCTTACCACAGCGGTCAACGTGCCTCTATCGGGTTGGTCGTCCAATTCCAATAACCCCCTCTGAATCTAGACGTAGATCGGCGAAAGATACTTGAGCTGCATTGCATCACGCCTCTGATTCCAAGCGATGAGGCGTGAATCCAAGCATAGAGTATTCAATCTTTGTACGGTACAGGGCCTTCCACTAATTTTAGTGAGCGTTACGAGGTTTCGTCAAGGTTTTCACGTCTTTGAATTATTCAAGCTCACGACTTTTGGCGCCCTTTGGATACCCATGTATTATGGGCCGTTGCACCAACTATTTAATATGCTCCAGTCCTCAAGGGAACTAGAGTTCGGCTACCATAGCCAGTAACACAGTATACCACACTAAACTAGAAAACTATTTAATATGCTCCATCAAGACGAGTCTCGGAATCAATCTGCACCTCAAAGACACAAGTACTTTACTCGAAACATCGTTTACATCCCATTCGCGGTAACTCACCTTTAAATTTCGAATTATGGTAACCGACGAGCTGTTGAATGTCAAGTTGCCTTTGTCAAAACGACAAACGTTCATCATCCCACGCGCAGCGCTGACAAGAACATTTTATGGCGAATCCTAAGTCTAGGGTCCATAATAAATACGAAGTACTGTTTTCTAATGGTGAGTTACTGGCCTGTCGGGCTAATAATTATTGTTTATCGGGGTTAACGACACCGCCTTCATGGTTGTTCTGGTACTACTTACGCTTTTTGTGGATTTCGAGAATTTCACCGTGCCTGTCGCCGTTGAGATCCACACAATAAAGAGGTTTCAAGTGCTCATAATTAACATGTTGAAGCAGTTCTAGTGACGGTAACTTGGTGGTACGAATCAGACAACAGAGTCACGTGTATTTTAAGGGAAAAGTGTTGATGGGTACGATCAAAACAAAAATACGAGTTGTCAATCTACTTACGACTCGTGCGCGGCGGTATAGTTGTAGTAGACCGTGTTCTCGAACGTGGCCGAACAGAATGGGAACTCGGCGTCGTTTTCTGTCGGTGCGAACAGGCTTTTGCCGGTCGTGTATGTCACGTAGCAGCCGAGTACGAAGCACACGATGGTCACGATGATGGCCGGGACCTTCTCGTACATCGGTAAGCGTCCCCAGGCCTTGATGAGGTAGAAAGTGATCGGTAACAGGATGCAGTTCGTCGTGATGCACGACGCGCCCACGAAGTCGGCAAAGTCCGAAAAGTGATCTTTGAAAACGATAGCCAGCACCACGAGGATAACGATGATAATGACACGGAGCACGATGTACTTGATCGTGTTGAGCCCTCCGCGGTACTCGGCCATCTCCTCCTCGACGTCGCCCTTGTGCTCGTTCTCGGCGTCAGCAACCGACACGTACGACATCTTGGAGCTGCGTCGTGGTTCTTCTTGCGTGACATTCGGTGTGGCAACTTCAACGTAGCTCATGGGGTTCTCGAGATCGTGTGACTTCTTCTTGTGCATGCCCAGGAAAATACGCTCGGCGAGGTAGAAGGCCGGGTTGACGATGACGGAGAAAGCGATGGTGATGTGGAGTTGCATGAAGATGTAGGCCAACACGACAATGCCCCAATTCGGAGCGAAGCCGAGGTTAGTCATTCCAGTCTCCGAATCCGGATAGATGGTGAACAGCAGATTGCCCGAGATCTGGCACCCCACCGCCGAGTACGCAGTACTCGCCAGAACCAGGAACAGGCACGAGATAAAGCCAACCGTGACACCCACGACGCGGGGCATACGGGTCGGGTCACTGTGCTGGCGTTGCAGGTCCGGAATGACGATACCAGCACCGTAGGCAAGGGACAGATTGCCAAAGACACCAGCCACCTGCGAAAACTTGAGCTCCGGGAACGGAACACTCGGGTGGCCGCGCATGCCGTGCATTACGACGGCGACACCGATGACATCAGCGATGATAGTGCCCAGGCATCCTGCGAATGCAGCACCCGAGCCTTCTTTGAGCGTCGGGACGAGACACACTGGCAGTACCGTCAGTGCCATTAGAATGGTCCATGTAGTTTGCTCAAAGGCGTCGGGGAAGAGGCCGTCGAGCAGCGAGCCGCCCAGCACGAGGAACACGCACGGGATCAGCAGACACGAGCCCATCTGCGAGATGACGCAGAGCCAACGGCCCCATTGGCCCATGGCCCACTCCCCAAGGTCGCCGAAGGTCTTGACAGACTTGGGGGCGAGCAGCATCACCTTGGACATGGCCACGGACGAGTAGATATTGGCGAAGGCCATGAAGGCCATGGCCACCACGGCGATGGTCGGCCCGGCCCGGGCGAAGTTGCCGGGCATACCAAGCGTTCCAATGCCGTAGATGCAGCAGAAGAGGTTGAAGGACGTCTTGGCGTCCTCGGCGGTGAAGAACGGCTTCTTGGCCATAGTTGATGAGCTTGGGACGGGACGAAAGTGGAGACTTGAGTGCAAGGAGATTAAACGTAAAATGAGCCCTGGAGAGGTCAAGGCGCGAGGGATGCACCGATCTACGTGCACGATGACCCGCCCGACGTGGAGAAGTGGTCTCTCTCTCAAAGAAGATGTCGGCACTGATTAATCATTAATTTAATGGGCTTTCTTGTACCACGGTGGGAATTCATTCAAAATCACCATGCGGTAGGCGTGTTGCAAATCATTGAGGAGTCTTGTTTTGGCCACCTTCGCTGAAAGCTTGACGGCAAAGTTTTCTTTCAGCAGATCTGCTGAAAGAGGTGACCCCAAGTGGCGCGTATCCACGTGTAAATGGATCCGTATGCTTCCGCCGATACAAGTGGAGATGTATGGCGTTATTTATAGTGTCTGCTCTCAGCTCATCAAGTCGTCTACAAGGCGCATCGCCTTCGCTCCGCATCTCTGAGGGCGCGCCATTTTTCCGCAGCTGCAGCAGCGTCGATGAACTGAGCGTCCTACAACTTGAAGCCTACAACTTGCGGCGACTTTGATCGGAACGAAGGTACATTTAGTACATGTAACATCGCGTTAAATACCAGTGCCCACCCAGCTTCTGTTCTTGTTTGACATCGCAGCTCCGACATAATGCAGCATAGTCGCCCCGCCTCAGAGGTAAGTCTACTAATTACGCGAGATACGGTTCGTCGATGGCTGTACGTACAGTACATCTCCTCAAGATACTGTGGCTTTTGCGTCAAGGTCGATTGCAAGTTGCAATTTGCAACCGGATACTATCACGTCTGCGCGATTAAAAACTCAGCTTCAACGTGCTAAAACAGAAAGCACGACAATCAGCCTGACACGGCTGCAATGGCATTCATGATTTAAAGATCGTACTTTGCTCGAGGGGCTGGTGGCAAGCTGTGCAAGGTTGAAGCTCTTCCGTTGAAGCTTCTCGCTGGATTTGTCGATCGTCATCGAAGAAATGGTGGCGCAGTGGCGCGCAGAGGGCCTGGTAATTACATGTAGATGGCACAGCACTTACCCTCCCTATATTCACGGTGGACGTGGCTGGTACTGGAGCTGAGCATCCGTCTGCTTCGACTTCCGACTCGTTTTGTTACTGTGACTGCGACACCCTTCTCGCCGACGAGTGCCATGTGAAAAGGCTAGCCTTGTTGTCCGAGGAGAGTGTGACTGAGTCAGAAGCAAACTAGTGACCGAGTCGAGCTGTGCGAATGTGTAGACTCTCCAGTTCCCTCATTGATGCTCGTGGCATCTTCTCGAACCTTAAACTCATCACTGCTCTTAAGACAAGCTGCCGGTGCTCCATCGTCGCTTGATCGGAGATCTGTTTCTGCTTTCTCTTCGCCACACCAGACCCGAGTCATACACTGAGCCGGAGTTGAACACCAGATCGGAACTATTCGACCTAGGAGAAGTAGGCGGGGTTACGAAAAACTCCGTCGTTGACGGGGGCGGAGACGTTGGTAGAGGCACCAACGCGATCCCGCTGTTGGAAAGCTCATCATGGTCGCTGTTAGACGACGACGCGGGTTCATTCCGGCTCATTGCTGCTGACGATGACGATGCTGGGGACGACATTCCAAGAACGTAAGGGCTTATCTTGTATCGTTTCGGTGAGTCGCTATCGCAAGCCGCATCACTCTCTCGAGAAGCCTCGGCTAGTTGTACGAGGTATGATTGGGGCTTGACTTCGCCACTGCTGTGGCGTCGGTGCCAACCCACGATGGCCGGATCATCATCATTCAAGAACCATCCGTTGCATCCGACAGATACGCGTGAACGATTTCTAGTGGTATATTGAATGTGCTTGCTGGGGCGAAGTCGTTCACGAACGGTGATGGTGGCGTGTTTGGCGTGTAAGACGGGTACCCCGAAGACTTCGACGGTGCTTTACGTTTGATCCCCGTCGACGAGAAGTTACTATTGCCGCTGAGCGCGATTTCTTCACTTCTCCTTCGATCCCGAGATCGTAACTGGAGCCTTGTAGGAACCGTACGCGTTGGTTCGAGACCGAGAGGTGGCGGCAAGGCTACCGGGCTTGCACACGTGAAGCCGAAGCCACTGTCACAACTGGCAGCTTGGGCACCGACAGAGCGTATATCAACACTGCGCTCCTTATTGCGAGGCGTAGCGTCGGGGTCGAATGCGTCCTGCTCGACGCCGCACCCACAGAACAGGCGAAATCGACGATCTTCATGATTCTGAAGTGATGTTAGGAACCGGTGACGACGTTTGACACGATTCTCTCGAGTTCTATTGGGCTTCTTTCGTGCATTACTGGTTCTCCTGCTTCGTGTATTGATCTTTATTTCTCCAGGGGTGGAGACCGCTTCGTTGGAATTGAGGCTATTCTGTTGAAACTTTGATCCCGAGTCCGCAAAACTTTTGCGACCCCCAATTCGGATCCCGCCATAGTCTGCGAAACCTCGTTTGCTGGCAAGTCGAACTACCGGACGCCGCCCGGCCGAGTCTTTGATACTTCGTTCCGCACCCGTGTCGGTGAAGCTTCGTCGGCTTGTAGCTCTGACTGGCTGACGTTGTCGTCCAATTCGTCGAACATAGGCCAACGCTCGGTATCGGAGCTTCACGTGATTAGGTGGCGGCTCCGTGGAAGAAGCCGCCATTCGCTGGTTTTCTTGTACACGGCTTTCGTATTTGGTACTGTTCCAGCTGAATGCTGCGAGTTTATAGTTATTCGCTTTCGATCGACCGAGCAAAGGCGAAAGTGAGGAAAAGGCCCGAGTCCTGCTGAACGCTCATCGACGCTGTGGATCACCAGATGGTATCTTCTTCTTGACGTGAAGCGGCGGGAACTTATCATTTCAGTTTTGAAGCGTGGTCAGTCTCGCCCCGATCGGAAAAATAAGATCGCACCGGGGCGTGTGTTATGGTTGCACTCAAGTTGAAGTGTCCGGTTAAACCTGTCACTCGAAGACACAACACACCGAAACTATAAGCAGTTTTGAGGCTCTTGTCTCATCCACGCGTTTTGTTGCCTGCTCTTAGTTAGTCTTTCCTAGTAGAATTTCTCCTTCGCTCACTGAGGCCACCTCCTGAGTAAAGAGTTCGCTGCGTGTTTGCAATGTGTTGGTAACTTTGCACAGCGTGTGAGTCTGTCCGTCGACTCATTTGCCTTTCATGTGGCATAAGTGTTGCAAGTTGAGTGTATCCTCGTCGACTGTTCTTAGTGAGAGTACACATCCGAACTCAGTACATTGCGTGAGAGGTCGGAATACATGTCAAACACCAAATGTGGACGCTTGATTGATCAAACTACCAGGTAGTTCGAGCTCAAGTCTCAAAACCACACACGCATGGATCGATCTCACATGTCAACCAGCTGCATCATCATCATTATCCGCATCGTACGGAGTCGATGACAGAGTCCCAGTCGTTCATCCAAGACTCGAAGCTGACCCTCTGCTCAAATGTCGCGTTGTCTTTTGTTTTCAGCCTGAAATAATCTTGGACCAACTTGATGGTGGTCATTCAAGATTTTTTTTTTTAACTTTCATTCATTCATACGCTCAAAATGCAGTCATATTTGTTGAGTTTAAGCTCCAAGGTCACAATACCGTCGGTCATCACACATTGCAAACGATCATCACGCCCTCTACAGTAGGCTCTACCTGTGCACAACCCTTTAGCGTCGCTTAGATAACGCCACCGCCGTCGCTACAGTCAGTCCACCAAGCACCAATGCCAGCAACGGCGAGTAGTCCGAGTATTCTTGTGGCAGACCTAGCCAATGCGCAAAACCCCCGTTGAAATCGTTAGAGTACACGGGCTTAACATGCTGCTTGGCCGCCTGCATGTTGTCAATATCTCGCTGAATCATCTTGGCTGCAATCGGGTGGTAACGCGACTTGCAATCCTCGAAAATAGCGGCACCACGAGCGACACCGAGCGCGGCACACAGGTCACGGAAGAGTGGACGCACGAACTTCATACGTCCCTGCTCCTTCAAGAACTCAACAGTGCGGTCGAGCACTCGAACGTCACATGAGCGGAGCGACAGCGTGGACCAACGGAAACGCAGCTCCGAGTTGTGCGTCGTGCTCAAGTGGTGGTGGGCAAACGCGTCAATAGCGTCCAAGTGGGCTGCAGCGAGTTGAACATGGCTACCAGTCTGTAGCAGGAGTAATGTATCCAAAAGCAGAATCCACAGCGAGGCTGGCCACTTACGCAGCATGTTCGGCGCCATAATTTTTGCCCATTTCTCGTCATCAGCAGTCGTCATCATCTTCTCTCCAAGCGCGCGAACCTGACTAATCATCGACGTGTCAAACTTGTTTTCGATCAGAGGCATGCCAGTTGAGAAGAACCAGCCGTCCCAGTCAATCTGGCCGAGCCATTCCGGTTGTGCCGCAAAGTGCTTCTCGAAGAACACACGGAAATCCTGAGAAGTGACAGTCTGGAACTTGAACTTCTGGATATATGCCTGAGCGAACAAGTCGAACTCTTCGGACCCCACAACCGATGACAAATAGTGCAAAAAGTTGAACCCTTTCTCGTACGGCACACGTGAGAACACATCGTCCGGGTCAACTCCTTCCGTATTCGGAACCAGTGCCGTGTACGGATGTGAAGGCCCGAAAGACTGAATGGCCTCGACAAGTCCACGCATGCCCAGAACAGCCTTGAGGTCGTACGTCTTGGGGTCATTGTGGATCTTGGCTACAATCTTGCGTTCGAGCCACACTGTCCAGCCTTCGTTGAGCCAGAAATCACTCCACGTTGCATTGGTCACCAAGTTCCCTGTCCAGGAGTGGGCAATTTCATGTGCTACAACGTCAGCCAAGGATCGATCTCCAGCAAGTAGTGTCGGTGTGACAAACGTTAAACACGGGTTCTCCATCCCTCCGTAAGGGAAAGACGGGGGTAGACATACCAGATCATACCTCTTCCATAGGTATTCTTGTCCCGTTATTTCCTCGGCTGCTTTCAAGAACGCCTCTGTTTGTGCGAATTCATGAGCTGCTCGAGTGACAATCCTCGGTTCGGCCCACACTTTTGTCCTCGGGCTCAACTCGACACTCTCCATGTGTCCAGCTGCAATAGCCAACAAATACGATGGAATGGGTACATTTTGTCGGAAACTCCACTTTTTGGTCTGCTCGTGGTCGTTGTTCTTGACGTGGCCATGAGCAATGGCACTCATCAGTACCGTGCACCACTCAGGCACTGTGACAGTCGCTGAGTATGTGAACTTGGCTGCTGGGGTATCGGGACACGGCACTACACTGCGAGCATGGATTGCCTGGCACTGAGTAAACAGGAATGGGTGCTCCTTGCCCGCTGTCAAGAGCGGGGAGAGCCATTGCAGGCCGCTAGACTGGGCTGACGTGGTGTACGTCACTCGGACGGTGGTGGACAAGCTGGAAATGGGTACACTCAGTGCACGTCCGAACACAGAGTGTTGGTCACTCAGGGTGAAGTTGTCGACATTCACTCCATCCACTGAAACACTGGAAATACTCAGAAATTGCGTATCGAGAATCAGAACTGGAGACTTGGCTGCGCCTGTGTAGGCGAACGTGTACTCGGCGAATCCCTCAAGCTGCTGGCGCTCGAAGTCGATGGCTAATGTCCATTGAAGGTGGCGGTACAGTACCTCATCCAGGTTGGCAAACGACTGCGAGTGCAGCGAGGGGGAGACCACGGGAGTAGCCATCACAACAGAACAGGATTTGAAAGCTGATCTCAACAAATGATGTGGCAAACATCAGATATCAGAATAGGAAAGTGTAGAGTACACCAACTGTAGCCATGTCGTGAAAAGACGCGAACGCTTTGCATGTTGATACCCCTGCACTTGCTGCTTTCCTGTTGCTGACGATGATTCCTCCACAAAGTTCGCTAGTGAAGTACAATAACCCGATCCTTGTAAGCTCCAGCAAGGATAAGGCACTTCTGAAGGGTAAAAAGCCTGGCGCTACCAAGTCCGGGAACCAGCCGCCAAATGGCGACGCGAATGGATCCGGAGCCCCGCCAGCGCCCAAGCCGACGGTTTTCACGGGAAGTAATACTCAGAGTGGCAACCCGACGGAGGATATACTGAATTCGATCTTGCCACCGAAGGAATGGACGGAAGACGGACAACTGTGGGTACAGTATGTGTCAAGTACTCCAGCGACGAGACTGGATGTGGTGAATCTACAAGAGCAGTTGGATCTGAGACTGCAGCAGAGGCAGGCAAGGGAGACGGGCATCTGTCCCGTTCGTGAAGAGCTCTACGCACAGTGCTTTGGTTTGTTGAATTCCATTGATTTGGTTGGCTTTTAGAAACATCTAATATTTCTTCGAGTTACGTTTAGATGAACTGATCCGACAGATCACGATCAACTGCTCGGAGCGAGGACTTTTGCTGTTGCGCGTGCGTGATGAGGCCCGGATGACGATTGCAGCTTACCAGACGCTGTACGAGTCCAGTATCGCGTTTGGGATGCGTAAAGCGCTTATGGCGGAGCAGAAGAAGATGGAAGCAGAGCAGCAGATCCGCACTCTTGAAGGTGAATTGCGTGACTTGACGTCGCAAATTGAGGAGCTGAGCACGAGATGCGAAGCTGTGGCGCGACGTGAAGAGGAGAAGAAGGCTCAGGACGAGAAGAAACACCAAGAAGAGGTGGAGCTGCTGCGCAAGAACAACGACCAACTGAAGGCTAGCCTCGAGAGCATGCTTGCAGCTCCAAAGTAGACTCTTGACAGATTAATCGGGAGGTTTGGGTCTTCTTTTAATGCATTTAACGCTTCTATTCTTCTCCCCCATCTCAAAACTTCTCTCTAGTTGGGGAATCTCTCCGAACAGGAACCTCAATAGGTATGTGACCGACCATCTGGACGACAAGAACCGTGTAAGAGTGCTAGCATGTGCTGCTCCGCGCCGTCCGCAAGTGCTCCAAGGTGATATCCGCCCTCCAAAACCGACACAACTTTCCCGTCACAACACTCCCAGGCCAAAGTGCACAACTCTTTCGTGATCCAGTAAAAGTCAGCGGCCTCCAGTTTGAAATCAGCCAGCGGATCACGCGATGAACCGTCGAAGCCCATCGATATGAGCAGCAATTGTGGACAGAACTCTCGCACTCGTGGAAGTACCGATGCGGTGAATTGTTCACGGTATTTCTGAGCAGTACAGCGTGCTCGCAACGGCACGTTCAGGAGGTTCCCATGCTTGCCCTTTTCACAAGCAAAACCCGAACTCGGGAAGCACGGAGCTGCCTGGTGCATCGATACATAGAGTAGTCTCGGCTCTCTATCAACAATATCTTGCGTCCCATTGCCATGATGCACGTCGACATCCACAATCGCCACACGAGTCAGTCCATGTTTCTCCACTGCATGCAGCGCCGCCACTACAACGTTGTTAAATGCGCAGAAACCCATGGCTCGACACCGCTCCGCATGGTGTCCAGGTGGCCGTACAGCGCAGAAGGCATTGCGGGTCTCATTATTCTCGTTCATGACTCGATCCAACGCTAGACACGCTCCACCCGCTGCAACTCTCGCCGCCGCTAATGTGTGTTTCATAAGTGTCATATCGTCTCCCAATTCCATATATTCATACTGCTGATAATAGTCTTTCTTGCCCTGAATCGTTGGGATCCTACTAGCTCTCGGACTAGCCACGTAATCCTCTGCGACTCCATTGAAGCGCTTCAACATGTCCAGAGCATTCATACTACGCTCCACTTTACTGCTCATGCGGACCACCATATCCACGTACACCTCTCCATGTGCACGTTGCAGCTGTTCGTCTGTAGCTGCAGGTAGCACCATCTCCGTCTGTAGCCGCGGGAATCTCTCTCGAATGCGTTTTAGCACAACTTGCACACGTTCCGGTCGTTCTATCCGTCCAGGAAGGCGGTGCAATAGACAAACGTCGCTGGACAGCAGCAGACTGCGCGAGCCGTGCAGCATCGCGGCGGCAATAGAGCGCCAGGCGCGACAGACGAGGAGCAGCGACGCGCATTCTCGAGACGTCAGGAGACCCGAGAGCAGCAGCGAGCGCAGCATCAGAAAGTGATGGCGGACGGATGATAGGCATCAGAAGTAAGCTATTTATAGCAGCGTATTTGATCTGATTGGCTGATAATTGAAAAGTGAAATTTACTGAAAAGCAAGTCAGCCGAAGAGCTAGAGGAGGCGGATATTTACGTAAGACATGGGGCCGTATATCCGCGTGAAGAGAAGGAACCAGACCGTGTTCCTGGACGTGCAGCTGGCCGACTCGTTCCTCAGTGTGAAGGAGAAGCTGGGCTCCATCTTCCACCTGCCGCCCACGAGTATCCAGCTCTGGCAGGGGCTCAACCAGGTCAGCAGAGCAGAAATATCCGATGCATCATTTTTCTGTTGGATATTATTCACTAAAGTAATAATTGTATTGTTTGCTGTTGCATTATTGCCAGAAAGAGAGCAAGGAGTTTGCAGACGCGGCAACGCTGGCGGACCACGAGCTGCAGAACGATGCAGCGATCTACATGTGCTGGAAGAAAGAGAGTACGAGACTGCTTCCATTGCTTTATTTATTTTGTTTATTGTGAGCTAACGGTATTTTTTATTTAAAATAATTGGGTAGACTCCGATCAGTGGGAAGAGTTAAGTGTGATCAAAGTTGAAGCTCTGGATGCTGGAGATGTCTCGGCTGGTGGATCTGCAGGAAGTGGGGCCAAGGCTGAGTGAGCTGTTAAGGATTTCATTTTAAACATTTTAAGTTTCGGAGAATCGGCTTCATCAGCAGCAAACACTTTTCAGCAGGAACTCACAGACAAGTGGAGAATTAGCAGGGAACCCCGACAAGAAGCATTCAATTAACATCTCGGGTCGATTGAAAAGGGTACAATACAGGCCGCCGTTGATTGTGTTGACGTGCGGGTAAGCTTCTGCGCTTGCATGTTTGCTGTGTAATGAACCGCTGAATCAGGACAGCGGGGACGCCTGAAGGCCTTGGTGGGATCTGTGCTCTGGCGTTTGATAGATTTTAGGTACACATGATCATTTTTTGATTGAGCCATACCCAGAGTTCATCGAGATTTGTATCCTTTCGTTTATTACCCGAATCGTGCGACTGATCTATGTGCCGATGGTACTTCATTATCTCGTTCTGCTAGGCTCACGTTGAGTTCATCGTAGAGTTTTACCGTTATCACCTTATTCCACGCTCGAAAACTTGTTCATCCCTTGCGTTTGGCGATTGCTGCCGTTATTGGAGACCTTAGCGATCCGTGATCCGAACTGGATCGCCCGCTTAGCTAGCCCCGCACAGCTTCTGAGCCCAAGAGACCTAGCCACCAGACGCAATGCTCGTTTATCACCAACACCCCGAGGCAGGTCAGCACCGCAAAGACTGGAGACTGGAAACGTTGCAATAGTCGACACCACGTGCTCGTCAAGGTATGGGAAGCGGGCTTCTCGTCCATGTGCAGCGATACAGCGGTCGTCTCGCCCAAGATTGCGCTTCCAAATTCGACCCAGATCCATTTGTAGCTCAGCTCGCAAAGCTGCTTCACCTCCATTAATCAGCGTGGTGCGGTGACGTCCGTAGCCTGCGAGTTGTTCGTCTGCGCCAATACCCACGAGCACCACTCTCGCGCTAGTCTGATACTCGTACGATGACGTAGGTTTATCATGAACTGTAGAAGTTGCAGCCGGTTGTGAGGACTGGTTCACTTGATCCTGCTTGCTTCGGTGCACCCGACAGCAGAGAACTCGACATTCAATAGTACCATTCGTCGGGTCTTGTTCGTCTTTACACTTTGTCTCCAATACCTTCAATAGAAGATCAATGTGAGCTTCGGATTGAAAGCCCATAGAAACCAACTTGGCTCGACAACCCTGTGCTTCTCGCTGGTTAACGTGCATGTCAACACCACGAGGACTTATTTTATCCACGGCTCGTTGTATCTTGAAGCAGCAGCTCTTGCATACACCAAGCACACACCCATTCTTCCGCTTACGACCGCACCGGTCTACTGGACACAGAGTGTCGTTGATAGTCGGATCAAAGAGTCCAAGAGCAGCAACCTCCGTCTCTAATTTGCGAAGATCAGCTCTCTGAGGATTCAGAAACGCATTCAAGTCCTCTAGTGTCGCATTTTCTGTAGTTTGCGTAGAGCTTTTCAACTCTCCACGACCACGTGAAAGGAACCAAAAGGCTGCGCCGATGTTGAAATCCATGTGAGTATCACAAGGAGCCATGAGTGTCAGCACCTCGCGTTGCATACTCGAGAGCTCTTCCCGCGACACGTTTACCTTGACGAGATTCCACTGGCGCTCTGGGAATAATGCACAGAGCTCAGCGTGCGCTAGCTCAGCCGCACGGCGGTCAGGCGATGCGAACCCCAACTTCTCGTCGAAGCAAACGGTCAGCAGGTCTACAGGTTCGTTCTTAGGAGCATGGGAGTGACTCAGCGCTGCAAGCACGACGGAGTCTAATCCTCCGGAGAAGAGCACAGCCACTCGAGCTACAGGAGGCATCTCATCTGCAGAAGATCTCGATGGAATGGAGCGTACTCGGACACCAACAGCATTGCTGAGCGCTACCAAGAGAGCACGAGCGGAGGATTCCAACGTCTCTGCGTTCACTTCAGCAGCTTCAGTTTCGGAGGCCGCTGTCGGGCAAGAAAGTTGGGCACCAAAACGATCCAAAACGTAGTCTGATGTCTCGAATGTTGATGTGGTTTGTGTTGGAATCAGAGGAATGTACGGGTGAAACTCCATTCTGTACGACGGATTTCCATCCATCGTCAACTGACGCGCTCGCAAATCCAGCACGTAGACACCAGACGCAGGTAATTCCTGATATTTCGACAAGTCTGCGTTGTTCTCTCCAATTGCCACATTGCTCAGCACAAAGCGCGTCAAGTCACTCTCGGAAAATTCTATCGACGTTATCTCCGTCCCCGCTAGACTAGCAACGATACCCCCTTCACTATCCCCTCCCCACCTCCTGTAAAGCAGACTCCTGCGTCCAAATCGATCGTGAGCAAAGTACACGCGCTTCGTCTTCTCATGCAGCCATGTCACCGCAAAAGGCCCCTGTACACTCCGAAGCACATCCACCACCGGGTCGCTCCTTTGAGCCCCCTCCATCGTCATTTCTGTCAACTTTTCCCCTGCAAATTGCAACTTCTCGGACAATAAAACTGTGTCACTGTCCTGTATCAACTTTTTCTTCTCCTCGTCTCCGTCTCCATCCATCCCGAACACTTCCCCGTTCCAACACAATACATTGTCGTCGGAATCTACAACTGGTTGGGGGACCGGTTTATCTCCTCGCAAATGCAGTACTGCACTGTGCATCGCCATTGCAAAGCCACTGGGGACGTCGTCTTCATTGGATTCCGCCGTAGCACGACGAATGACTCGCTGGTAGTGGTCGGGGCCGCGTTGGCACAGCCTCCGCTGGAGTTCGAGGTCGAATTTTGAGGATGCAATTTCATTATTGACATGAGGGGTATTATCCGAATCAGGGGAAGGAGACGAAGAGCTTGGTACGATTGGAGAAGCTTGAGAATCGCTGCATTCAGCACAAGACGAAGAGAGAGCCATGAGGACGAGCCCAATGCCACACATGGCCAACAGTTACCGCAGGCTATATTTTCGCAGCGATGATTGGTTCACGGATTTGGGCAAAATTGATTGGATGCTAGTACCGTGAGGTACGATTCCTTAGCACAATTTTTTGAGTCCTGAGAGCATTAGCAATGCTGTCAACGTTCAGCTCGTTGACGTCCCACTAAAAACCTCTACGCCACCCCTGGGGGTTCGCTGCCAACACCTTCGAATTCCCTTTATACACCCTTTACGACCTCCCTACACTTTTGACTAGATTATCGTATGGTTTCATACAAATTCCCAGTATAAGGTACCACTAGTAGGTTGACATGGGCTGCAGGTCTACTACTCAGGTCAGTCAACAAGATGCAAGCACCGCAACAAGACCATCAATCACTAGGCAGCGGATATGCTCGAGGTCATGGCGTTACAATCTCCTCATACACCATCGCGTGAACACCACTCTCGAACGTTTGCTGTAGCCGTGCCTCGAACCCCGAAAAAGCCAAGGCGCCAAGAGAGCACGGGAGAATCTCGCAACAGAATGCCGCATTCGGTGCAGGTATTCACTATGTCCACTCCACCCTCGGTTCGTCAATCTCACCGAGAGACGTTCCAGCAACGTCAATCACCGCGCCTGTAATGGGCCAACTCTGTGCCCACTAACCACCTGGTAGCACTTTGTAGTCCGTCCAACGACCGACTACCTGACTTGTTCGGATGGAATACGAACAAGGGACCGAGAACCAACCCATGGACGGTAATCCGTCCATGCGTGGCCCGAGCGAGTCTGCAACGCTCATTGCACGTGCAGACTGCCCCCACCTGTCGGATCCAGAGTGGGAAGCATTCCAAAGACTGTCAACAGTCATTGGGGAGGCGGCCGTAGCGACGATGCTACGGACGTTGTCACCGACAGAGCAACACGGTGTTGCTCTGGGCTTCATAGTCAAGGAGCAGCGAGATGCTGCTGCCGCTACGACTACGACGACGTCGTCCGGGACGACACCGCGCGCGCAGTCATTGAAACTGCACGTGACCAACAATGTGGGAAAAGAGGGGGAACCTCTTCTCCGACGGCTTGTCGAGGTCGACACTGCCATTGCAGCTCGACGCATCTTCGACGATCCGTCGAAGGTTGCGTTCGCCATGTCATGTCTTAGCGGACGAGCGAGGATCTGGGCGTATGAACGCCGGCTCACGGACGCTACGTGCTTTGGTACGTACGCGGAGTTCAAGGAGGAGCTCAGACAAGCGTTTGAGCCTCCTAAGAACGAGTTACGGTCGAGGGATGAGTTTCCTCGACCTGCAGCAAGGTAAGCATGACGTTCATGCTTACGCCCAACGTGCGCGGTACTTGGTCTCGAACATCGTGACCAACCCGATGGACGAGGTGACTAAGGTCGTCACGTTCATGAAGGGCTTGAGGGATGGTCCCGTCAAGACCTACCTCTTCCGAGAGTACCCAAGTACTCTCGAACTGCGATCACCGTTGCCATGCAAGAGAAATTTAGCCTGCGGCAGGCTAAGTTGCATGTGAAAGTGCCGAGGATGGCACGTCCGGTGATGAGAACGGGAGGTCCGGAAACTATGGACCTCTCGAACGCTACGGCTGCTGGTAACCAGCAGCGGAACAACAGTAGCGTGCGGTGTTTCTGATGCGGATACACCGGACACTTTGCGCGTGAGTGCACAGCGGCTGTGCACAAGGCCGGGGCCGACGTGGCGATACCGGGCATCGCCGCGATCAATAAAAAACGCGCGGAACCAGTAGGTGCGGGGCGCCCTACTGGCAGTGCAGTCACGCGTGTCTACAACGGACACGCGGCACTGAAGACTGCAGCCCCCAGTGAGAGAGACTCTCACTGCAAGAAGCACGATGACAAGCCAAATCTTGTCATCCTGAAAATAAGGTCGAAGAGAGAGGGCTCTCTTCGTGCGCTGGTAGACTCGGGTGCGTCAAACAACTTTGTTCGACAGCAAAGTCTACCAAAGCTGAACTTCGATGATGTAGACACATCTCGAAGTGGGTTGGAAGTGCGGTTGGCAACGGGTCCCACCGTGAGAACTGAGCAGCACGTCGTACGCGTGCGCTTCTCGTACATACACCGGGTGTTTGTGGAGAACCTTATCATCTTAGACTTAGACGATAAGTTTGACTTAGTGTTGGGCATGCCGTGGCTTGCACGGCATGATGCAGTGATCAACTGGGAGAAGCGTACGCTTGCACGCTTCGGACGCAACGCGACAGAGAGCGATGGCCCTGTCAGTGTCGCGCATGCACCGCAAGGTGCATCCGATCACACCGTTGAGGCAGCACCGTGTGTTGCAGCCTCCGGTGCCCATGCACAAGTCACAACGACTGAGGCAGTCGTTGAATTAGTCTCGAATCAGAAATCAAATTTGAGATGTATTCCTACTTCAATGCGCGTATCAACTCGGGGGGTTGATCGATTAAGTATGGAAGACCTTGCAGCCACAGACCGTGTCTGTGACGACAGTACACCAGTTCCCGGTCCCCGGAACTGATGTATCAAGTATGCAAGAGACTTCAGCTACAAACAGTAGCTATAAAGTCGGCGTGTCATCCCCGGGAGTTGACACAGCAGTGATTGGTTCAAAAATCACGGAAGTCTCCTCCGCAAGGCGTCGACGTGTCAAGAGCGCATCAACTCCGGGAGTTGATGACGCGGCAAGCAGTGTTGGCGGTTGCAAACGTCCAACACCGGAAAATCTTGCGTACTCGCGTGCAGCCGGGCTGCACGACGAAGCGGAATGCATTCAAGCCGGGCTTGATTATGCGCAGAACACGCCGACGGATATGAAAACGGAAACCCGTCCAAGGCCGAGCCTGGACGAGGAACAAGTGGAGCCGGGTTCCACAAAAAGAAACGACGGCGCAAGCAACACAAGCTGCGCAAGTCTCGGTCCGGGACCGAGACGCTACAAGAGACGTCTGCCGGGCAGACATCGGACACGACGTCGAGTGTTGAGACGCTGAACGTCATGACACGGACCCGTACTGGTCTCCAGTACCGGTCAATGCAATTGGAGAATCCTCCGACGAGTGCGTTGGGGTTGACGTCGCTTCCAGCCATGAGCTGGATGCGCTTCGGGAGGGACCTGTACGATGGACGCATCGAACAGATATGCATCCTTTCGGATCTCGAAAGAATGAAGAGCAAAGCGGAGGAGTTGAGGCAACTCCACGCTGCGAGTACCACTGAGAGTGAGGACACTCTCAGTGCGAAGACGAAGAAGGAGCGCTTCGACGGGCAGAGCTGGGACTCGCTGAAGGCGAGTCCCTTCTACGATGTTCTGCGGGAACACAAGGATGTGCCCCCGGACGAGATTCCTGCGGAGCTTCCGCAGTACAAGGGAATACAGCACGAGATTGACCTCGTGCCGGGTACGAAGTACTGTGTGACGCGGTAGTGGCCACTGCCGCGAGATCAAGTCAAGGCGATCGACGACTTCTTCGAGAGTCGTCGCCAGGCAGGGCAGGTGCGGGAATCGAAGTCCCCGCACAGTGCACCAACGTTCTGTGTCAAGAAGCCACAGGGCGGATGGCGTATCGTTCATGCTTACAACAAGCTGAACGATGTGACGATACCGGCGCAGACGCCGATACCACGAAAAGATGTGATCATCGATTCGATGACCAAGAGCACCATCTACAGTGCTCTTGATCTGCGCGATGGGTTCTATCAGATCCTGATGCGTGAGAGCGACATCGCTCTCACGGCAGTGAGCACTCCAAGCGGTATGCTTTGGGAGTGGCTCGTATTGCCGCAGGGACTGAAGAACGCTCCTGCTAACTTCAATAGATGCGTGACGCATCTATTGCGCTCGGTGCGCGACTTCGCACCGAGTTACTTCGACGACGTGTTCGTCACATCCGGGCTGTGAACGGGAAGACTGACGTTGAGGTGCCCAAGGAGCACCTCCATAAGCTGCTAGGACTCATGCGTAAGCATAAGCTCTATGCGAACATGAAGAGGTGTATCTTCGGGGAGATATATATACCCATCCTTGGGTGTTTCGTCGGGAAGTACGGCGTCTGCCCTGACTCAGAGAAGGTCAGAGTGATAAGTGAATGGCCAACGTTATCCAATGTCAAGGAACTGAGGCAGTTCCTTGGGCTTGCAACGTACTTGTGCAAGTGCGTTGAGAACTACGCGGGCAAGATTCGCCCGCTGTCGCAGCTTCTAAAGAAGGAAGCTGAGTGGAAGTGGACAACAGGCCTTCGATGCAGTCAAGCAGGGCTTGACCGAAGTGCCGATCTTGGCAGTGGCTGACCAAGATCGTCCGTTCCACGTCGTGTGTGACGCGCCCGACTTTGCGATAGGATACGCGTTGATGCAACACGATCACGAGGGTTGTGATCGTGTGGTCTACTATCAGTCGCGTCAGCTGAAACTAGCTGAGCGTAATTATCCCGTACATGACAAGGAGCTCCTTGCCATGATGTATGCACTCGCGAAGTTCCAAGTGTATCTACTTGGGAGTGGACCGTTCGTGGTCTACACCAACCACGCTTCACTGCGAACTGCAGTGAAGTCGCCACACATCTCGCAGCGGATGCCGAGTTGGTTGTCGTTCTTTGCAGAGTACGACTTCCGGGTTGAGTACAAACCCGGAAGGTTGAATGTCGTGGCCGACGCATTGTCACGTCGGCCAAATTATGCTGTGAAGACGGCTGACGCCAATCGGTTTGGCATCGAGCGCGTGTGAGTGCTCCGTCGTCGTCGTTGATCGACGACGTGAAGGCCGCGTATGCGAGTGACTCAGACACGAAGCAGTTGCTGAGCTACGCCTCAGCACCTTCCGACGAGGCGCGTCGGAAGTTGGCACCACACCTTCGTGCTCGTGCACATCGTTATCGTGTGGATGAAGAACTGCTGCTATACAGCGCAGTGGACGACGATGTAAATCGCATCGTCATGCCGAACGACTATGATCTGCGGATGCGGATCACGTACGAGTACCACGATGCCCCTACGGCAGGGCATCCTGGTCGTGAGAAGACATACGTGCTTCTCACGCGTGACTTCTACTGGAATCACCAGTACAAGTGGGTGCGCACGTACGTACGTGCTTGCGAAGTGTGTCAACGCATGAAGTCTGCTGCGTTCCCGCTGGCTCTGTTTCAATCACTTCCAACACCGTCGCAGTGTTGGCAGTCTATCTCCACGGGCTTGTCTTTGGTATTCCGCCTGACAGCTAGCGGAGGACTGGTGTCGTGGTCTTTGTTGACCGATTCAGCAAGATGGTGCATCTTGCTGCAGTGCCGGCTGAAGTGACAGCCGTACAGACAGCACGACTGTTTGTAGACATGGTGTTCAAACACCATGGCATGCCGCTCGACATTGTGTCGGACCGTGACCCACGCTTCACAGTGCGGTTCTGGCAAGAAGTGTGTACACTGCTTGGTACACAATTGTCGATGTCGACTGCGGACCATCCGCAGACGGACGGTCAGACCGAGCGCGTGAATCGCGTGCTCGGCGACCTGTTGAAGAGCTACGCACACTCGTTCCAACAATGGAGCGACTGTCTGCCGATGGCAGAGTTTGCCATCAACAACTCGGTGCATGCCTCGGCGGGGCATAAACCGTTCTACGTGAATGCAATGCGGCATTCACGTCTTCCGAGCATGCTCAGAATGGTGGCTCCCTCCTTAAGTGGGGGAGGATCTATGGTTGCATCCGAACAACCGCAGAAGAGCGCTGATACCGACACAGTATCAGCGATGACGACACGAAGTCTAGCTGCGTCTCGTTCCGGGAACGAGACAACGGACAAGAACTACGGGTCTGTACAGGGCACAGACACCGCGACTAAGGACAACACGTCTGTGCAGGACACAGACAGCGCACAGGCCGGGCCTGCTGCGGGGAAGAAAGCCGTGCTGAACAAACCATTCAGCACCCATGCAATGGACTTGTCCAGCGCCGACAAGCCGTAATACGGTTTGTCCAGGACGCGATAGCAGCTTCTGTGGATAGACAGAAGCCGAACGCTGAAAATGTTGGCAGGGGGCAACACAAATGAATTCGAAAAGGGTTCATTAGTTCTGTTAGCTACTCAGAACCTGCCTAGACATGCAGTTTCGGATTTCGGAGCAAGTAAGCTTGCTCCGCGCTTCATCGGTCCGTTCACAGTGCTTGAGCCGCATGGCAACGCGTACAGGTTGGACATACCATCCAGCATGCGGCTCCATCCGACATTCTACGTCGGGCGGCTGAAGCCGTATACGCAACACGAGCCACCTAACCTTGATGGCTCGCAGAGGACGACGAAGCGGCGTAAGCCAGCTTCTCGAGGGCGGCAACACGGTCGTGGAGCCTCACGACCTGCGTTCCAAGTTCCACTGGGATGTTCGACGCGGTCTGAGCGGCCTGCTCGACCTGCATCTTCTGGTAGCGCAGCTCCTGCTGCAGTTGGGTGAACACCGCGCTCTGAAACTGTTCCAGTGCGGCTACACGATCGTACAGAGCGCGGAAGTCACGGTCAACCAGGGGTTGATCGTACGAGGGGTATCTTTCTGCCCCCGCCGCCGCCACTGCGCGATGCGCGCGGCTTGACTCGCTGGATAGTCGAGCGAATCGTGGGCTATGAACCCCCCGAAGACGAACCGAGATCAGACTCGTCTTCGTATTCGTTGGAGAGGAATTCCTCCCCACCGAGATACATGGGAACCGCGGAATGTCCTGATGGAGGACGTTCCGGAAATGATGAGGGCGTACGAAGCCCAACACGGAGTGCAGACGTAACGCCTGCACGAGCGCTGCGATCGCCGCTGACACTCGGAGTGTCACGACGTTCATCACGGCGTTCACGTTGAACGCGGAGATCATGCAGCTGGGCAGGTACACGCACAGTTGTGTACCCGGTGAGGTCTCGCTCGGAGAGACGCTCAGCCCCAGGGGGGCAGTGTGAACACGCAGTTCCAAAGGGAACTGCGCACGTCATACCCGCCTCCATAGCTTCATTATGGAGGCTATCGATCGTGTGACGCCTCGAGAAAGTCTTGAAGCGCCGTTGCGCCGGAGTGATGCTGGCGCGGTACGCTTTCGCGTCTATGTTGAAGTTTTCAACAAAGGCGTTCCATGATTGACAAAGTGCCACCTACCCGGGCACTTTGCTTTTGCGCGACGTCTTCTTCGACGCTTGCTATCGGAGCTCATGGAAGAGTCCGATGTAATTGTCGCGCCTTTGATTCGTCATCAATGATGGCGCTGCACACATACAACAGGATCTGGTTCGGTGCCGAAGTCGCACCGAACCTGGAAGCAATCTCGGATGCGCTTGGCATCCATGCAGCGCGTACTGTAGAGACAGAGCGCGGAGAAGAACACGTCACCAGCGTTGGTGCCTTCTCTTCTTCTTTGTTACGCGAGCTCTTTGAACTTGAAGCGCTCGGATCGTCTTCACGGGGTGGACGCGACCCTGTGACCGGATCATGCGTGACTGCGGCCGACTCGGAGTCGGCTGCTGAGGATGGGACTTCCCCGTCCTCCATGGGGACATCACTGATGTCCGACCCATAGTCGGTAGGCATGCTACCGTCGGTGTGGAACACCGACGAGACCTCGAGGATCGTCTCCGGGGCAGCAGCCTTATCCTTCACGCGCTTCTTATACTGTAGCGCGTGGTATTCGTCGACAGAGAGTGTAGACTCTGTCGTGGAGGTGCTTGCTTGCGCAGGCACCGAGGTAGTGGTGCCTGCAGAGGCAGACTCTTGCGCTGGCGTCTTCGTTAGCGAGCTCATTGCGGAATGAGCTCGAATTTCCCGGAGAGTTGACGGTCTCGTCAATTCTATGATTGATGTGTTAAGACTAGCACGTCCTATCTTAACGGGGGTGGTGGTGTAACGGGGCTACACGCAAGTGGCTACACGTAGCCACTTGGTGACATGGAGGGTTCTCGAACGTTGGTGTAAGACACACCAATGGTTACACTTTGCAGACCGCTGGTCTGTATGCATTTAGGCTTCTCATTGGTAGATAAGCATTTCTTTCTACCAATTAGATTAGCAGGGTTCTGACAGCCATCGGATGGCAGACTACCTTTCATATAGGATATCAGTTTAGGAGGAAACCCAGTCCAGACATAAATCATAAATAACAGTTCTCATTTTAACCCCAAACGGCTTTTAGCTTTTCTTATTTTAGTAAATCTATACTTTCAGACCAAAGTATAGTTAATCTAAGTTTAAGCAAACTACGCTTCCTCGTACACGTGCGCTAACGTGTAAGCCGAAGTAGTGGGCACAGAGTTGGCCCATTACAGAACAGGTTGGCGAGATGTCAAGTTCAGACGCGGGGTGTTGCCCAAGTGAGACTCTTCGCGTTCGAGTGGACTGTCCGACAAGATGGAATAACTGCTGGGACATGCTCCAGCGATTGCTTGTTCACGAGCAGAGCCTGGTTAGTGGTTTGCACACCTGAAAAGCCGTGAGGGCCACTATGAGTTCAAGGACATGGAGGCTAAGCTGTGTCGCCCGAAATCTTTAGACTGACTGTTCATCAAGTGTTTGTCAACATTGCTGGCCCCATTTGCAGTTGCTTCCGATGCGCTTGGCGGGTAAAATTACCCAACAATGCCGTTGGTACTTCCAGCTCTCTCAGGCATTCGAAAGCACTTGTCTCGGACGGATTTATTTACTGCGGATGTAGCCGTAGCAGGTGAAGAAAGCTACGTGGCTGGAACGGAGGTCATGATGAACGAGTGCCGCAAAATCGTTCCAAGAAGCAATCGTTGTATTTGCTAATCAATTTCTGTTTGAAGAGGATTCGAAACTGGTGATTGCATCGAGAGCTTTGTGCAATGTGGAGGGTCCGCATTGTAGCGATGAGCTGCATGTTTGGTCCAAGGCACTGTTCGTCCTTGCAATGACCAAGTTCGACATGAGCCAAGACATGGAGCATGCTGCGTTTCCTCCCCTTACTCGCGTGGAATGGGAAGCCCTTCACCGCCTTGCGGCGTTGTCCGGAGAAGCTGTCGTCACGGCGCTGCTGCGATCAGCGACACCCGACCTGCAGCATCTTGCAACCCAATAATTCATGGAACGCGAGCTCGCCGATGCGAGGCGGTGGGTATCAACTCCTTCGCGTCCCTCCCGGAGTGCCGTCGTCAAGTTGAAGACGTCTACGTATTCTGGCGCCCGTGAAGACCGGCTCCCGCTGAACCGATGGTTTCGTGAGATCAAGATCGCTATCTCCTCGAGGCTTATCGAGGCGTCGTCGGCCTAGGTGAACTTCCTACTCTCCTGATTGTCCGGGAAGGCCAAGGAATGGGCCCTTTGCAAGCTGGTTGTCGACCCCGACGCCTTCCCAACTCTGGAGACGCTCCAGAACGATTCGCGGCTTGCGTTCGAGCCTCCTGAAGATGAGTCACGCGTGCGCGCGGAGTTCTTCGCCCATCGGCAAGGAAAGGTGTCCATGCGCGACTACGTTCAGAGAACACGACATCTGGCGTTGTGCATCGTGACTAAGCCAATCGATATGGCTTCTCAAGTCTACGTCTTCGTATTTGGTATGCGAGAGGGCATGACTCGCTAATGTCTCACCAGAGCTGAGCCCTTCTCTTTTGAGGAGGCAGTTGCCCTCGCGCTCCGCGACGATTATGTGGTGGCAGCGTCGTACGCCAGGGCCATCTCTTCAAACGCTCGAGACTCCGCCCCTGAGCCCATGGAAATCGACGCCATCGACGCGTCGGGTGATCGACGGCGCACAGCTTACCGCGGGGGTTGTGGACGAGGCAGTTGCCCCCTTATTTGCTTCCGCTGCTGGAAGAAAGATCACCGCGCGACACAGTGACGCGCGCTAGCTCCGTTCGTCGCGCACGTCGTTGCGGAGCCTTCCACGGTCGTTCAGCCAAAAACACGACCGGGACCAGTAGGTGCGTGTTTCTAATGACCCGGGTCCTCCGGTGGCAGCCCAACCTTCAAGCTTTTCTGTGCTGCAAACACGCTCCAATGCCACCACTACACCGAGCGATTCGAGACTGATCACTGTCAGTCTTCACGTCTCCGGCACCCGGCGCCCACTGCACGCGCTCCTGGATTCAGGAGCGACCAACAACTTCTTTCGCGCGTCGTGTCAGTCGGTGCTACTCAAGCGTGTCCACGTCCGGAAGGACCCGAGCGAAGTTGAAGTCGAATTTGTGGATGACAAAGCTCGCCGCGTTGCGCGGCGTGAGGTATCCTTGCTGTACACGTTCGACGGCTTCCGCAGAAAGGACGACGTCTTGGTGATCGAGATGAATTACACGTTTGACTGTATCCTGGGTATCCCATGGCTTGCGCGCTATCAGCCAGTGATCGACTGGCTGTCCCGATTGGTCAAGCGTCGACGTGGATTCGGCGTAAGTGAGGTCTTCACGCGCCTCTTGGTGGCCCCAAGAGACTGGTCTGACGTCGCCGTCTTTGACAAAACAGTTACGACGCAAGTTTTGCACAGAGCGAGCGATGGCCCTCTCTGTATGGATTGTGCAGTGTTGCTACACGAAGACCCCTCGCGGTGTCACGAAGGCGATGGCAAGGTGGTCCCACAAACGAGAACTGCGGTCGAGCATGGGTTTCCCCAACGCGAGCTGGCGGTCGAGCATGAACTCCCGCTTTCCGATGTCCCGGTCGAGCAGTGGCTCCCGCGTGATTCCGGCCCGGCCGAGTATGGTGTCTCGTGCCTAGAGGGGGTGATCCACTGTCAAGCGACGACGAGTCGTCGTTCTCGAGCGCGAGCTCGAGGCGGAAGAAGAAGAGTGACCACTGTCTGGTTATACAATACTTCGTCCCGCGCGTGAGATTGATCTTGTGTTTGACGCTTCGATCTGCTGGCATCTCAGCGGGGATCTTATCTGGGAAGACGTTAGCGTACTCGCGGGCGGTGTCGTATACCGGATCGCCAGACTCGCGTAAGGCTTCCCAAGACGGCAACTCGAATCGTTCCACAGGAGCCGACTTGGGCTCGGCACCTTGCGGACGTGAAGCCTCGCTCTCTGTCTTTACGACGTTAACTGCTTCTACCACCGAGGCTTCTTCGGTGATCAAACAAACTTGCTCGATATCACCGGCCTTGAGGTCTCGCTGCAAGTTATTCCACGATAGACCTGGAAGGCGCGTGATCGACGCCGCTTCGCGAGGCGGGCTCGCGACTTCGATGATGCGCGATCGGTGTGGTGCCCCCTCCGCGTATTCAAGCACGCAGACCGACTCCGTCGGTGGGCTAATGCTTGGTGTAGGCTCCCGACGCGGCTTCGGGCGGTGTTTCTTCGACTTAGTGGGATGCTCTGGGAGTGGTTAGTGATGCTACAAGGTCTGAAGGACGCACCGGCTACTTTCAACCGCATGGTTTCCCGTTTTCTTCGTCCGCCTTGAGACTTTGTGCCGAGTTACGTCGACGACATCTTCGTTCACAGCCGCTCAGAAGGCGACCGCAGCGTGGAGGTTCACTTGAAGCACCTAAGGCTAGTCTTCCAGGTGATGTGAGAGAATAAACTCTACGTGAATCTGAAGAAGTGTATCTTTTGCGCACTGGAAATTCCGGTGTTGGGGTGCTATGTGAGCTAGGATTGTGTACGCGCAGACCCAGAAAACGTGGTTTGTGTTTGTTGGTGGCCAACGCCAACGAGACCCACGGAGCTACGTCTGTGGCTTGGGATGACCAAATATCTGCACATGTACAGGAAGAACTACGCTGGATTGATCCAGCCGTTGTCATCGGTACTGAAGAAGTACGTGACGTGGGAGTGAAAATCAGGGCACCGAGCTCCGTTCGACTCGGTGAAAGAGAGCTTGTCTTCCACTCCAATCGTTATGCTCCCAGACGACTCGAAGCCATTCGACGTCGTCTGCAGCGCGAACGATATTCCCAACGGCTGTGTGCTTATGCCGTTTGATGATGACGAGCACGAGCACGTCATCCGCTACCAGTCGCGACAACTGATGGCAGCCGAGCGGAATTATCCGGTTCACGACAAGGAGCTCCTGGCCATGCAATACGCGCTGATCAAATTCAGAGTGTACTTACTTGGTGAGCAATCGTTTGCAGTTTACACTGATCACGCATCACTGCTGGCAGCGGTGAAGAGCCCTCACTTGTCGTAACGGATAGCCCGTTGGCTTTCCTTCTTCTCAGAGTAAAACTTCGTCGCTCATTACAAGCCGGGCAAGAACAACATCCTCGCCGACGCACTGTCTCGGCGTCCGGACTGTGATCCCTGTGAAGCGCTAGGCCATCAGGTGGCTGATGTTGACAATGACGAGAATGAGTTCGCAATCTGCATTGCGTCGGGTATCAACCTGACATTCACCACGCCCACGCTACCGCTAGGCGACGAGATCGCAGCCGCATACGACGAAGACCCCATCTACGCCGATATTTTGAAGCATCTGTGCTCTCCCAGTGACGCCACGTTAGGAGATCTGCCCAGACCCACGCGCAACCAGATCGATCGGTATCAGTTTGATGGCGACTCACTGACATGCAGTATCGATAGGTTCAATGACCCTCGAGTAGTCGTTCCGAACGACGCTGATCTCCGTGCTTGCATCATCCATGCGTTCCATGATGCTTCTATTAAAGGCCATCTCGGCCGCAAGAAGACGTACGCAGCATTGTCGAGGGACTTCTATTGGCTCCACATGTACAAGTGCGTACGCAAGTGGGTTCGTACTTGCAAAAATTGCCAACGAGCCAAGCCGTCTTCGTCGCCCAGGCCCCGCTGCGCAGAACCTTACCGACCCGAGGGGGCAAGATGCAAGAGCAGGATTTGTCTACGGCGAATTTCACACCGTAGCCTTCGGTGCAACCAGCCGACCGCTCGGCCGTCTCGGACGTCATCCTACAACGACAGTCAATCTCGCGGTTTGAACGCGATGCATTGCAAATTCCAGTGAACAAACACAATGAGAACGCGGACAAGCACGGTCGTAAGAACGTGAATGCGTTCAAGAGAGGTGATCGCTTACTTCTTTCCACCGAATGCATTCGGTCGTCAGCCGTCGCAAACTTGCGCCACGCTTCATTGGTCCATTCTGTGTGACGAAGGTGATAGGTGACCCTTATACGCTGTAGATTCCGTCGTCGATGCGACTTTACCCAACATTCTAAGTCGGGCGGCTCAAGCGCTACCACCCTACCGAGATCCTGAACCAAGCCCAGAGTACTAAAATAGACCAACCGTCACGACGACGTCACACTGGACAATCAGGGTGTGAACAATACCACCGCAAAGGTCTAGCACCGATTGTTGACTCGGAGGGTGACACGCGCTGGATTGTAGACCATATCGTTGCTCATGAATACCCGCCTGAAGTGTCTGTATGGCGCAACAGTGCCGCTCGCGCGGTCCCAGCCGCGCGGCGATACCGAGTTCGATGGCTGGAGTATAATCCGGAGGATGATACCTGGGAACCGCACGTCAACCTTCTGCACGGTGTCCCAGACGTTATTCTCAAATATGAGTTCAGTGTATCATCGGGCAACGAGGCCGTGGGGCGGCCCGCGGATACGACCAACGAGACCGTCGACGCCAGTAACGACGACGCTACCGTGGTACGAGAGCAAATTTGCTCTCAGCTGCTTACGGCGCCGGCGCGAGCCGCCACGAACACTGACGTAACTAGTTAGTGCAATGATGAAAACACGAAACATCGAACCGGTGACCACTACGTTGTCAGCTCGACACACCGTAGTGACTTCAATTACCACGGCAACACTGTGAAAAAGGGTACTTACGTCTGGACCGCGACCGGTTCCACCGACGACAGCAACACGACTTTCACTTGTGGAGCACAAGTGCAGACACGCGTCAACAAGGGTGATGCCCACGAGATGTCCAATACACCAACTACTTCGTAGCAAAAACACATTGGCGCTTGCGCGAATGGGCTCACCCGGTTGAGATCGAACCCGGAACTCGGAACCGGAAGGCGCACGCCTTGGCCCATACGCCACGTTATCGCCGTCGTGAGTTCATCTGGTGTTCAGGATGTCCAGTGTATCAACTGCCACAAGGCGGCCAAGTCGAGGGACCGTTGTCAACGCACGTGTTGCATCAGCCGGTATGCCTCCTGTTGGTTCTGCTGGTGTCCTCGCAGCTTGTGGTGGTTGTGTCTACAAGAGACGTGCTGGTGTCACCACGTGCCATCCACGATCCGATGTCTTCGGTTCGATGGATTTCGAATTTTCTTCGATTGTGTTTTTCGCGCTTCTGTTGCGTAATCGCAACTTAGAGAGGACCCCAACTACAATTACATAAGTAGGTAGGTATCTTTTGAGTTATTACATAAGTAGGTACACGGCTAGCATGGATTGGTTGATAGTGGGGAGCCAAACCCGACCAATCAGGCGTTGACCTGTATTTGAGTGGTTCACATGAGGCGAGGGGTACCCGCCCTGGTCTTAAATAAATAAGAGTTAAAATTCCCCCTGAGTCTAGGGCTCGGTCTAACTATTGCGAAGTTTTCCTCTACACTACAGTGTAAGCTAGTGACGGTATCTCTACCCCAATACAATGATCACATCATTCTCGTGTGGTGCCGTAATACGAGCGTCGCTATATGATTGAGCCCTTGCACTACTACCACCTCGTTCTCGGGACTGTGTTCACGCCAACGTTGTCCTAAAGCAAGCTGACACTCAATGACACGTGCTGCACTGCCACCTTGGTTTCGGAGTCCGTGATAGGCGCCGCAATCCGAGCGCCACCTCGTCCTCGGACGCTTACGCTATTACCACCTCATTGTCAACCACGTCAACCACTCCACCCGCGCCCACGCCATCCATGAACTCGCACACATATTATATGCGACTGGAACCTTGTCAGTGCATAGCCGTTTCACCACCGTTCACGTAGCGGTGTCAGCACCGTTCTCGAATTCAATAACTTCGCTATTCGGATCGAAAGATTCTACAGGGCAGCAAAGGAGGTGGCGGTGCTGCGATGAGTCAGAATCATTTGTCATCAGGATCGGGCGGACGGCAGAAGGTTTTGACGACTCAGTCAGGCTTGCTTCGGTGCTAGTAGCGGCTCCTTGCCGCACGTTTGCCAGTTCTGAGCCTCGATTTAGGTTGCCCTCGATTGAGAAAAACTTCTTCTCCAACTAATACCAGTGGTACTTTTACCAGCAGATCCATGTCGTCCCAGGGAAAACCCACGGCAGTACCTCCTCTTCGGAATGGACTATCCGACACAGGTATACACCATGTGTCGAACAGCAGGTTGTAACTTCCGTCGGGTAGCGATCTTTACACTTACAAGCAATACAACGCTGTTTCTTTGGGTTTTGTTTCGCGTGAATCTGCATCGCGGCGATGGATGTGCACTTGGCAAAAGGACTATTCTCCGTACGATCAGTCCTAATAAGAATAGGTCGACACACTCCATTCTCACGCACATCGTGTAGCTCTCTCGAACCATACAACATTCTGCCATCACTTGGACCATCAGCCCACTTGCCATTGATCAATTCGCTGACAAGCTCAGCGAGGAACGCCCGGTTCGGATCGCAAGCTTTTGTATCTTGCAGCACAAGTCGCCGTGCTAAATATGCATTCGCTCGGGCTATGTCGATCAAAGCTAAGGCTAGCTTCTTATGCCAACGCTTGAGCGAATGCCCAACAGAGGTATGGAATCGCCAGCGAATATGGTCTAGCCGGTCTACCCGTAGCATATTCTTGTTGTACTCGCGAGCGCATGTGGATGCTTTGAAAACAACCTCTTCTCTTCCAACGGTACGAGTCACGGATGACACTGTTGACGCGTCAGCATTGGACCCCGTATTTACAATGCTGCTGTCACACCAGAAAACAACGACTATGTTGTGACCAGTCGAGACAGCTTGCCGTAGGTCACCACGAGTACAAACCTCATGATCTTTGTCTAGGATAATGTGTCCGATAAAATGCTTGCTATTTTCTCGAATCTTCCCTGTGCCGTACAGTCCTTTCAATCGCTGTTCTTGCAGAAGTGGTATCGACGTATATAGTATTTGCCGGTGTGAACAACACGCTTTGTTCCAAAGAGTGGCCGGACCACTTCGAACACAAGCTGTCGAAGTTTTGAGACCTTCTTGGCGACTGACAAAGCCATCCAGGCGTTCTGCTTTTGCACTTCGATTGCAATGCAGTCTGAAGCTCAGCGCTATCCACGTCGACGACCAAGATACCACATGCTAGTGGAAGTGGCATTTTCCCGTGGGCTTCATAGCATTGTACACAACCAAATACCGTCATTCCAGCAAACGGCCCGCCACGCTAGCCTCGGCTAGTGCCACATCGCGTCCTATGAGCACATACTTCTCACCCGTCACCACCGGACGAATTCGCGCTGCTACATCAACGTGTAGTGTCGTAGAATTAGCATTGAAGCTACGCCATCGACGCAGAAGTTTTAATCTGTTTAAATACATAATACCATCCATCGCGGTTGTGTTAACACCATAGATAACGTCTTCGGGCTGTGGACCCCGGTAATTTAAAAAATTCCTTTGTCGTTCAGCGCCATAAAGACGAGTATACCGAGAAAAAACCATCAGCTGCTGCAGTGTAAAGGGCAGTGTTATTCGGATACCGTGAGCAACATCGTATACGTTTGTTTCGTAAAGCACTTGCTGCCAGAAATAGAACGGCACATACGCGAAGAAGACAGAGCTCGCAAGATGTTGAAAGCGATGACTGAATTCTGTGCGTACGGTTGTTGCCAAGAGCCGTCCGAATGCTGGATAAACCGACCGGTTTGTCAATATTCCCATTGTGATCGAATCGCAAGCTTCGAATTGCTTTAACTTCTTCGAGGCTGATCGCAGGTTCATCCATAATTTCGTACTCTGGCACACCTCCGCCGATTCCAAGTCCAACGGATGACCAACGTCGATACGGTTATCTCCATCCGCCAGCACCAGCCTCCTCCAGGCGGGGTTATTCTTCAGTTGTATCATAGATCGATAGTTATCGATGCCACGCTGAATTAAACCCAAACTGAGGTGCTCGATAGCAGACTGGAACTGAGAGTCTAGTCATTGAATCTGGAATAACGACGCGTATCTCCCTTTCTTAGGACGACGACACACACGCCCAATGATATACACCGTACCGACGCCCTTGTAGACTTTCGACTTCATCCATTGTTCTTTCTCCGGCGTAAACGCCACTAGTTGATCGCGATACACGTCTTGTAGTAGCGCCGGCGGGGCTCGGTCCATTCGTATGATCGTACCACACTCACTAGGATCCCAAACTCAACAAGAAATAGGCCACTCTTCAGCAGCCGGGACTTCGATGTCCGTATTTAATTACCAACAGTTCTCAACAGTAGTGATCGGTCCTTTCAATCATTTCGCCCGTTCTCGTTCTCGCTCTGCTTCGACGCATCCGTCAGGGCCTCCTCATCCGTCTCTCTTACCTCCAGTCCGTGATACCACCGCACAATATATTAGCCCGTCATTGCGTTTGACCGCTGTTTCGGTGACCGGGCCCCTCGTCAGTTGCGGCTTAACACCTCCTGCGACCTACGCTCGTCGTCGTCCTGGTAGCTAGTCGAGTGGCCACTGCCACTACTAATCAATAATGACCCCCCCCCCCCCCCCCCCCCCCCCCCCCCCCCGTCACTCACCAGCAACTGGGCCCTCGGCCAAAAGTCGCTCGCTCTTCATTCTCGTCTCACCCGGCGCTCTCGCATTCACCCTAGTGGACTATCCAGCTCTCTTGCACTTTCACAGGGCATGGACCGAGCACTTGCGCTTGACCGCGAGATTTTGAGATTTTGAAGCTGAGCGCCTCGTTGGCTTTGCTCACTATCGCACTTTGCCGTCGCACTGGATTCCTGGTTTGGTGGATCCTAAACTTTCCACCAATCCACACGTCGCCTCACCTTCTTCATCGCCGTGGTACAGCTCTACGCATTCGCGACAGTTCGATGGCTACGACCCTTCGTCGCCACCCAGCACTGCCGTTCGATCTTTGTCTTCCTCAGGTCTCCGTTAGGCATAGTGCGTCGGCCTTCATCACACCCCTGAGGTAGCTATCCGTACGCGCTCGCCGTCTCACCTTGTTGCGAGAATGCCTCAATACAATAGGGTGGTGCTGTGCCATACTATACGATATATCGGATAAGGCTAAACTGAGGTGTAAAAAATGCCGGTATGTGCTTACGGCGCCGTAAACACAGCCCAAGGTTGCCTATCGAGATAGTTGGCGACGAGAGTGCAAGTCGTATTGTACAGTTGTAGCGTTATATGGCAGGATCAAAAAAGCAAACTAATATGTTTCATTCTACACATTTTACGATTTACCAATCCCCGATGTCGTTATATGTGGCTGTGGTGGTGAGAGTGATCACGACGAACACAGCATACTTGAATTTTCAGAACTTCTTCGGTCCAAAGGCACAATATCGTTTAAGAAATTATCCAGTAGGATTACACGCATCACATTGAAAGCTGTGGTTCGTGCTTTAAAGCCTGTCCATATTACTGACGTACTAGTACTGTAATCTTTTTTTTTATATCTACGGATGTTTGACCCAAATAACGTAGAATACCGAATAATACAGTATATTGTAAAGTATTAGTATTCCTACGAATACAACGACCCTAGCTTAGGCTCTCTATAGAAATAGAGTGCCATCAAATAGAATGTGCTTAGATAGATTACCGTTCAACCAAATACCGTATTTGTAGGATCGGATGAGACATACGGCTCAAGTGAGGCATCAACAGACATATGGGTGACACCCTTTTCATGATTTGACAAACCTAAATTATCTATTCTCTATAAAAGTAGAATTTGAACAAAACAAAAGTACGAATTTTTGCGATTATTTACCGACAACTACATCTTGAGGATGAGGCAGCAAGTACATCCTAAAGCTACCGGTCACATCGCGAGGGTCCTCTGGGAAAAGATTCGCATCTCTTAATACACTTAAAACGGTATCACTGTCCACCATTTCCCAAGCCATACCGATAATATGAGAGAGCGGCAAGTGTCGATCACTTGCTTTTTTAAAGAACTCGCGTTCTCTGTGCCATTCTCGATACAGATCCCTAATCATAGTGAGTGTTAGAAAAATTATGAAACTGCTAAGCCATCACCAAGTACGATCTGAATGTTGCTCTTGAATGAGCGCATGACGCTCACGTCCATCGGCTGGCTGGACCCGGTGATCCCTGGAGGGATGTATTGCACCTTCGTGCAGTAGATGTCTACAAGATGCTGCTTCACGCTCTCCATCTTGTGGACTTGCAGCCTGTCCAGCATGAGCATGTGGCACCCTAGGACTGCTAGTGTCCATACCTGACCAAGAACAATACAATAACAGTAAATAAAAAATCAAATTATATTACAATACTTATTATAATGTGCAGTATCTCTTCAGCCCACTTCATCATTGTGGCATGGTCTCACCACGCATTCCGCTGCGTGGTGTGTACAATCCTGGATTTCCCCCAATTCGGGTCGGACACCTCCGTATAAACACCCGCACCAGGGACACCAGAGAAACAATGAACGCAGGGAGTTTCTTACGCAGCGCAAAAGCACACAGATAAAACACTGCAGCGAGCTCCATTTTCATTCATCCGTTCGACGACGTCGACGCGCTTGGCCCCACGAACATCAATCGTCAATCGACCAGCGTTGTCGATGCCAACCCCTGTCTGATCCATGTTGAAGAGACCCCCATATCGATCTATCTGAGAATACGATGGCGGGAAAAAAATCACCACCTTCGGCTTCAACATGAATTGTCCGAGAGAACACGTCGGCAATTTCCTAAATTACAAAAATAATAATGCAAGTATTTGCAATTTTGAATTTCAATTAATAAAAACAATAATTTATCTGCATGTCGGCTCTGCACTTGGTTCCCTTGTCGGTGATGCAACGGACTACAATGTTGTTTGGCTTCAAAAGCGAAGTGTCCATGACAGGAGAGCACAATGTGTCCTTGACGCCGAGAACTCTACATCAAACTTCCCGATCATCAAGACGATAGTGTCTTACAACAACAGTGTACCGTGTTTCTAGTTCCGGATAGAGAATATACTGGTACTTGGTAACTTCATCCGATGCGAAGTACTTGTTCGGTGTCTCCTTGGCAGCCTCCTTTAGGTTTTTCTTCTCCTTCCGCCACCAGTACATGGTAGCGCGGGGACGTTGAAAAGGGCTGCCGCCTCTACAGCGGACAGCTCGGAAATAGCCTACAACCCAAAATTAGCTACTATACAGTAAAAGAGACGACTGTGGCTGAAACTATATGTTTCTCTTTGTTCTTGTTCTTCGGCCTGCGCGGCATGCTGGACGTGGCGTTGTGCCGTTGGCAGGGAATGCGCTGCTTTCTCTAATAGATCTTATGAGGTTTTATGTTTGACTTGATTTCGGCAATTATCTTTTTGGATCACTAGATCCGACAAATACGGTAGCGAGCTTCACTGGGCTGCTTCTCGCAGTGAACATAATAAAATATCTCGCCATCGGTACCCATAAACTGTTTGATAGTGCTGGTATGAAAGCGACAATGTGAGGGCTGCGTCTTTGACGGGGTATACCCCGCCAGACAATAGTAGCCTCACCGTGCCAATAGAAATCAAACCTTTTCTTATAAGAAACGAATCTGTGGAGTATGCTTTATAACACATGGAACGGAAATGAAGTGAAATGTAACATGTTGTTTACCTTCACCTCTAGCAGCTTACAAACCGATCCTTATGCTTATGTGTGAAGCAGTATAGTTACGCCCAGAAGCCATGCGCATGTAGCCGACAAACAATTCGCAGCAGCATCTAAACTCACTAAAATAACGCGCCAGGAGTACATACAGCCTTGTCGTAGAACACACTGTAGTAAGATCTCGAAAACACGAGATGTATATATTGTTGGAAAATTGAAGTAGCGAGCTGCTTACGCAGGAGGAAGACAAATTCAAAGTGAGGTTATGAAAAGAACGCAAAGTCTGGAGCTATGTTCCACGATGTGCCTTCCCGTTGTGTCGTACTACTTTCAAGGATGCTTCGACACTCGATTCCCTAGCGCCATTCAGACTTTGATGGTCCAGGTCTTGAAAGTGTCCATTGTACCCACAGGTCGACCACTGTCGAAAGCAACTCACCCTCCACAAGCGGCGCATGGCTGTCAACGTGATAATCCATAGCATCCATCACTCCACAGAGGCCGCGCTTGCGAAGATATTGAGTTCGAGCCAGTGCCTTCGTAAGAGTGTCGGCAGTCATTTTACCAGTCGGGACGTAAGTCACTGTGAGTTCTCCCTTTTTGCAGCATATCCTTGATGGCGTGAAACTTCACGTCGATCGTCTTCTATGTGTCACTGAGGCCACTGCGCTGCAGGCGTTGCCTTGCGGTCTGGCTGTCCATGACCATCTTTAGCGGCAGAGCCATCTGAAGTACTTCACCAGCAATCACGTGGCCACATGCATTTGCTGCCACGTATTCGGCGGCTTTGCTCGACTTTGAAACAATGGTCTGTTTTTCGGCCATCCACGTAACAGGGCAACCGAACAGATAAACGACACACCCAGAGACGCTCTTCTGATCCACGCGATCGTTAGCCCAATCAGCGTCGGTGGCAACAAGGAAATCGTCGCTGGTGGGTTGGACCTTCAGCCACAGCCCTTTAGTCGCACTCAGGTGCCGCAGTAGATACTTCGCGGCATCTCAAGCCGTCTTTTCGCGGCGTAGCCGGGAAACGCTTGCCAAGAAGAGTAGCCCCCCCCCCTCACACACACCTGTCTGTATGGCATCTTTGCAATCTGAGAGCGTTCTGTTTCTGTAGTGCCATTCGTCTGTGAAGTCCAACCGCGTATTCGCGATTATGGGCAGGTGAGTCGGCCGTGTTGCGTTCATAGCAAATCCATGCAGTACTTCGTCAATGTATGCAGCCTGACGCAGCCGTACCATGTGCCTTCATGTCCAGGAACTGATCAGGTGTACCCGTGTCCTTCACTTGGTAGCGCTGCCAAAGACCTGTCATGAGACCAAAGCACTGCTCCTCCTGTTCGTGCGCGACAAGGGAGTGGATTTGCAACATCGGCGAAATAGATGCAGAGGTCACCTTGGGTCGCCTTTAAACCATACGCCACCAGGAATTTGTTGATATCCTTGTTCCATTTGCGCCCAGCCTTCCGTATACCGTACAGCGCCTTGCGGAGGCGCCAGACCTTCCCTTCCCCCCGAGCTTTGCGTACCCAGGAACCGGTTCTATGTAGATCCATTCTAGCAAATCAGCTTTCACGTAAGCAGCCGGCACGTCACCTTGGTGAATATGTATCTTGAGTTTATGACTATGACCAAAAATGTGCGGACCGTAACTAGTCCAGCGACCGGGGCGTACGTCGTGCCGTATTGAATGATCCACAATTTCTTATCGCCGCGAGCGCAATGTGGTGACAGATACGGCTCCACATGCCCGTCTGCTCCTGACTTGAATCGAAACTGCAGGGTGGGATCGAGAATGCGCACTTCAGCAGGGACTTCTACCCATTCAAACGTCCCGTTTTCGAACAGAGTGCTGACGTCATCGTCAATGGCTCGCTTCCACTGTTTCGACTGGGGCAAGCGCTCTGCTTCAGTCAGGTTCACGGGTTCCTTAATGGTTTCACCTAGTATTGAGAATGCTTGGGCTTGCGGTATCGTACGCATGCTATGCGCTGGAAGCGACGTACAACTGATAGCTCCGCGGGAAAGGCTCCTTCACGGTCGCCTTGGCTTGTTCTGGGTCACCAACCCGGTCCTTATCATCACCATAATCCTAGTCGCTGTCAGCCTGTGGGCTAGGATCTATCGCGAACAGCATTCGGTCGATCACATTCACATCCTTGGAAGTAAAAATTGCTCGACTGGGATCCTTGGTGTAGACGTAAAAACCCTTGATATATTTTGCACACTCGATGCATGCGCCGAGCTGCCTCCTAGGGCGTACAAGGTGCTTCTTCTTCTTGCGTCTGAGCTGATCTGGTGCGCGGGCCACCACTGCTTGTCCGAAGATCGGGAGGTTACTGACATCCGGTCACTGTCCAAAAATGGGTTCATGTTGGGTAATTGTTGCACCACGCCGCAGGATCGGGTTGCACACGTACGTGGTGGGCTGTAATGTGTATTCCCATAGTTTGGGAGGTAAACCTGCGTCCATCAGCTTGGCTGCTGCAGTTTCGGTTACTGTTCGAATAGTTCGCTCAGCAACACCGTTCTGGAACGCGGCGTACGGCGCCGTGTGCTGCAATAGAATACCCTGATTGTGGGCCAGCTTCCTCAAGTCGTTGTTAAGGAACTTCGTCCCACCGGCCGTCCTCGCCCCAATCGATGATGCCACATCTCCAATGTTTTGCCCAGTGCTGTCGCTGATAATGTTCGCGTAGTATGCTGATGAGGGTTGCTTTGGCGAGCAGATACTACCGTGTACACACCTCCATCCAAACGCGCGATACATCCTGCCTGTCCTCCTGAAGCTGTCGATATAGTGCAGCTACGAGAACCAAAGCTCACCCTGTGGCCTTCGCACCACAAAGCTGACACAGACAGCAGCGTGTGCGGTAGTTCGAACACCAGATATACGTTATTAACCACGAAGCCCTTCTCAACCTCATTGCCACTGCGAGACTGCACTAGAGCCTTGATGCGTTGCCGACCTTTCACGCGAGCAACTACCGTTCTGCCGTCGGCCACTCTAACGGCAAGCGTCACCTTGTCGTCCACTATCTTAAACCCTTCACTATGGCTGGTCAGGTGGTTTGAGGCTCCCGAATCCACCATATAAACCGGGCTCCGCCCGACGCCTAACCCTCACCCCGAGTCTTCCGTGGTAACCACGTTGCTCCGAGCTTTAGGCTTTTCCGTTTCTTCTGCTGGCTCAGTGAGGTGTTGACGGTAGTGCTTAGCGGTGTGACCTTCATCTCTGCATATAAAACAAACGATGCCTCCACGACGCGGCATTTTTGGTTGGCTTTCCCGTGCGTTCTACCTTGACCCCATTCGCTTTGGCACCGAACCACGTCGGCATCGTGCCCTCCACTCTGTTCTTTGAACCAGCTGTTTTGTGTTTGGCGTCTCCACGCGTTCCACGCGATCTATCTACGTTAGAGCTATCTACCTTCAGATTGAGCCAGTTCACTCAGAAACAGTGTCCTTGCGTTGCGACCAGGCTAGGCGAGCGAAAATGCCCACGGTATGCTGGGCGTTAGAAGGGTTGGCGATTCCTCCGGTAATACCATAGGTCATTTGCGAAAGTCGGTCCGCGTACTCTTGATATATTTCTAAGGCATGCTTCTCTTCTGCAAAAATTCGAGCCGTCATTTCTTAATCAGTCTAATTGGGGCGGAACTTAACAACGGGTCCCTTCCCGGTTGCCTCGAACGTAGCGTCGGGATGCTTGTAGGGATAAGGTTTTTGCCAGCGACGCGCCGTACCCCGTAAGGTAGACTGACAAGGCAGACTTCTTCGCGCCCTGAGACCAGTCCTGGTCAGCCAGGACTTGCTCATCTTCTATTTGATCCGCAAATTGCTCCCACGAATCATACGCTCCAGGGGGAATAGACTAATATTTGTCTATTCCACACAACTTGCCGACATAGGCAACATTCATAAAAAAAAATCTCCTTGGTGAGATATAAAGTGTTATGTATTTCACTGTACACATATTTCCTTTGTTGTTGCAGTGGTTACAGTAATTAGTCTGGGTCAGACTAATTTATGTAAGCAGGTTTTCGCCTCGTTTACAATAAATATTCTGACATTGAGCAGCACAGACTATTTGAACACATACTAATTATGAAAATCAAAATTAGTATGATAAGCAAAATGTATCCATATATTAGTTACGTTTAATCTACAACAGGGCTTCGTCACCTGTGTCGATCATGACGATGGTAGGAACGGTTTGCGCTATGGCGTTATCCTCACTCAATGTGTTCTCGCTATCGTCAGAGATGTTTTTGTCTGCATCCTTTGTTATACCGTCAAACTCATCTGGAAGTTTCCTCACTATGTCTTGTAAATGAGGAAATAGCTGCTTAGTACATCGACACTTAGTGACAAGCCACAACGCATCATAGCCTTCCGTGCGTAGTTGATCCCATTCTTGTCACGTTGCTAATTTACCTCTTTAGCTGCTGCAGCCGCCATCTCCAAAAAAAAACAAACCTTTTTGCCTGGATACTTCAGCTTTCCAGAGTAGCCGCCGTCTTTTCGTACCTTGTTTGCCACTCTTTATCTTCAATCAGCTCGATTATCTTGTTATTTCACACCCGCGCCCAAACATCTTTGATTTTGGCGATAACGCATGAATCGGCGGGCTAGCACAAGTCCGTTGCGTTTGCTGGTAAGTAGCTGAGGCGAGCTTTTAGGCGCTGGAACTCCTCTTGACACTCTTCCTGTTCCAAATGACCGGAGCAATTGGCCAGCAATAGGGTCTTTGATCGGCCACGAGGGCCGGTGCAGATAGCTCTGGGATCTTTAAGATACTCCTTGAGCAAAGACTTGTCCGTCCAGCCCTTTGGTCATGTACGATAGCAAACATCACTGACGTCATCTTTAACGCCTCGGATAGGGTAGATTCTGTCTGCGTTTGTAAAGATCACCATCGGTGGGTGGATATATCCTCTCGCGCCACCGGAGACACGGACAATCATTGTCATCCCTTGTCCTCCAGATACGACATATGCGTATTTGACTTGCTTCTTGGCGACGAAACCTAGTCTCTTCCCATTGTTGAAGTCGATGACGAAGTGCGTTTCGTCAACATTCTCGACATTATTTTCGTCAAGGCTGCCGCTCTCAAAATCTCGCTTCAGTTTGCCTAAACACTGCGCGACTTTACGCTCAATCTGGGATTGTTTTTCCGGCTCACCTGCCTTTTTCCGTTGTGAGCTCGGAGTACAATCTGAAGTTTCTCCATGAATACTTGCACCCACCTCGTAGTAACGTTGGTCGTGATAAGTGAGCCTTGTGAATACACAGATGACGTTGTGTAGGGAGTCGTTGGTACACTAAATTGCTTGAGGGCCGATTGGCAAAGTAGTGGTCTGTCAAACATTAAACCATCCTTCCGTAATCGATCAAACTCGTCGAGCAGTACTGGGTACAGCCAAGTGACCCCATGCACTTGTATGGCGGCCCCTACTTGCGGTTGACGCGAACACGACCATGAGCTCTCCGCCCTGAGACCACTGTCGTACCGCGCGCGGCACCGATATATCGTTCCCTCATTCGCCACCAAACCATCGCTTTAGCAATGTTTGCGCACCGCGTAGTTAACTTAAAGACTGACTGGAACTTATCGACAGTCTCGGGGAACAGTAGTTTACCTCCACACCGAGCTTCGGTTTTCACCATCCAACGCAGAACCTTTCTACGCTGAGAAAGGTTTGTGACCACCAGGATAGACGAGTAGCCTTTGGTTTGAGAATCATGTTCTGACGAGCAGAGACCAGTTGAAACTCGTGTCACGCTTGTCGATACTGAAGGTCGGATCACGACTTGAGCAGCATCAGTACAGGTCAATGTAGCTCTGGTTTGGATGTTGGTGGGGGGTTATTACGCGCGAAAGCAGCGACAATTGGCAAGGGTGAAAGTAGCTGACGTTTCTCTGGATGCGGTCGCTTCTTCTCCTCTAGCTCTGGCGAGGCGCTAGTGCAGTTTTTGGCCGTGCAGCTTGGACATCTTATTTGCTGGCCAAAACCTTCGGGATCAACGGGTGTACCGCAAAACGGATACATGGGGGACTTACAATCTGGACAACGGTGCACTTGTACAACTTGCTCGTCACAACCTTCGCACGTAGACGTGCAGGAAGCATGTTTGATCATCCTTAGCTGCGTGAGTGGTTGTTGTCGGGTTAAAGGCGTTTTAACTACTTCTTGCTGTGTATAGATTTGAAGTCTGCAAATGGACGCCTCTGCCGCATTTGTATAGCAAAGCAGAACGCCACATATGAGTATTGTCAACAATAGTTGGTCGGGGGAACTAACCAAGGAATAGGTAATGAATTTGGAAAGAAAGAAAGGAATGGGTACTGATAATGGGAAAGAAAGAAAAATGGGCATAATAATAGGTAAAAACGTCTTGTTCGTTTTGCGACACCCAACCCACCCTCCGTTAGTTACAAAGAAAGAAAACGATCTCACTGGCTCTTAGAGCCTTCACAACGGTGCCAAATAATAATCACGCGCGGGGATTTGAACTCAGCTTATGTGTATGAACGGGTAGGATTCAAACCACTGGCCCAAGTCAAGCCCAATTTTGACAGACTAATTATGAACATTTAATGTCAGACTAATTTTGAATCGAGTGATTTTCCAATTACATAAATTAGTCTGACAGTGAAGTTAGACTAATTTTGAAGACAGACTAATTACTGTAACCACTGTAGTAAGAAATCCTGTTATTACCGATTTTGTCCAGATAATTTGTTTAGCGAGGATTTGGTGAAACCAATAATCATACAAGCGACTTGGATCGCTCCTTAACGCTGAAATAAATTCCTGAGAATTTATTTTCTCACCTATTACATTGTTTTGGCATACCGAAAAAATGAATAACTACCCCGAAATCTCGATGAATCATTAATATTCTTTCTCATCAATTCCAGGTGCCACTTCTTCTGTCCCATATTATTTTTCGAAATCTGGCGCACTTTATTTTTTTAGCTACAAGACCTGAAAACTCTACTCACTGTTCCTTAAGTTCATGATGGAGTGCAAAACCTCGAGGCTGTAGGTGCCATAAAACTATAAATAATCAGACATTTACTAATATATCTGCTTTTGATCGTGATAGCTAGTGGTGTCCTCCTATCGCCTATCAAAAAAAATCGGGCAATAAATGTATATGTCGTTTCCAAAAGCTCCGTAAGGTAATACTTCGAAGTATTGAAGTTCTGTGCGGGAAAACCATCTCAAGTTGCATCCTCTAACATATCCATATGCATGTTTACGTTTGTGTTTCGAACATGTTTCTTAGTCAGCCCGCCACTCGATAGAGCTCATTCTCTCATTCTCCTGGTCGAGCTGAAGCTACAAGCTCTGGCCACGGCACTTTTCGCAGCGCTGGTTGCTTGTGCTACTGCAACCGTCGATCATGACAAAATTGAGCCCTTTCCTCAACCCGAGCCGGTCACGATCTCTGAAAAAACTGCCGTCAAGTTCAAGCCCCAATTGCACACCCCAGAAAGCGTGTGCGTGCCGTATCCCGCTGTAAATGCTGCTGGTGAGATCACTGGAGGGCTTAAGGGGACGAATTGAAACGACGCGTGCAAGTATGCCCCTCTGGGCTCTCAGGTCTACGGTCGAGCTGGGTGGTACAAGGATCTATGGGCCATCATGTACGCTTGGTACTTTCCGAAAGGTTTCTGGACGGGTTTTCCTACAAGACGCCATGACTGGGAGAGTGTCGTTGTGTGGATTGACAATCCCGATTTGGAGACGCCTAAGATCGTTAGGGCCTCCATGTCCAGGTCCGACACCAAGTACTACAAGCAGTCCAAAGTGTGGCCAGCCGACTTTGCTGGATTCGAAAGGATTGGCCCGAGATACGACCGCACTTACATCTATGGGTCCAACACGTCTCTTCGATTTCACTACTAGCGTGACCTGGGCCCTTCGTACATGGTTCTCTCCAGTTGGGACGGCGAGTACCAGGATTTGATCGTGTGGGAACAACTCACGGACGCGGCTCGTGTAGCTTTAAACGACCTTAACAACTTTGGAAAAGCGGAGGTTCCGTTCAATGATGAATACTTCGAAGATCGCCTTGCCGAGGCGTGGCCGTTCTAGCTGTGACACTGAAACGAAAGGTGTAAGGTTTCGAAAGAAAATGTCCTAGCTGGTTTGAAAGCGACATTTTTTTAACAAACAAAAGAAGAAGAAATGTCTAGTACTACAAGTAGAAGAAAATCATGAAGACGCTAAGATCACAACTACATACTACCTCCGCGCGGAAAATAATGTGCATTTGAGACATCGTAGACCCATGTACATTCTTTCTACCTTCGACAAGACTATAAAGCCGATAAAACCTATTAAAAAATACTCAATTTTCACGTCTTTTTTCAAATGGATCGTGCTTCAGTTCGTTCAGTTTCGCGGGAGCTCAACACGAGACCCCCAGGTCAAGACGCAGACATCCGATGAGCTCGCACTAGCGTTGTGGGATACGCTTATCCTTACACACACGGCGGCGGTGATACAGTTGAGGCTGGAATGGAGCAAAGTCGCGTCTACTTCGTCACTCAAGTAGCCAGCGTCGAAAGGAGCTCCACCGTGAGGGCGGCGAGCTGGGATGAAGGGAAGATTGTTTTACCCTGCGAATCACTGAATGAAGTTGGTCGTTGGGCAACAGCGTTGCTGGTACGGTGAAAGCTGAATGGGGTCGGCGTGGCTGAAGGAAAAGGTGCTGTGAGCGTGTGAGCGTGAATTGACCATGACGCGTAACAAAAAACCCAACGAACGCTGGAGTTGGACACAAAAATCAGAAAGATAAATTAATCCGCGTGTAGCGCAGTCGCCCACGTTGCGCCTGCAATGTCCATGCTTATCAGCAAGCTCAATCTACCTGTTCCAGACAGTATCTTCCCCAGCAGCTTCCACCAGCCACGATCCTTCCGATTTCGTTGTGCAGCCTGGCGGAACGAGTACGCCAGTGTATTCGGTTGTTTTTGTTTTTTTACATTTGCCCGACATTTCTACTATTGCAGAGTACTCCTTCTTCTTATGCACTAGGTCATCGTGCTCTCCGAGCATGTACTCATATCGGACGCTATGGACATACCGTATATTGGGGGCGACACGTTCTTCTTGTACACGAATTGCTCCCGCGCCGCCTCCTGCGTGTCTATTTGCGTCGCCTCGACTACGCACTTGACGCAAAACGTGACCTTGCGCTGGGATAGAGTCAGATCAGGGGCGATGAAGCTCAGCTTCTTAGAAATCTTGCACGAGCCGCATACAGCACTAAAGCAAAGCTTGCAAGTGGTAACGCCGCCACCCAGTTTCGACGCTTTAACACCCTTCATACACGTCACACAGAACGGCTTGAAAGCTGGTGTCCCCTTCTCGCGAGCCTCTCCTTGCTTCTGTTCCAGTAACCATGCCAGCTTCTTCATCTGACCGCAGTAGGAGTACTTTAAGCCTGCCATTGTGGCCTGCACCATTCCCATGACAGCCATGGCGCGGATCATGTCACCACCAGGATCCATGATGCCAGTTCCGCGGCAATCGGTCCTGTCGGGTCCCTCTTGGTGGAAGATTCCGCAGAACGACATGTTACCGCGTACTCGGTTCGGTAACTCGTGGACTTCTGGGAAGCTTACGGAGTGGAACAAGTGGTAGCCCACATGCTCGCCGTTTTGAAGGTGAAGGATGCCGGTACTCTCGACGTAGACGTAGTCGCGATTGCGGACGAGACCAATGGATGCGAGCGGGATGTCAATCTCCATCCACTTGACGACCACCGATCGGAATGGGTCGTCAACTGTGGGCTCAACTACGGTGGCGAGTACAGCGGCAGCGTTGAAATCGCTCAAGTACGACGACTTGATCCGCATTGACTCGATGGTCGGGTTGACGATGCCGAACATATTTTCATCGAGCGTACCAGGAAGTGGTCCGACCATCAGCAGTTGGGGGAGTTTAGTGTTGGGGCTGGAAGACTTGCGCTCGAGGTACGACGTCGTAGGTCCCGACTTGGAGAACTTCTTCCAACGTTTGAGGTCAACTATCTTGCCGATGTTGAGGTGCTCTTCGTACTCTTCGAACTTGGCCATGATGATCTCATCGGTGATCTCCACGAGCCTGGCACGGTCTTCAGCGGTGAGCGTGAGCTCCCCGAAGGGGTTCAAAATGAAGCGTTGATCGTTCATCTCGCAAGTTGGCAAATGATTTGATCAGAGCTCGCGGCCTGACAACGGAAGAGGGCAGATCTTGCAAGTGAGCCTGTACATCCACCAGCTGCTGTGATGATTTCCCAAGCCTATCTAGTAGAAACTGTAAGCGATGCTATAATACTTCTATTTAGTTCGTCCTCAGCTGTGAGACGCGAAAATTGTGCCCATAGTATTCGCCAGGTTCTTATGACGACCAGGATCAGAGTCCAACCTTGTCTGAGCCGCATGTTGAAAACCTCGAACGAACAGAAGTGTTAAACAAGATGGTGCGGTACCGCTAGGTTATGGGCAATTCGTCAGCTCTATAAAAGTCTCAGCGACCGGCTTGAAGCACGAGCTTGTTGATTGTGAATTGATTGCAAGATTGCATGGCAACGGACACTTCGCTTCAAGTTGGCTCGCGGCCAGCATATTCGCAGCAGAAGTTGACGTATCTAAATTTTGTGAACCTCATCGTGAGCTTTATTCAATTCGCTCCAGAAACCGGAGATGCTAGCGTCTAGGCGATGCTATCATGAGATCTAGTGGAGCTCGTAACGTCGGAGCCTGAGCTCGCATCGGAGGCGACGGAAGAGCCGTACACGCTTGGTTGAACGGGTCTCTTGTAGACGAACTGTTGGCGTGCACCTTCCAGCGTGTCCATGCGGGTTGCTTCGACTAAACACTTGACACAGAAGTTGACCTTACGCTGCGCAAGCTCCAGGTCGGGGGTGATGAAACTCAGCTTCTTGGAGATCTTACACGTGCCACAAAGAGCTCCGAAGCACAATTTGCAGGTGCTGCTCGACTTGCTGATACTCAACTTCGAGTTCTTGATCAGTTTAAAGCACGTCACGCACACAGGTTCAGCGATGGGTGCACCGCGCTCCTTCGCTTGGGTGTGCCGCTGCTCAAGTAGCCAAGCCAACTTCTTCATTTGTCCGCAGTAAGAGTACTTTAAACCGGCCATTGTCGCCTGCACCATTCCCATCACCGCCACCACGCGGATCATATCGCCTCCCGGGTCCATGATTCCCGTGCCGCGACAGTCTGTACGATCGGGACCTTCCTGGTGGAAGATGCCACAGAACGACATGTTGCCACGTACTCGGCTTGGTAGTTCATGAGCTTCTGGAAAATTGACGGAGTGGAATAAGTGATAGCCAACACGTTCACCATTCTTGAGACGAAGGATGCCAGAGCTCTCAACGTAGACGTAGTCTCGGTTGCGTACGAGGCCTATTGAGGCTCCGGGAATGTCGATTTCCATCCACTTTACCACTATAGATCGGAATGGCTCCTCCACGGACGGTTCAATGATGGTTGCAAGTACGGCAGCAGCACTGAAGTCTTTCAGGTACGAAGACTTGATTCGCATGGCTTCGATAGTCGGGCTGACGAGACCAAACATGTTCTCGTCTAGTGTGCCAGGCAGCGGGCCCACCATGAGCAGTGCAGGCAACTTGGAGTCCGGGTTCGAGTTCTTCCGTTCGAGGTACGTCGTCGTTGTGCCAGAGTTCGAGAACTTTTTCCAGCGCGTTACGTCGACCTTCTTGCCAATGTTCAGGTGTTCTTCATATTCTTCGAATTTAGCAAGCACCAGTTCATCAGCGATGGCCACGAGCTTGGCGCGTTCTTCAGCAGACAGCGTCAGTTCTCCAAAGGGGTTCACGGTGAAGCGCTTGTTATCCATCTTAACTTCTGAGCAGCGCGAGGGCCTCTAAGAATGAAAATGACCTCTTCGCTTCAATCGTGGCAATTGGGAATTGGGAGAGGCGCTGCAAATCTCTCACTGATGGGCTGGTGACTGCCGTGCGGACTTCGTGCGTAGCTTACGCAGCGTCAGGCACTAACATTTGTCAGGATGAGGCAGATGCTGGGACGATTTCCAGACTGTCCATTGCCCCCAATCTTATCCTGCCATGTCTTCGGAACCTTTGACGTAACCTATGCTGAAACTAATTTGAATCACAAAAGCAGTAAGGTTATCATATGGGAACGTGGACTCTTGAACCACCACCGGCGCGACTTCAACAAGATGGCGAACACTTTGGCCAACGGCTCAGAGTGGGGTAGACAATCGCTGACAAGGTCATCGGATACCGTGGGGTGCAATAGTTTAAGTGACAGCTGCGTGTCAACAATTCGTCTACAAGCAGAATGTTCAACCGGTTGCTCGCGAGACTTTCGTCACTGGTGAAATGAACAAAAGCTCGGATAGCATAGTGAGTTCGCCTTGAAGTCCACAATAGTACTGCGTGATAGTTTTGTTGAAGCTGTGCTGGCAGCAACATACTGCCAGACTAGTATTATTAGTGGTATTAGAATACGTGTGTGGCAAAAGGAATTATCAATGCAGACGTAATGTCTCTGTTATCGTGCACTTGGCTTTCGTACGATGAAGATCGGAGAAAGCTGGGCAAGATGTACATATTTTATTGGCATTCTTCCAGGCATTTTGGACAAAACCTGATGGAATTCCATAGCTAAGCACGCTACCAAGTTTGTAAACCAGCCGCCAGATTGGCATACCCTACCTAAAAGAGAATCATTATTGAGGATATCACCCCCCAAGGTAAATTCAGGGCTCGCACAATACAGGCGCGTTTCCCACTGGTAAACGAGCGTATATTGTGCGAACAGAATACAGAAACATATTATATTTCTGTTTTGGACAGTGTTGTAAGGCATTCTTATCTTCAGAGCGTAAAGAATTATTATGAAAACTTATGAGCCATGGGATTCACCCTGCGTCAGATCGCACATATATTGATTGTTTGCGTGCACACCGTGCAGCGCTGGCTAAAGGGCGAGTCTAGAGCGGGTCGACCTCTCAATCGAGACCATCGCCGAAAGCTGACAAGCAAACAAGAAAAATCAGTCGTTGCGTTCTTTCCGCGGACGTTGGATGCGCTGCAAACATGTATCCAGACCGCGATTCGGGCAGCTGATGTCTGTAACGATATGTTCGCGAAGTGCATGCACATTGGACAGATGGAATATTAGTTTTAAAAAAAAGAAGTAATATAAAACATATCCGGTGGGGAGCTTTTTGTCGCCGGCTACCGGCAGCTCTCTCATTCGATCTTTCGCACAATGTCCCGCAAGCGCAAAAAGAAAGAAGACCCTGACAACCCAGACACCTGGGATATCGTCGCCGAATCACAAGAGCTTGCAGACTTTTACCCGACCGACTTCGACATCGTTGCGGAAACGCAAAACCCCGACGATGAAAAGAGTTTCAGTCAAGGTTTATCTGCGCTGACTGTGGCTGAAGCCCGTAAGAGAAAGAAGACCCGGACAAAGAAGGTCACGTCGAAGAACATGAAGACGCAGACGAGGATAGACAAACCGCAGCGACAAAACTCATCCGATACGATTTTGGAGAAGGCGTTCAAGAAGGGAAAAGGCTACTGCAGTGTGGTCTGACGACTCGACTCGATCTGTTCGGACTCTTCTCTGCGAGAAGGTCGGGCGTAGTGCTCACGCGATGAAGCAGGTCCAGATGGAGGCGTGGCACCTCGTCAACCTTCACACGTTACGATGCCTCGAGAACGAGCCTCCTCTTCCGGACTATAGCAGCAAGACTTTCTTTGATCATTGCTGCGCGGGCGTCTGCACGACCAGCCAAACGTATCTTATCGCGCGAAATAAGCCTGATCTCTGGGAATCCATCAAGATCTACCAGTCGCAGCGAGAACGTACTGGTCTGAGCGAGGTCGACCACTTGACCGGGTACAGCGAGCTGAAACACGAACTTCGTGAGCAGATGGTGGTGAACGCCGGAGTGATGATCCATGAACACTTTCGCAAACGCTTGAAGCTCTACGTGGGTATAACGTTTGGAGATCTCAACAGCACCCTGACGAAGAAGCAAAAAAAGAAAAGGCGGATCTAACGCGTCGAAGGCTACCGCTGGGCTCTTCCTAATATCGCGTTATCAGTAACCTCGTTTCAGACGAACCGATGGACGGTCATACGTAACGCGCTTGATATCGCTCTATTCGAAACCAGACTTCCGGGATGTCCTCTGACGAAGACAGAGTTTGCGCAGTTGCCGGTCGAGGAGAAGTACGAGCATGCCAGTCATCTCTTCGTCAACTAAGTGACGACCGACAGCTACGGCGCGTCCGTTCTACTGTGTCGACCAAAGACTGAAGCAGAGAAGTCTGGCAAAAAGTCAACGGAGGGCCCTGACATTCCGCCTGGATATGGACCGACCGTCGTGATCGGGCTCGACCCTGGCATGCGAGCGATTTGCACTGCGGCACGAGAGGACTTCCGATCTGAAGAGCAGCAGACACCACGTCGGCGAAGAAGACGGAAACGCCAACCGAGACGTCCGCAGCGGAGGCGTGGATCGACGAGAAAGAGGAAGAGCAACCGGCCTCACTGGATACGAAGGCCTAAGGCGTCGCGCCATCGCAACGGTCGAGAAATCATCAGCGTTAGCACGCGCGAGTACCGTCACTTGGCAGGGTTCAACCGTTTTTCGAGCGTGGAACGAGGGCCAAAAGAAACGTCACCCGGAATACTAAACGACCATCGGTGAGATGCCCTCGTTCAAGACCGCGAGCTACGAGCAGTAGCTGGAGTGACTGAAGTACTTCTGGCATCACGTAGAATTTCTGATGCAGTTCTGCGTGAACCGCCCGTTCCTCAGGTGGAAGTTCTTCCAGAAGCGGATGGCGCGGGTGGCGGTCGACGAGATAGCGAGGCGCATCGTTCCGACCGTAAGCAGGCAACCGAGCGTGGCGTATGACGACTGGAGCAGACGTAAGGGTATCAAGGGTCACGCGCCGAGTCCAGTAAAAGGGGTTGCAAGAGGCGTTGCGGAAGCGCGCTACAGTGGTCTCCACGGACGAGTTCAGGACGAGCAAGCTCTGCTCGCAGTGCCTCCAATCGCTTTCGGCAGTTCGCTACTCCGTGAATGGAGTTCGAGGATAAAAAATGTCACGCGGTACTTCGCTGTGATCACGAGAACTTCGAGGCTCGATACTGGGATCGATATGTGAACGCGGCCATCAACATGATAGAACTGCTCAAGAGCGAGGTGCTAGGACGCGGACGCATGGAGCCGTTCAGAAGATCGTAGACAACAGAAAGAAAAAAAAAACGTGGAGACGAGAAAATCTCCACGTAGGTAGAGCAGACCTAGCTATTGCAGGAGGTGGCCCTAGTCAGCCCGCCTCGATAAGGAGGTGACATTCAATAATAAGATAAAGGGCCCATTCTTCAGTCAAATGCGGTCCAGGACACTATCACAGTGATGATCATGGCAGTGAGTAACCACCACTCATGTGTGCTGTTGGAACTGTCGCCGCAAGAAAATATTCATGTCGCGACAACATTGCTCCATTTTCACTCTAATCACAAATCCCATCTAATCAGCCCAAACAATTTACTAATCACCCTCCAATTGCAACTCATGTTCGAAACACATTCAGGCCTTACTTTTTATCAAAACAATCTACCATCTGGTTGCTACTACAGAGTAAAGCAAATTAAAAATCTTCTGGTCGAGTCCATCATTGCATATTTCACCATGTCACCGCCAAACAACCTCCGCCTCGCGCTCCTGACCGAAGAAGACGACATCCGTCGCGCTGTAGCGCTGGAGGCTGCTTCATACCCCGCCGACGAAGCTGCTACCGAGTCGGGCATTCGATTCCGGCAGAAAAATGCCGGTCCGTTCTTCTGGGTGGCTTACCTGCCCAAAGATGACCAGGAATCCGAGACGCTTGTGGGCTTCGTCAATGGCACATTGGCAGCCAAAGACGAGCTGGACGACAAGTCCATGGGTCACCACGATCCGCATGGATCGCTGCTCTGTATCCACTCGGTGGTGGTGGATCAGGCTTTCCGTCGCCAGGGGATCGCCACGCAGATGCTCAAGCGGTACGTGGACGTCATCCTCGACTCGCAGCCCCAAGTGAAGCGCATCATGCTCATCTCCAAGGCGAATTTGGTGGGCTTCTATGTGAACTGCGGGTTCTCCGTCACGAGACTGTCGCCGGTTGTGCACGGCCACGACCCGTGGCTCGAACTGTCGCTGGACTGCGAAAAAGCGAGACTTCCGCAGCTGATTCAGGTTGGGTGCATAGATGGATGCCATGTTTTATAGTGATACTGAGCGCAGAACTATGTTTGTTTAGGTGGACGCGTTTTCCGGCGAGCCTTTTCAGGGCAACCCGGCGGCTGTGGTGTTGCTGTCACCCGCTGCGTACCACAAGGACGGCGCTTCGGAATGGATGCAGCGTGTGGCTATTGAAAACAACCTGAGTGAGACAGCTTATGTTGCTCTTCGTGAACGTACTGCTCAGACTCCTAACGACGTCGTCGAGTACGATCTGCGGTGGTTCACTCCAGGTAATGAAAGACGCACATTCGAGAACAATTGGATAATTTGTACTAACGCTGTGGCTTGTTCTGGACTATCAGGAATGGAGGTGAAGTTGTGTGGACATGCCACTTTGTCAACGGCATTCGCATTGTACGATACTGGTCGCGTGACTACGAGCCAAACGCTTCACTTCCACACGTTGAGCGGAGTGTTGGTGTGCCGCTTTGAGGTGCAGACTGAGACCCACAAGGTGCTCGTGCTGATGGACTTCCCGGAGCAGCCGACCGAGCCTGCAGGGTCCACTGTGGTGACGAATGAGCTGGCCTCAGCGTTGGGTATCCAGCCGAATGCCATCGTCGACGTGAAGCGAGCTACTACGGACCTGCTCGTTCGCGTGACGCCTGAGGCTTTCCCCACGCTGAAGCCGGACTTTGTGCGACTGGCCAAGTATGATGTACGTGGAGTCGGTGTTACTGCTGAAGCACTTACCGATACCGTGGACATTCAAAGTCGGTTCTTCGCTCCTCGTGGTGGAGTGAACGAAGATCCGGTCACGGGGAGTGCGCATTGCGCCTTCGGACCGTACTGGGCCCCGATGCTCAAGAAGACGACCATCAAAGCACAACAGTTCACCCCTATCCGTGGAGGATACATCACGTTGGATCTCGTGGTGGCTGGACCGGGTCGCGTCCTATTGAAAGGTGAAGGTATCGTCGTGCTGCGCGGTCAGCTGTCTTCATCACCGTAACCGGTAGATGTCCATTGCTTAAGCTGAATTCTCAGTGAGTTTCGATGAAGACACTTAAAAAAGCGTGAAGTAAATTGAGGTTGTTTAAACTCTGCCGTTACGAAGCACAGGATTTGATCCCGGAGTTAATTGTACAGTTGAAAGTATTTTTTTTTTTTACAGATGAGACCGAATCGGGGCTCCCGATTTTGCCGATAGGGGCTTTAGTTGTTGCGATGGTGCTCTGCCTTGACTCCGGCCCAACGTGCTGAGCGAAACAACTCCAGTCGAGCCACAAAACTCAAGAAAGGAGACGGCTCTGACGCTGCGGTCTTACTCCAATCGAAGACGGACCAATCGTCGATGATGGATATTTGCAAGACTATTATTCTTGGAGAAACTCGAAGCCGAATGCAAGTAAGATGATGCCGAAATCAAAGCCCTAGACGCCTAGATTGAGGCTGGAGATAAAAAATCAAGGCCCAGCAAAAATCGATCGAGAAGTTGCAAGCGGGTTACGCGGCGCCGAAGAAGCAGCTCTAATAACAAGACTTGCAAGAGTAAGCCGCGGCGCTATTACTCGAGAAATCTAAGTTACCGAGAGTCCAGCTCGAAAAGATTATGCACTACTATGAACGCGCTGAAGATGTGACTCGACGCGGAATACTCGAGTCCTACCGCAAGAAACTATTAACGAAGGTTATGTAGGAGCTCATCCAGCGCATTCGGACATTGGACCTCACTGCCTTTGACTTGTGGGTACTGGACGAATATCGTGAAATTTCGGATAGGATCAGTAGGGATGCGGCGCGAGATGTTGCTTGGCAACTATCGCCAGCTATACCACTAGCATCATTTGTACAGACCGATTCAAGCTCTCCCTCCGTAGAACCGCGCTGCATTTCCAATAAATTGCCATGTTCGCGAGAGCATTTTATTATTATTATAATACCATTCTTCCGTAAAATGCAGAAGCATAACCATTAGTCTGGAACCAGGAGGATGGCAGACAGAATTCACAGGTCCGGCGGGTCGCTGCACCAGCAATAGTAATTGCCGATCATAACGTTCAGTCCTTAAAAAATCAACCTCTGGCATGATTCAGCGTCGTCTTTGACCCTCTCGGTGTATTTCATTTGTGGTACTTAGTGGTTCAGAATTACTCCAAGTCCTCAGCTAATCCAAGAATGCACTAACATGACGAGAACTCTCCCCGTCTAACAAAGACTGCAATCCTCTGATATCAATCACAGCATATTCTGTAGCCTCAAGTGCAGCATGGCTGTCATTTACTCATGGCACTGTCATCTCCTTCTCGCCTCCTGCAAGATGCTGTTCTCGCCTTCTTCGGTCACATCTGCAGCCCCGCACACACATGTGACCTCGACAGCGTGCATGTGAACGATGCCACCAACGCTCCTTTGTCTGTGTCCTATATTTGGGGATACAGGAGCGCATTAGTGGACGTTTATTGCGCTAAGCTGATTGAATTGGACACACAACTAGACACAGAGCTACGTCGCGTTCTTGACGGCTACGAGAAGACCGTCAACAGCCTAAAGAAGAGCGGGCTCATGAAAATCAACGAGGTTAAACGAGGCCTGAAGTCCAGCATATTCGGGCTGCTGGCGTTGAAGCTGATGACGGAAGCACCTTCGCGCAAAGGCCAGAATTGGGGTACAACGCTGTTTGGTTGGAGCTATTTCGTCCTTATGTGGAATTTAATGAGCCGATCGGAGTCAATAGATAGCATCATGCTGCAACACATGGAGTGGACCGAAGACTGCCTCAGTATTGAAGAGCAAGGACACAAGGGTGATCAAAAGGGAGTGGAAAAATTTGGCAAACACGTGTACGCGAATCCATTTACGCCGTCGCAGTGTCCAATCCTGGCACTTGCCGTCCATCTTATTCCTGTCCAGAGCACACGGTGACCGGCAAACAGCAATTTTTTATCGGTTCCGACAACAAAAACCGATTTGGCCGTACTCTTCACCGCGTATTCGCTGCATTAGATGAGGAGGAAACTTGCATCTTGGGATGCAATCCGGATGACATCGGCACGCATAGCCTCCGCAAAGGCAGCAGCTCTTATGCTCTAGGTCAAGTCTACGGTCCAACTACAGTGTCTGTCTATTTGCGCATGGGTCAGAGCCTCAGTAAACTGAAAGATCGTTATATCCACTTTGGAGAAGGAGCAGATCAGCTTTGTGGCAGAATGATTGCTGGTCTACCGTTTAATTCTGAGCGTTTTGCAGTGTTACCACCACATTCCCCCCTCCCCCCCGAGTTGTGTGAAAAGATGACTATCAACTACTGGAATGAAATTGTTAGCGGATACTCAAGTTATCCACGTGGCGTGCAAGCAGCCTTTCCCTTTCTACTGGCTTCTGTCATTCACCACGAACCGTATCTACGACAAGTCCTGTCCCCGAGCCCCCCCACTTCAAAGCAAGAGTGTTCTCAGCAAATACGCTACTGTAACAGCTTCGTGGTGCAACTCTGTTGACGATTGGCGAATCTCCTGTTTCTGGCATGAAAGCAACCGGAATACCGCCACATCTAGCTGTCGCTAAGAAAGTAAGCGAACTACAAGAGCAACTAGCCGCAATTCGCAGTGAAATGGAGATCCTAAAAACGACTATGACAAATTCTATACCAGATGAAGTGGCATCGAAGGTAGTGAGTGAAATGCGGCAGCATTTCGTCGTTAATGGCGTCGTTCCAGTATCTTTGCGCGATATTGATATGAGGATCGACAAGTTGCGAGCAGACCTGTCCTCAGAGTTCCGTCAAACTGTTTCCTCAGTCCAAAACAGTATCGAACGTGCTCCCTCGGGTTCCACCACGGAGAAGATTCCTGTATGGCGCTCATGGAATTGGAGCGATGGCCAAATTAGTCATTCTGTTCCGATTGACTGGAAATTTCCCGCTCGATCGAGTGTAAAACTGATGTTCAATTTGTGGCATTTTGGCGACAAGGACACTGGAATTCGACCGTACCGATTGCTCAGCAAAAAAAACATGATATCAAACCGCAACATCATATGCGACACTCACGTGTTAGAATAGTGATGGAGTTCATGCAGAAGTTTGCTGAGGAGCCCGGCGTGTTGCCAACAGGCGTCACAAAATCTCAGAGCTTGATCTTTCAACTGCAGATAAAGCTTTTAGCACCCTCTTCGACATGATGCTCACAAAGTTGTATAGAGAGACACCTAAAAGAGCGTGTGGCACGATATTCAACCGTATTTGTAAGTATCGGAATGCCTCAGCAAAATAATCAGTACTTTGACTCAGCAATTAAATCAGAAATTGACCAATCATAGCACGCTGTTCAAGTTGTGATCTGATTCCTATCACAAACACAGGCATTATATACATCTTGCCCAGCTTTCTCCGATCTTCATCGTACGAAAGCCAAGTGCACGATAACAGACATTACGTCTGCATTGATAATTCCTTTTGCCACACACGTATTCTAATACCACTAATAATACTAGTCTGGCAGTATGTTGCTGCCAGCACAGCTTCAACAAAACTATCACGCAGTACTATTGTGGACTTCAAGGCGAACTCACTATGCTATCCGAGCTTGTGCTCATTTCACCGGTGACGAAAGCCTCGCGAGCAACCGGTTGAACATTCTGCTTGTAGACGAATTGATGACATGCAGCTTCCAGCGTGTCCAAGCGAGTAGCTTTCATCAAACACTTGTTGCAGAACGCCAACTTCCGCTGCGTAAGCTCCAGATCCGGTGAGATAAAGCTCAGCTTCTTGTGCACCTTGCACGAGCCACACACTGCCTTGAAGCACAACTTGCAAGTGCTGTCTGACTTGCCGACTCTTAACTTCGAGTTTTTCGTCGGTTTGGAACATGTCGTGCACACGGGTTGCGCGACTCGAGCGCTTCGCTCCCGTAGTGCCGCGTGCTTCTGCTCCAGCAGCCAAGCGAGCTTCTTCATCTGGCCACAGTACGAGTATTTGACCCCTGCCATCGTGGCTTGAACCATCCCCATCACAGCCACCATCCGGACCAAATCACCCTTCGGGTCCATAATACCCGTGCCGCGGCAGTCCGTTCGATCGGGTCCTTCTTGATGAAAAATAGCACACAGCGATATGTTGCCGCGGATTCGGTTTGGCAGTTCGTATGTCTGAGGAAAGTTCACGGAGTGCATCAAGTGATAACCCACGCGATCGCCGTTTTTAAGGTGTGTAATTCCTGTGCTCTCAACATATACGTAGTCGCGGTTGCGAACAACTCCAATCGATGCTCCAGGGATGTCGATCTCCATCCACTTCACCACGACAGACAGGAAAGGCTCGTCCACAGTTGGTTTCACAACGGTAGACAGCACAGCCGCCGCGCTGAAGTCATTCAGGTACGACACCTTGATCCGCATCGCTTCTAAGGTCGGATTGACGATGCCAAACATATTATCGTCCAGTGTGCCGGGTAGAGGACCGGTCATGAGCAGCTTAGGTAAATTGGAGTCTGGATTCGAGTTTTTCCGCTCGATGTACGTCGTCGCGGAGCCCGAATTGGAAAACTTCTTCCAGCGCACGAGGTCGATTGTCTTGGCGGTTTTTAAATACTCTTCATACTCCTCAAGCTTGGCGTGGACGAGCGTGTTGGCGATGTCCACGAGCTTGACGCGGTCTTCGGACGTGAGCGTCAACTCTCCGAAGGGATTGACAGTGAAACGTTTGTTGCTCATTTCAACACGCTTGCTACCTTGGTTGTCATCGCGCAGGTCTAGAAATGAACTTGGTTTCATTGGTGGCACTGTCAGATATTCACACCAGAGAGAGAGATACAAACCGCGTCGTGGTGCCTACTCCCATACCAACAAGACAACAGCTGCGTCAGACGGAGTCTCAGTTGAGACTTTCGACTTGAGACTCGAGATAGGCAAAACCGTACAAAGAGAGTGAGTAAATTGCACGGCTGGGTTATCCGACTACACAAGGTATACCTCGACCATGCATAAAATTGGCTTAGCCGACGGTCTTGGCAACACTGTCTCGGGATTAATATCTAATCCCAGACACAGCACCTTGCCGAGTCGAGGACTTAGAGGCCGGGGTGGGGCAGGCCGAGAAGCGGTACCCCCCCCCCCCCGAGCGTAGCGCAGCAAGCGAAGAGAGGGGCGGGCCCACGCTATAAGTCCGCAGACGAGTGCAAACGGGCTAGTGTCCTACCTTTACTCCAATTTAACCGGCGTATACGAAGCTATACACAGTAAATACGTATAACATGTGCGTGTTATGCGACCCAGTCGGGCTAAATAACGAATGACGAAGTTCTACAGACGCAATGGCCTTTGTGGTTAATATTTGCCCGAGCATTCTGGCGGGGGAAAGCATCATAAATGAGGCACGGAGTAATACTCGTTGCTAACAGTAGCCGAGACGACGCAACCGATAACACGCTCCGAATTGTTTCGTGGATATGGCATTTTATGGTACTGGTATTAATTCAGCTGTGTCGGAAGAAGTAAAAAGCTGTTTCCTTTTTAGTATTTAGGTATAATTAGCAAGAGGCGATAGTATTGACGTGTGTGGAATCCTGTATACCGGTACTGAATAATGAACGAACCTCAAAAGAGTAGTTATGTATGTATCAGCGACCGTGATTGACATCAAATTTCTCGTTCATATAATCACGATTGAGCGGTGATAATTTTTGTTGTTGTTGTTGGTGAACCGAGACTCCCGAGGGCGGAATGGTGTGCCTGAATGTCAACTCAGTCGACAAGTTTTTGCCAGTTTTGACCGAGCTACTTTCACCATCTTTGGCGACGCAAGAACTCAAGAACCGAACGCGAAAACAACTATGCTAACCCTTATAAATGAAATCTACATGAGAAAACCTATGCACACCAGTATGCATGGACTCACTCAATCCCCGTCTCTTTACTATGCGTACGAAAGCATGGTGCTGTCTGAGCGTGTACTCTCGTCTGAATACCGGCCCGACGATCCGTAGACGCTCGACGTCACCGTGTGCTTGTACACGAACTGCACGCGTGCAGCCTCTTCTGTATCCATGTGCGTCGCATCGATCAGACACCGCGCGCAAAACGTCACTTTGCGCTGTACCATTTCCAGGTCCGGGGAGATGAAGCTCAGTTTCTTGGGGATCTTGCACGACGCGCACACGGCACCAAAGCACAGCTTGCACGTACTGCTAGACCTACCGAACATACGCTCTTTCACCTTCTTTTGGCAGGTCACACACTCAGGCTTGAACGCCGGAGTGCCATGTTCCCTCGCTTCTGCATGCTTCTGCTCAAGGAGCCACGCGAGCTTCTTCATCTGGCCACAATACGAATACTTGAGTCCGGCCATTGTTGCTTGAGCCATGCCCATAATGCCAAGAACACGGATCATATCACCTCCAGGGTCCATGACGCCCGTGCCGCGGCAGTCTGTTTTGTCTGGTGCTTCTTGGTGGAACATTCCGCAGAACGACATGTTGCCACGTATGCGGTTTGGGAGCTCGTGCGTCTGCGGGAAGTTCACAGAGTGCAGCAAGTGGTAGCCTACACGTTCACCGTTATCGAGGCGCATAATGCCCGTGCTCTCGAGGTAGATGTAGTCCCGATTCCGAACAAAGCCGATGGACGCGCCGGGAATATCGATCTCCATCCATTTGACCACAACCGAACGAAACGGCTCCTCCACGGTCGGCTCCACGATTGCAGCCAGCACTGCAGCGGCGTTAAAGTCCTTGAGATACGACGATTTGATCCGCATCGACTCGAGCGTCGGACTCACGAGTCCAAACATGTTTTCGTCCAGGGAACCAGGGAGCGGGCCGACCATAAGCAGCGCCGGCAGCTTGGACTCCGGGTTCGACTTCTTGCGCTCTAGGTACATCATCGTGTTACCATCCTTCTGGTACTTCTTCCAGCGAGCCTGATCGACGTATTTCTGGCTGTTGATGTGTTCTTGGTACTCTGCGAACTTGGCCATGACCAGCTCGTGAGCGATTTCTATGAGCTGCTCTCGATCCTCGGCCGTCAGGACCAAGTCCGGGAACGGGTTGACGGTGAAGCGACTGCCGCCCGCCATGGTGACTCACCTAGGCGTTCGCAAGTGAGACCGTGAATGAGCAGAAGACGTTTCCTCGCTGGACGCAGCAGATTTCGCACTGAAGAGCTCGCCCTTGCATGTTCGGGAAGAAACGTGACCAAGGGCGAGGTCCACTGACCGTCCTCATCCTGGAGGCACCATCGTCGTGACGCGAGCCATAGTAAACGCCAGTGCTTAAAGAACACTTGGATGGCCGAGTGTCAGAGCGAGGCGAGGTCAGTCGCACGACCCAGCAGAAATGCCCATGCGGTGAAGAAACTAGTCACTACCGTGTCATCTGCCCGGCAGAAACAAGTCGCTCGGGCAAAGCAAAGCCGCTTCGTTGCGTAGTCGCAGGATCGAGATCATAGCTGCCTCCACTGCAAATTGCAGTGCTCAATTCTCACTCAACAGAGCTTAGGTAGGTTACAGTGAAACTGGTAAATGGATACAACTTCTATCTCCCCAAAACAAAAATCACCCGTGCATCTACGTTTGCGTAGGGTGCCTGCCGTTCTCTTCTCCAATATATATGTATTCACAATTCACACTACAGAGGCGATTAACCTCGTCATCAACAGGAGTCAACGCAAGATCATACCCACGTCCTGGGGATAGTGCACACCGCCGCAGTTCATCTGGCGCGAACTCGTTAATCGAGTAGTTGCTGATACACCGGCTACATCAACAAATGTCTTGGGAGTTGCTCAAGATTTTTGCTACTGCACGCATTGGCACCGTAGGCCGGGGCCTTCACTTCAGCGACGAGGTTACATCTCCGATATTTCGGTGCGAGTCGCTTGTGTGGCTTCGTTCAGTCCCAATCATATATGATACAGAGGCAAACAAAAAATTACTAATCACTTACGTAGGACAGATTCCAATGGGACTAGAATGTGATTTGATTGGTAGTTAATTGCAGCGATTGTGGCATTTTGGCATACTTAATACTGTAAGTACCACTCCGTCTCAATTGGACGATGCTACTGCTACCAAAATTACACGGTCATTAATTGGCTTCTGTCGGTAGTGTGGTACTGGTAATGATCGCTAAGAAACAAATGTGAAAAACGACTAGGGTAAAGCTATTTTATCTTCGATTTGGTGTGGGAATGATACACCACCTTGTGGCTGTCTTTTACAACTATTTCTAGATTTGGGAATCGTGGCTCTTGGCGTATTTGCGTGAGCACTGAAGCCGCCTTATGTAATTTTGGTGTGCAATGCTCTTTTCGGTACGAATAAAAATACCAAAAATACCAGATACAGTTACTAACCAAAATTAACTACGAGATCGAGCAACATGTATTTGAGGTTGAAGTTAACAGTCGGTAGCACCCTGCTTCCCAATAAAAGCTATCGCTTTGTACAAAAAGCGCATGCGTAGGTACGGCAACAACCTGTAGAGGCAGTCATCCCACGATGCCTCACTAAGCAGAATTTCCAGTATGGCAATGCTCCACACACCACACGAACTGTTATCTTTTTGTGTGCAGCATCCTACCTTTTTGTAAGTAAGCATGTCCTCCAGTTGCAGAAGTCCCTCGATCGTAGACCGCACGCTCTTCTCGATCGTCGCGTAGTTTCGTTCTAACTGGAGAGGGTCGAACATGAAGCAAACACCCTTATTTGTCTCCGTCCTGATGGTTCTGTCGACTAGGAACGCAACCCAATGGAGCCCCACGCTGAAAATCCTAATGACGCGCTTGTTCTGCGGATTGGCCCATCTAAAACCTCCAGCAGTACGTTTCCTTTGCTCGGTCTTGACAAAGTCATGAAAGCTGGGGCAAACGATTCCCACATTTGGGTATTCATCGCGCAGAATCATCAGGGACACGGATTGAAGTGGTATGAAGCCACAAGTTTTCACGAAACTCCAGAAGCTGATGCCCGGCCACATACTCGCCCGGCACCTGGTTGGGTCCTAAGATAAGTGTTTCCACGTATCCCTTTTGTTCGTTCTGTAAGCATATCCACAAAATTCGTAACGGGGTTACACACAAGTGGCTACACGTATTCTGCCATCTGATGGCTGTCAGAACCCTGCTAATCTAATTGGTAGAAAGAAATGCTTATCTACCAATAGGAAGCCTAAATGCATACAGACCACCTTTCATTTAGGATATCAGTTTAGGAGGAAACCCAGTCCAGACATAAATCATAAATAACAGTTCTCATTTTAACCCAAAACGGCTTTTAGCTTTTCTTATTTTAGTAAATCTATACTTTCGGACGAAAGTATAGTTAACCTAAGTTTAAGCAAACTACGCTTCCTCGTACACGTGCGCTAACGTGTAAGCCGAAGTAGTGGGCACAGAGTTGGCCCAGTACACCTGGTAGCACTTTGTAGTCCGTCCAACGACCGACTACCTGACTTGTTCGTATGGAATACGAACAAGGGACCGAGAACCAACCCATGGACGGTAATCCGTCCATGTGTGGCCCGAGCAAGTCTGCAACGCACATTGCGCGTGCAGACTGCCCCCACCTGTCGGATCCAGAGTGGGAAGCATTCCAAAGACTGTCAACAGTCATTGGGGAGGCGGCCGTAGCGACGATGCTACGGACGTTGTCACCGACAGAGCAACACGGTGTTGCTCTGGGCTTCATAGTCAAGGAGCAGCGAGATGCTGCTGCCGCTACGACTACGACGACGTCGTCCGGGACGACACCGCGCGCGCAGTCATTGAAACTGCACGTGACCAACAATGTGGGAAAAGAGGGGGAACCTCTTCTCCGACGGCTTGTCGAGGTCGACACTGCCATTGCAGCTCGACGCATCTTCGACGATCCGTCGAAGGTTGCGTTCGCCATGTCATGTCTTAGCGGACGAGCGAGGATCTGGGCGTATGAACGCCGGCTCACGGACGCTACGTGCTTTGGTACGTACGCGGAGTTCAAGGAGGAGCTCAGACAAGCGTTTGAGCCTCCTAAGAACGAGTTACGGTCGAGGGATGAGTTCCTCGACCTGCAGCAAGGTAAGCATGACGTTCATGCTTACGCCCAACGTGCGCGGTACTTGGTCTCGAACATCGTGACCAACCCGATGGACGAGGTGACTAAGGTCGTCACGTTCATGAAGGGCTTGAGGGATGGTCCCGTCAAGACCTACCTCTTCCGAGAGTACCCAAGTACTCTCGAACTGCGATCACCGTTGCCATGCAAGAGAAATTTAGCCTGCGGCAGGCTAAGTTGCATGTGAAAGTGCCGAGGATGGCACGTCCGGTGATGAGAACGGGAGGTCCGGAAACTATGGACCTCTCGAACGCTACGGCTGCTGGTAACCAGCAGCGGAACAACAGTAGCGTGCGGTGTTTCTGATGCGGATACACCGGACACTTTGCGCGTGAGTGCACAGCGGCTGTGCACAAGGCCGGGGCCGACGTGGCGATACCGGGCATCGCCGCGATCAATAAAAAACGCGCGGAACCAGTAGGTGCGGGGCGCCCTACTGGCAGTGCAGTCACGCGTGTCTACAACGGACACGCGGCACTGAAGACTGCAGCCCCCAGTGAGAGAGACTCTCACTGCAAGAAGCACGATGACAAGCCAAATCTTGTCATCCTGAAAATAAGGTCGAAGAGAGAGGGCTTTCTTCGTGCGCTGGTAGACTCGGGTGCGTCAAACAACTTTGTTCGACAGCAAAGTCTACCAAAGCTGAACTTCGATGATGTAGACACATCTCGAAGTGGGTTGGAAGTGCGGTTGGCAACGGGTCCCACCGTGAGAACTGAGAAGCGCGTCGTACGCGTGCGCTTCTCGTACAAACACCGGGTGTTTGTGGAGAACCTTATCGTCTTAGACTTAGTCGATAAGTTTGACTTAGTGTTGGGCATGCCGTGGCTTGCACGGCATGATGCAGTGATCAACTGGGAGAAGCGTACGCTTGCACGCTTCGGACGCAACGCGACAGAGAGCGATGGCCCTGTCAGTGTCGCGCATGCACCGCAAGGTGCATCCGATCACACCGTTGAGGAAGCACCGTGTGTTGCAGCCTCCGGTGCCCACCCACAAGTCACAACGACTGAGGCAGTCGTTGAGCCTGTCTCAAAATCAGAAATCAGATTTGAGATGCATCCCTACTTTAATGCGCGTATCAACTCTGGGAGTTAGTCGATTAAGTATGGAAGATCTTCCAGCCACAGACCGTGTCTGTGACGACAGTGCATCAGTTCCGGGAACTGATGCATCAAGCATGGAAGGGACTCCAGCTACAAGCAGTAGCTGTGATGTCGGCGTGTCAGCTTCGGGAGTTGACACGGCCGTGATTGTTGAGCCAATCACGGAAGGCTCCGCCGCAAGGCGTCGACGTGTCAAGAGCGCATCAACTCCGGGAGTTGATGACGCGGCAAGCAGTGTTGGCGGTTGCAAACGTCCAACACCGGAAAAGCTTGCGTGCTCGCGTGCAGCCGGGCTGCACGACGAAGCGGAATGCATTCAAGCCGGGCTTGATTATGCGCGTCCGCGGAAAGCATCCGCCGATGGTTACGAAATTAACGGAAACCGCCTAAGGCCGGCCTGAACCAGGAACAAGTGGAGCCGGGCTCCACAACAAGAAACGACGGCGCAAGCAACACAAGCTGCGCAAGCCTCGGTCCGGGACCGAGACGCTACAAGAGATGTCTGCCGGGCAGACATCGGACACGACGTCGAGTGTTGAGACGCTGAACGTCATGACACGGACCCGTACTGGTCTCCAGTACCGGTCAATGCAATTGGAGAATCCTCCGACGAGTGCGTTGGGGTTGACGTCGCTTCCAGCCATGAGCTGGATGCGCTTCGGGAGGGACCTGTACGATGGACGCATCGAACAGATATGCATCCTTTCGGATCTCGAAAGAATGAAGAGCAAAGCGGAGGAATTGAGGCAACTCCACGCTGCGAGTACCACTGAGAGTGAGGACACTCTCAGTGCGAAGACGAAGAAGGAGCGCTTCGACGGGCAGAGCTGGGACTCGCTGAAGGCGAGTCCCTTCTACGATGTTCTGCGGGAACACAAGGATGTGCCCCCGGACGAGATTCCCGCGGAGCTTCCGCAGGACAAGGGAATAAAGCACGAAATTGATCTGGTGCCGGGTACAAAGTACTGTGTGACGCGGCAGTGGCCACTGCCGCGAGACCAAGTCAAGGCGATCGACGACTTCTTCGAGAGTCGTCGCCAGGCAGGGCAGGTGCGGGAATCGAAGTCCCCGCACAGTGCACCAACGTTCTGTGTCAAGAAGCCACAGGGCGGATGGCGTATCGTTCATGCTTACAACAAGCTGAACGATGTGACGATACCGGCGCAGACGCCGATACCACGAAAAGATGTGATCATCGATTCGATGACCAAGAGCACCATCTACAGTGCTCTTGATCTGCGCGATGGGTTCTATCAGATCCTGATGCGTGAGAGCGACATCGCTCTCACGGCAGTGAGCACTCCAAGCGGTATGCTTTGGGAGTGGCTCGTATTGCCGCAGGGACTGAAGAACGCTCCTGCTAACTTCAATAGATGCGTGACGCATCTATTGCGCTCGGTGCGCGACTTCGCACCGAGTTACTTCGACGACGTGTTCGTCACATCCGGGCTGTGAACGGGAAGACTGACGTTGAGGTGCCCAAGGAGCACCTCCATAAGCTGCTAGGACTCATGCGTAAGCATAAGCTCTATGCGAACATGAAGAGGTGTATCTTCGGGGAGATATATATACCCATCCTTGGGTGTTTCGTCGGGAAGTACGGCGTCTGCCCTGACTCAGAGAAGGTCAGAGTGATAAGTGAATGGCCAACGTTATCCAATGTCAAGGAACTGAGGCAGTTCCTTGGGCTTGCAACGTACTTGTGCAAGTGCGTTGAGAACTACGCGGGCAAGATTCGCCCGCTGTCGCAGCTTCTAAAGAAGGAAGCTGAGTGGAAGTGGACAACAGGCCTTCGATGCAGTCAAGCAGGGCTTGACCGAAGTGCCGATCTTGGCAGTGGCTGACCAAGATCGTCCGTTCCACGTCGTGTGTGACGCGCCCGACTTTGCGATAGGATACGCGTTGATGCAACACGATCACGAGGGTTGTGATCGTGTGGTCTACTATCAGTCGCGTCAGCTGAAACTAGCTGAGCGTAATTATCCCGTACATGACAAGGAGCTCCTTGCCATGATGTATGCACTCGCGAAGTTCCAAGTGTATCTACTTGGGAGTGGACCGTTCGTGGTCTACACCAACCACGCTTCACTGCGAACTGCAGTGAAGTCGCCACACATCTCGCAGCGGATGCCGAGTTGGTTGTCGTTCTTTGCAGAGTACGACTTCCGGGTTGAGTACAAACCCGGAAGGTTGAATGTCGTGGCCGACGCATTGTCACGTCGGCCAAATTATGCTGTGAAGACGGCTGACGCCAATCGGTTTGGCATCGAGCGTGTGAGTGCTCCGTCGTCGTCGTTGATCGACGACGTGAAGGCCGCGTATGCGAGTGACTCAGACACGAAGCAGTTGCTGAGCTACGCCTCAGCACCTTCCGACGAGGCGCGTCGGAAGTTGGCACCACACCTTCGTGCTCGTGCACATCGTTATCGTGTGGATGAAGAACTGCTGCTATACAGCGCAGTGGACGACGATGTAAATCGCATCGTCATGCCGAACGACTATGATCTGCGGATGCGGATCACGTACGAGTACCACGATGCCCCTACGGCAGGGCATCCTGGTCGTGAGAAGACATACGTGCTTCTCACGCGTGACTTCTACTGGAATCACCAGTACAAGTGGGTGCGCACGTACGTACGTGCTTGCGAAGTGTGTCAACGCATGAAGTCTGCTGCGTTCCCGCTGGCTCTGTTTCAATCACTTCCAACACCGTCGCAGTGTTGGCAGTCTATCTCCACGGGCTTGTCTTTGGTATTCCGCCTGACAGCTAGCGGAGGACTGGTGTCGTGGTCTTTGTTGACCGATTCAGCAAGATGGTGCATCTTGCTGCAGTGCCGGCTGAAGTGACAGCCGTACAGACAGCACGACTGTTTGTAGACATGGTGTTCAAACACCATGGCATGCCGCTCGACATTGTGTCGGACCGTGACCCACGCTTCACAGTGCGGTTCTGGCAAGAAGTGTGTACACTGCTTGGTACACAATTGTCGATGTCGACTGCGGACCATCCGCAGACGGACGGTCAGACCGAGCGCGTGAATCGCGTGCTCGGCGACCTGTTGAAGAGCTACGCACACTCGTTCCAACAATGGAGCGACTGTCTGCCGATGGCAGAGTTTGCCATCAACAACTCGGTGCATGCCTCGGCGGGGCATAAACCGTTCTACGTGAATGCAATGCGGCATTCACGTCTTCCGAGCATGCTCAGAATGGTGGCTCCCTCCTTAAGTGGGGGAGGATCTATGGTTGCATCCGAACAACCGCAGAAGAGCGCTGATACCGACACAGTATCAGCGATGACGACACGAAGTCTAGCTGCGTCTCGTTCCGGGAACGAGACGACGGACAAGAACTACGGGTCTGTACAGGGCACAGACACCGCGACTAAGGACAACACGTCTGTGCAGGACACAGACAGCGCACAGGCCGGGCCTGCTGCGGGGAAGAACGCCGTGCTGGACAAACCATTCAGCACGCAAGCAATGGACTTTGTCCAGCGCCGACAAGCCGTAATACGGTTTGTCCAGGACGCGATAGCAGCTTCTGTGGATAGACAGAAGCTGCACGCTGACAATGTTGGCAGGGGCAACAAAAATGAATTCGAAAAGGGTTCATTAGTTCTGTTAGCTACTCACAACCTGCCTAGACATGCAGTTTCGGATTTCGGAGCAAGTAAGCTTGCTCAGCGCTTCATCGGTCCGTTCACAATGCTTGAACGGCATCGCAACGCGTACAGGTTGGACATACCATCCAGCATGCGGCTCCATCCGACATTCTACGTCGGGCGGCTGAAGCCGTATACGCAACACGAGCCACCTAACCTTGATGGCTCGCAGAGGACGACGAAGCGGCGTAAGCCAGCTTCTCGAGGGCGGCAACACGGTCGTGGAGCCTCACGACCTGCGTTCCAAGTTCCACTGGGATGTTCGACGCGGTCTGAGCGGCCTGCTCGACCTGCATCTTCTGGTAGCGCAGCTCCTGCTGCAGTTGGGTGAACACCGCGCTCTGAAACTGTTCCAGTGCGGCTACACGATCGTACAGAGCGCGGAAGTCACGGTCAACCAGGGGTTGATCGTACGAGGGGTATCTTTCTGCCCCCGCCGCCGCCACTGCGCGATGCGCGCGGCTTGACTCGCTGGATAGTCGAGCGAATCGTGGGCTATGAACCCCCCGAAGACGAACCGAGATCAGACTCGTCTTCGTATTCGTTGGAGAGGAATTCCTCCCCACCGAGATACATGGGAACCGCGGAATGTCCTGATGGAGGACGTTCCGGAAATGATGAGGGCGTACGAAGCCCAACACGGAGTGCAGACGTAACGCCTGCACGAGCGCTGCGATCGCCGCTGACACTCGGAGTGTCACGACGTTCATCACGGCGTTCACGTTGAACGCGGAGATCATGCAGCTGGGCAGGTACACGCACAGTTGTGTACCCGGTGAGGTCTCGCTCGGAGAGACGCTCAGCCCCAGGGGGGCAGTGTGAACACGCAGTTCCAAAGGGAACTGCGCACGTCATACCCGCCTCCATAGCTTCATTATGGAGGCTATCGATCGTGTGACGCCTCGAGAAAGTCTTGAAGCGCCGTTGCGCCGGAGTGATGCTGGCGCGGTACGCTTTCGCGTCTATGTTGAAGTTTTCAACAAAGGCGTTCCATGATTGACAAAGTGCCACCTACCCGGGCACTTTGCTTTTGCGCGACGTCTTCTTCGACGCATGCTATCGGAGCTCATGGAAGAGTCCGATGTAATTGTCGCGCCTTTGATTCGTCATCAATGATGGCGCTGCACACATACAACAGGATCTGGTTCGGTGCCGAAGTCGCACCGAACCTGGAAGCAATCTCGGATGCGCTTGGCATCCATGCAACGCGTACTGTAGAGACAGAGCGCGGAGAAGAACACGTCACCAGCGTTGGTGCCTTCTCTTCTTCTTTGTTACGCGAGCTCTTTGAACTTGAAGCGCTCGGATCGTCTTCACGGGGTGGACGCGACCCTGTGACCGGATCATGCGTGACTGCGGCCGACTCGGAGTCGGCTGCTGAGGATGGGACTTCCCCGTCCTCCATGGGGACATCACTGATGTCCGACCCATAGTCGGTAGGCATGCTACCGTCGGTGTGGAACACCGACGAGACCTCGAGGATCGTCTCCGGGGCAGCGCCTTATCCTTCACGCGCTTCTTATACTGTAGCGCGTGGTATTCGTCGACAGAGAGTGTAGACTCTGTCGTGGAGGTGCTTGCTTGCGCAGGCACCGAGGTAGTGGTGCCTGCAGAGGCAGACTCTTGCGCTGGCGTCTTCGTTAGCGAGCTCATTGCGGAATGAGCTCGAATTTCCCGGAGAGTTGACGGTCTCGTCAATTCTATGATTGATGTGTTAAGACTAGCACGTCCTATCTTAACGGGGGTGGTGGTGTAACGGGGCTACACGCAAGTGGCTACACGTAGCCACTTGGTGACATGGAGGGTTCTCGAACGTTGGTGTAAGACACACCAATGGTTACACTTTGCAGACCGCTGGTCTGTATGCATTTAGGCTTCTCATTGGTAGATAAGCATTTCTTTCTACCAATTAGATTAGCAGGGTTCTGACAGCCATCGGATGGCAGACTACCTTTCATATAGGATATCAGCTTTAGGAGGAAACCCAGTCCAGACATAAATCATAAATAACAGTAAATGTTTCGAAATTTAAGGCTAGCACGTACCAACGCATGCGCATCATCTGCACGGGCGAAGCTGTTTGATATAGCAGTAGTTTCACGAACTGAAAAAAAAAAAACTGTCGGCAGCCAGACCTAAAATATGTTTTCTATCATCCATCTTGGATTGAATACGATTTCGCTGATTTAGATCAGTCTACGTCGCCGACCTGTATCACATACCCAAACTCGTCTTGAGCTATATAGCTTCATCAACGCATGTCCTGCGACTACTTCGCAGCCGCAGCATCTGCTGGTGTTGGTGACTCACGCACGAAGCTGCTAGTAAGCCTACTCTACGACTGTAGACTCGATTTTTCGAGTGTACGAGCCCTTTTGGGATTATACAAAAGATGTTTGGGCTAGCAGAAAAGCAAATAGGAATCACTCTGAGATCATATGCACATCTACCACGGCTTCCGGAACGAAAGAAGTTGGTGGGGAGGGAGCAGAACAGGTCGCAAAAGTGTATGCTGGGTGGCCCTGGAGCCTTGGTGGTTGGGGATAAAGAAGAATCCATCATACAAGGTGGAACGCTAGCGTCAACTCCTATCAAACTGAAAACCTGTATACTGTGCACTACGATAATGCATTACCATACTGGTCCGAGTGCAAATCAAAGTTTTTTTTTTACTACAGCGTAGTGGTAATACGTAATCACGTTACTGTACAGTTACTTTGATCCACTATCACTACGCCGGTAAAGCCGCCAAAATGCAACTAGTGCAATGGATGCCCACTAAGCCATCCATTGCACCACCGGTACAGATGCTCTGAGTGCGGCCGGTGGCCTCGGCGTTACTCTCGTTGCCCGCTATCGGATCGGTTGCTTCAACCCCGAACGGTTTCCAAACACTCGCACATACAGCAGCTCACCAAACAGCATGATACAGACAATCACCGAAGACAAGCACGTCAACACCATAAGGTAAGCAGCCAGTTTAGTAGCACAGCGTTTTTTTGTCCAATGAAAACTTGTCACAGAAAGAAGAAGAATACCGTTGGCTCAAAACATTAAGTTCGATAACCGCACAACTTGATTAGGATCATTCTAACAGGATGTGCGTGTTGGCGCGAAGCCCCCAAATTGCGACGCAATGAGACCAAGATGGCGCGTCAACAAAGAACTACTCGGCTATTGAACCCAACCTGCTATTCAGCGCGTGGTTGCTGGTAAAGAGCCACCGCCACTTGCCGGCGCGACCACGATTCCGTACAAAGAGGTGCAAGAAGGCACTACTGCACCACCAAACGACCACCAAAACAACGGGATCCTGCGCCATTACTTCCAGCTGAAGCGGAGCAAGCGCTCGCAGAGTGGGGGTGGAGCAACAGTGAGTTGGTCGATCTGCCGACCGTCACATAATTTTGCGCAAGGCCAGTGAAGTGGCCCTGTTCCTGTCAGAGGGTCCTTTATATGCTAGCTGGCATAACCAACCGAACTTTCAGTACCTCTATAAGTTGCAGAACTGTCTATATTTATACAAACTGGTGTTGCCTCTCATATATTATACCTCGACCTCACAGCTGTGCTAGCTCATGAACGCAAAAGGAGATTTGATACCTTAGTGAACGCAAGAGGAATGTGCTACTAAATTGGTTTTTCTTCTGTTTTTCGAAAATCGAGGTTGGTTTGAAAGTTGTAACGGCTGTGTTGAGTATCTACTTGTAAAATACTCACACAAAAAAGGAACACACAGCGTTTCAAATCCACCTTGTGATACTTTATATGATGTGTGGGGGTCAGATTATGGGGATGTAAAGCCAAACCAATAGCCATGTGCTACTAAACTGGCTGTTTACCTTATACCGAAACTGACACTGAGTCTCGACCAGCGCCATCGCACGGTAAAACCAGCCACTCTTCTCAGCACCAACACAGCGATTGGGGTTTAGCAGAGCTAGACCTCTAGCACGCGAGAGTCACGTACTCTGCGTTGCCATGTCGTGCATCGCGCAGTACAGACGGATACACCGAAGGGGGGAGGGTAAATTCGCCTTAGACCCTGCAGGCTAACGGCCCCTTCGTAGTTTTCCATCTACGCGAGTTCAACTGAAACGCAGGATAACTAAAACCTCGCGAAAAATCCTGGAATGATAGTCAGGCTTGTTTACTGATCCACTCCGTTTAAATACCCATGTTTTCGAAGTGCCCGCGCTAAATAGGTTTCTTTGCGCTCTTTCATGCTAATTGCATGTCTTTCAAGCATAAACTTACTGTAAGAAGCTGTCATTTCTATCCCTGTGGCCCTACAGCATTGCTGGCTCATCGAGGATCATTTTTATTTACTTTTAATCTTAACCGCAATCAAAATCTGCCTACTATTACCCTCGATTTGGCTAGATTGTGCCAGCATGTCGGTTCCCGTCAAGTCGGCAGTCTATTCTCAGCAATATGCGGATTCCATTGTCAGCTCTGCTTTTCTAACCGCATGGCTCACTCCTACTTTCACAGTCGCCGCGGTAACCGCTCTTCCCTCATCCCGGGACACCTCCCGCTACCACAGCGACGAACTGGTAGAGATTCTCAAGGGCTGGTAAGTATATCTTAGAGTTCGCATGAATTCTTTAAATGCTCAAGTGGTGACTTCCGTGGAAGAGCAGTACGATTGCGCACGAGCGACCTCTTTGGACGAGTTGTCGGACTGCTTTGCGTCTCGTTCCACGGAGCGAAGGGCAACCCGTTCGCCGCGCTGACCACAAGTCTATGTGGCTAAAGACTGCATGGAGGCGGGGGCCGTCTCGACCAGCGGAACTCGTTCGCCGCGCTGGTCACCTCCACGGGGTGCAAGCCCTCGAACGACTTAGTTCTCACGCGCCCATCGCGCTGGACTGTGCTGGAGGCACGCGTCGCTGCCGGCGAAGCTGCGTCGATTAAGAGTCTCCGTTGATAATTTCCAGCACCATTTTTTTTAATTTATATACCATTTCATGCCAGAAACCAGCTTGGCAGTAGCGTCGAATTCAATATATAATTTCATATTTGAAACTCAGCTTGGCAGTAACGCCATATTACTCCATTGATTTTATTGTACCGGTACTGGTAAACACTGGTGCATCCACCGCCTCACGAGTAGTACAGCTGTAACGGGGTTACACGCAAGTGGCTACACGTAGCCACTTGGTGACATGGAGGGTTCTCGAACGTTGGTGTAAGACACACCAATGGTTACACTTTGCAGACCGCTGGTCTGTATGCATTTAGGCTTCTCATTGGTAGATAAGCATTTCTTTCTACCAATTAGATTAGCAGGGTTCTGACAGCCATCGGATGGCAGACTACCTTTCATATAGGATATCAGTTTAGGAGGAAACCCAGTCCAGACATAAATCATAAATAACAGTTCTCATTTTAACCCAAAACGGCTTTTAGCTTTTCTTATTTTAGTAAATCTATACTTTCGGACGAAAGTATAGTTAACCTAAGTTTAAGCAAACTACGCTTCCTCGTACACGTGCGCTAACGTGTAAGCCGAAGTAGTGGGCACAGAGTTGGCCCATTATAACAGCTGTTAATACATCTACATGTGAATATATAAAGGCCCAAAATTCTATAATTCAAAATCCTTACCAAGTGACCCACTATCCTTGCCAAATGCCTCCCCATTCTTATAGCTCTTCAGAAAGCATACACTCGACTCTAATTATTAACGGGCTACAGCTAAAATTTGTATACTTGCGAATGATGTGCGCCACACTAGCCGATTCTGCGAATTAATCCTGGTTGGGCTGCAATGATGATGAATTCAGCTCTGTTCAACACCCATTCCAGTAGCATAACATGGGTTAGCCAAACCAAAATACATATTGAGATTGGACAATTTAGAGCACCTCCAGCGGTGGATCTCAACGGCACTTTTAACCTAAAAGTCGTTCGTTTACGACTCGGCCACCAGTAGGACCTAGTATTGGTTTTAACTTCACGGGGATTTATAATTTGGCGCTGCGGTCTTAAAATAAAATTCGAATTTAAATTATTGTGACTTGGTTTCTCTATTGCGTATCGTCGAGGGGAGATGGCAGAGGAAAAAACGCTGCTTGCGTGAGCAAAGGGCCTGAATGGGCGAAGCTGAGACCAACTAGCTGCATCGGTCGTGTCAGAAGTGTAGGTGGACGCTGTGGTTGGCGCTAGGCAGAAGAAAAGTCATCCGCCAATGCTGGAAAACAGTGACTACAATTGGAGGTCCTGGAAATGTTGCAGCCGGACGTGACCAACTTCTGCGGAATGTCCGCCAATTTTAGGGGGCGAAAGAGGAGCGAGGAGGTGCATCTTGTTGGTCTGTAATTTAGTAAGGACTCCAGCAAATTCATCCCGGTGGGACCTACTCTGTTTGCCACCGATGTATCCTCAAATTGAAGGTCTTAAGTGATTCGTTACGACCGGAAATACATGTAAGTCCAACCGCTGGGGATGTCCTTAGCCGGTTTCCGGAGGCCACTTGGCTTTTGCAGCAAATTATGTAGGCTCAACGGGTACCATGTACACAAATTGCTGGCGAGCAGCTCCCAACGTGTCGAACCGGGTTCCTTCCCTCAAGCAGTTCACGCATAGCGTTACTTTCCGCTGGTTGATTTGAGGTCCAGTGCAATAAAGCTCAGTTTCTTGGAGATCTTGCACACACCACAGAGGGTACCGAAACACAGCTTGCATTTTATGCTGGTGCTCAATGTTGGCCTCTTGATCGGTTTCGAACAAGTTACACATAATATGCTGTTATTGGGCCAATGCGATCGCTGGATTCCCCACGCTTCTGCCTAAACAACCATGCCAGCTTCTTCATCTCACCACAATACGAGGTTTTTAGACCAGCCATCGTGGCCTGGATCATTCCTATCACAGCCACGGTGCGAATCATGTCCCCCTTTGGATCCATGAATCCCGTGCCGCGGCAGTCTGTACGATCAGACCCTTCTTGGTGGAAAAGGCCCCAGAACGACATATTTCCACGGATGCGATGACGTAGCTCGTGAGTTTGTGAAAAATTGACGGAATGGAACAGGTGATAGCCTACCCGGTCACCGTTCTTTAGCTTCATGATGCCGGTGCTCTTTAGGTAGACGTAGTCGCGATTTCGAGTATTGCCAATAGAAGCCCCAGATATGTCGATCTCCATCCACTTCACCACCACCGATCGGGATGGTTCATCCACAGTAGGTTTCACGATTGTTGTAAAACGACCGCAGCACTGAAGTCCTCGTGGTACGAAGTTTTGATCCTCATGGCGTCAAGGGTGGGACTGACGAGACCGAACATGTTGTCGTCCCGTGAACCCGGCAGAGGACCGACCATAAGCAACGCGTGTAGCTTGGAGTCTCGGTGCGTCTTCTTCCTTTCGATGTATGATGTCATGGGGCCAGATTTGGAAAGCTTTTTCCAGCAAGCACAGTCGACTTGCTTCCCATTGTCCAGATGCTCTTCATACTCTTCAACTTTAGCAAGAACGAGAGTGGTGGCGATCTCCACTAGTTGGATACAATCTTCAGCGGTTAGCTTCAAGTCCCCAAAGGGGTTTCCCGTGAAACGTGTGTGATCCGTTTCAGCGCAAACTTGGCAGTCGTGATAGCAGCTGTAGAAATCGGAAATGGCCTTGTTTTGAGGTTGATGAAGCTGACGGCGTCACAATACAAGTTTTCGTCTTGCCCCGCTGGTAATCACAAACAGCATGCAACCAACGCGCAACAGTGCGAGCCCCTGTTACATGACATTGACCTGTACCGGAAGTATTATATATACTTAAGTATATAATTTATGTTCGCAAATCTGTCCTGCACGATTTTATGTTTTTGGTTTCAAAAATAATCTACAACATTTGGGGTTATGTATTTTGAACGAAAAAAATGTTGATTGCTGGAAATGCCTTAGAAAAAGGCACTGGTAGCTGCAACCAACTATTTCGTTGATCGTGCAACTGTCGAGCAAATTATACAATCTACCCTAAACCTAAACCCCTCCGGGGAAATCATCAATTTGGTCGGGTTTAGCACAACGCGCGAAGCATTCGATTCGCACCTTGGTGCTAAACCCTCTTGGTCGAGCCAATTACGTGTGCCTAATCGCGCTTGATCTTGCTTGCCACCAGCAGGCGACTTTGGTGCATTTTAAGGGAATAGGTTTAAAGTACCTTTATGCTCGATTATTTAGGACACTTCCATAGTAAATTTATTATACCGGTACCGTAGAGATTTGAGCTTATAGACAATCTTCACATGGATACGTAATTAAAAACTTAATCCCACCCATATATTTTAAAAGACTGATTTGATGTAGACCTTTCGCGCTGGGAAAAGTTTACAAACTCAGGCCCAACAACAACTTTCATTGAACGAAAGAACTCGAACGCGTCATGTAAGCTGCCCAAGTCGTTCATGGTCGACCCACTACTAGGCACTCTAGACGAAAATATGTTTGGTCTAGTAAGTCCCACCCTGGAAGCCATGCGGATCCAGTTTGTTTGTCAATGGCACTTTCGAAGTAAAATCAAAAGTGAGCTTGTTAATGTTTGGAGGAGCTGATCTCTTACATGCTAGTTTCCCTGCGCTCTCCTCTTAACGGTATTCTCAAGAACTTGTCCTTGCATTCCTCAAGAAAGTCCTGAATGTCTCTTGAACGCAGGGCTCCGAAAAATAATAACAATACCGTAATCGCGGCATTATTACTACTATATTGCGGATTATTGTTACCCCCAGAAAATAATATAGTTCGATATGGACATAATAATACTAATATTTAGCACGAAGGATGCCAACCAGTCATGTATCGCACCCAACCATTTCAGGTGGATGCTGCAATCAGCGGAAGCGGCACTCAAGCTGCCCATTTCGCAATTCATTTGCTCGCCATGACTTCCCGACAGCTCGCTGGTTCTTCTTCACTCCTCTGGAGCCAGGGCTCTACCGATGCAACATCTGCGAGCAGACACGCAAGCAAGCTTAACGCACAGGCTACACGAGCTTGATGTCACATCTAGGCTCCGTTCACCCTACGCACGACGAGGAGTACGAGCAGTTCCAGAGGCGAAACCTCACCTCTCTCGAAGTGTTTGGTTTCGCCAACGAGACCACAACCAACATGTATGACTGGCTTCGCTGGATTGTCGAGCGAAACCTTCCTTTGAGCGAGGTGGAGAACCCGCTCACCCGCCAACTCGTTCGAATGCGTCCTACCTCGGCGATAACACTAAAGACCTACATGGAGCGTGTTGCTGGCCGTGTCGGCAACACTATCGCAAAGGAAATGGGTGCATTGTTTGGAATCATGTGGGATAGCTGGTCCTCGGGCACGTACCACTACGTCGCCGTGGTTACAGTGTACGCCGGCAGCAACGGGCGTGTCGAACGTGTCATCGCATTGTCGCCTACAGTGGACGGCCAGACGGCGGGCGTCAAATTGAGCTTATTGAAGCCGTTCTTGCCGTCTACGACAAGACTTTGGAGATGGTGAAGCTCGTGGTCGGTGACAATTGCACAACAAACCAGTCTCTTGCTACCAAGCTGGGTGTCCCTTTGATAGGATGCGCTAGTCACCGATACAACCTGGCGATGGGCAGCATTTTGGTCGACTCTGAAGACCTGATATTTCAGATTCGTCGATTAATGACGAGTCTCCGACTACCGAATAATGCCGCCCACTTGGCCCTTCATACCCACCTTACTGCTGAGCGATCAAATGCAACGCGGTGGTCATCGTCGCATCGTAGCCCTCCACAAAAACCTGAGAGAGCTGGACAGTGTGTGCGAGAAACTGCAACAGCATAATCGCACACTTTTGGGAGTGCACGCCCTCTTTGACGCCTGCATCAAGAAGTACCCTGGTATGGGTCATTACCTGGATGAGGACGCAGCTATTGTGCATTCACCGGTGTCAATAGTTTGAAAGTGCTGTGATCAAGATCACAAGCTTGCGTACGCTCTCTACCGCCGAGCTGAAGACGCTCGAGCCGTTCCGAGTCTCGACGGGAGAGGGTACGCAGGAAGTCGCCCCAGCGGCGGACTTTGCAAGCGAGGTGCTTCGGCAGGCGAAGAAACCTCGGAGGGCTCAACGTACCATGGCTGACAACAATGCTCTACTTGGCGTAATCCCCCCCCCCCCCCCCACGAGCAATAGATGCGAGCGACTGTTTTCGGAGTGTAAGTACGTGCTAGAGCCGCACCGTGCTTCGATGCATCCTGCAAACTTTGAAAGACTCATGTTCTTGAAAGCTAACCGTGAGCTCTGGAATGCGTCCACACTGGCGCCGTGATATGGTGTTCTTTGATAACTCAATATACTGACACAATATACTGATATTGCGGTAATAGGGATTATTGTTTATCTAGATACGGTACTATAGACTATTGACGTAAGCTCATGCCCCGTATACTGAGTATTTATTTTTCGGAACCCTGCTTGAACGCACGACACCAAACGGCTAAGTCACCCATCAAGTCGGTTATCTGCGCTATGGGTCCGTATTTGGGTCGTGCATGATACCAAAAAAGTTGAGCTTTATATCGCCAGATCTGGAGCTCATCCAGCGACAGGTATTTTGCGTGAAGTGTTTGATGGAAGCGAGAAGTCTGAACACACTGGAAGCTGCTCGGCATCAATTTGTCTACAAGCAGTCTACTTACCGACGTGAATATGGCTCTACTGTCTGCGATACGAGCTTAAGCTCGAACAGACCCGTCAGTTTGGCTAGACTTCAACGCCTTGTCACCCAGAATGAGTTTGTCGACTCATTGAAATAAAGCCACACGACTAGATTGCATCACTGACGTGGATTTGCTAGCGCTAGAAAAACCTGCAATAAATTTCAATGTATTTATTACCGGCAGATTGGGATCGATCACCTACTGTTATGAAAGATTTTGAAATTGATGCCAAAGCATCAATATTTGACGAAGCTGACTATAACGAGAACCATTTTCTTTATGATCAAGACGAGCACAATGACCATTTTTGTAATGCGATCTAAGCTTCTGTTGCCGAGCTAGACAAGCGTAAATGTTCACAATACCATCTAGGTCCAAGGGAGAAATTATATGAGTACCCTCCTAAACAGCCAGGTAACTTAACGAGATCGTATCCTACGAAATATTGCGCATCGCCAAAACGAAGGTGTACATCTAAGCTACACACCAATACCTATATTGTCACTAAAGCGCGCGTGCCCCGGAGACCAGGCTACATTTGCTGAATGCACCAAAGTTGTTTTGTGTCGAATTTGGCTGTCTAGAACGCCACCCAGCAATTTAGTGCTTCAAAATAACTGATTTCAGCATATGGCTGATTTAATTTTTTAAAAAAACCAGCCCTATAATAGCGACAACTTGTCGTCGACACGACGACGATCTTGACTTTTACGGGGGGGGATAGGTTTTTGAAAGGTCATTTTCTTCTCACGGATTGGCTGTTAAGCCAAGGTTTTCTACGAATAGAATCAGCTCTCAGCGAATTTTCAAATACCGGTACCTAAACAAAACCCCATAAAAAAATCGATCAGGAGCAAAAGTTATGGCACACCGAACAAAAATCTGCCGGAACAAAATACTTGGAAGATTTGCTGTCCGAATGTGGCAGTCTGCCACATTCGGACAGAGGTGACCTGACTCATCGAGGTTTGACTCTTGTACAGTACTTGTATCATGTACCAGTAAAGAGTTGTCGTGTCGGAATTGCCACCTGGCAAGCTTCAAGATTTGCCATCGTTACGGCCATGCTGTTGACGCAGCTCATTTTCCGATTCGAGTGGCAGTCCACACATCTACCGAGTCGTTGGGGTGGAATGAGCAACAAACGATTCACCGTGAATCCATTTGGGGACTTGACGTTGTCCAACGAAGACCGTTCCAAGCTCCTTGATATCGTTGACGCCCTCGTGCATTCCAAGTTTGAGGAGTACGATGAATATGTAAACACGAAGAAGCGAGTCGATCCTGCCCGCTGGAAGAAGTTCTCGGCATCAGGCGCCGCGACGACGTACATCGAGCGCAAGAATTCGAATCCAGACTCCAATCTGCCTGTATCACTTATGGTAGGTCCGCTTCCTGGAACACTTGACGAAATCATGTTCGGTCTGGTCAGCCCGACTCTCGAGTCGATGCGAATCAAGGCGTCATACCTGAATGACTTCAGTGCTGCTGCTGTTCTCGCGACGATAGTGGAGCCGACTGTCGACGAGCCATTCCAATCGGTGGTGGTCAAGTGGATGGAGATCGATATCCCCGGAGCTTCAATTGGTTTCGTGCGGAACCGCGACTACGTCTATGTAGAGAGCACGGGTATCCTGCACTTGGCAAACGGAGAGCATGTGGGTTACCACTTGCTGCACTCTGTCAATTTCCCACAAACGCATGGGCTACCGAGTAGAATCCGCGGTAATATGTCTCTATGCGCTATATTCCGCCAGGAGGGGCCCGATCGAACAGACTGCCGCGGCACGGGCATCCTTGATCCAAGAGGTGATATCATCCGCACGATGGCTTTGTCAGGGATGGTGCATGCCACGATGGCGGGCTTGAAGTATTCCTACTGCGGGCAGATGAAGAAGTTGACGTGGTTATTGGAGCAGAGGCACGCCGAACTACGGGAGCGCGGAGCCTTCGTCTTTAAACCCGTTTGCGTAACCTGCTCAAAACCTATCAAAAACTCAAGACTTCGAGGTTTCGGCAAACCGAGCTCAACGTGCAAGTTGTGTTTCGGAGCGTTGTGCAGTTCGTGCAAAATTTCAAAGAGGCTGAGCTTCATTTCGCCGGATCTGGAGCTGGCCCAAAGGAAAGTCCGCTTTTGTGTGAAGTGCTTGATGGAATCCAATAGCTTGGACACGCTGGAAGCTGCTCGACATCAATTCGTCTACGGACAACCTGCCTTCTCCAGCGCCTACGGTTCGTTAGCCTCCTCCTTTTTCAGCTCGCGCTCTGATAGCAACAGTTCAGTTAGTTAGCAGGATGAAGCAACATCTTCGTATCAATACAAACGACGACACAGCGTGGACGACGCCCTGGAGTCTTACGTTTCTTCTTCGAGCCTTCGTTTTCAATGTTTCTCTCGGTAGTAGCGCGCTACCAAGTCGCAATTCCTCTCTATGTCCCACTTGGTAGCGCGCGTTACGAAGTCGCTCTTGCTCACGATGCTTTGCACAACATCGATGCATTCTACCGCTTTGTTCGTCAATTATCACTATAGAATCGGCACTGAGTGTCTGGTTTCTCGTGCGATATCCTGTGATGACCGCGATTATCGGTTTCAAGACAATGACTTTCCACATGTCCTTCTAGAATTCCATGTAGCTCGTCGGAGCGCTTCGCTACTAAATTGTAGTAAAACAGAGAAGTCTTGTTCTTATGCTGATTTACTACCCAATTGTTTTTGAAGGATTCAGCTTTATCCCACCGCCGCAAAAATATTTGTGTATGCTCTGCAGCTACAGTTAATAAAAATCATCAGGTACCTCCGTAAACGTGAAACCATGCAATGTTGGGCTTACCTTCTAGAGAGCGAAAAAAATACAATGTCTTCAATATTCCTTTCGAAGGCATTTACAGACATGTTGGCTGAGCCGATCATCACGGTTTCGTCTAGCAATGCGCCTTTTACATGTAATTCGCGTCCTTCTTCAGCCACTCTTACCTCAACGTCAGTACCTACAAGCTCCTGCAACGAATCAGCAGCAGCATAAAGCATGGTTCTCCGGAGACAGATCTTTACGTCCAAACCCCTCCTCTTGGCGTCAACCAGTTCCTTTACAATGGGCTTGTTACTCAGCTCGTACCACATGCCCCATATGCGTCGTCGTGTCTGGCTGAGTTGAGTACAAACTTCTGTTTCAGCGTCGCAATTTTCATCTTCGGTCGTCAGCAATGCATCACTTTCCATTAACTTGTCTGACTGCAATTCATTCTCCAATCGGTGGGCTTCATCCAGGATCTCGACTGCTGTCAGCATAAGTTGCATTGGTACACCTCCACAATCCACATGAAGAAACGCTTGCAGTCTTTCACATGTCTCTAGGTGGCGTTTGACAACTCCCGCAACTTTTCGAGAGCGCCATTCTCCGCAGTCTCGCTCATTACTCCTGCATCGTCTCTCTCCAGCGCTTCTCTCACCGCTCCTGCAGGGTCACTCTCCACCTCAATTTCCATGCAATTGTTATTTTCCACACCATCATTCTCCACACTTGCATCGGTATTCTCCACAGTATCTCTCTCCATTCCAGCGTGATCGAAATTCTCGCTCGCATTACACTCAATGTAGTTACTGTTGCTTCGGAAGTCCGATACGGGAGTCTCATCGGGTGAAGAGTGTGAAGAAGGAGGAGAAAAGCTGGGACTATCGAAACCTGAGTCATCGAGTTGGTCTAAGTTTTGACTGGAAGATTCCTCGGTGCGAGTATTGTAGCCTTCCCACAACTTGCTTAACGAGCGGCCTGCTTACGTTACAAATACGCGAGATCCCCGACACATTCACGTTGGGGGAGCTATCAAAGCGAACCTCAATGATCTCGTCCTTCTTTTCCTGGCTTAGCCGCTCCATTGCGAGAAGCATTGTTGTCCCTTCCCATGTGGCCCAATTTTGTTCATCAAAAATTGAGAAAGGGCCCAAATCAATTCTGGGTAATATGAGTCATTTCCTGTCAATACTCAATTCAAGTTAATTTATGACGTGCCCAAAAAACAATTTTTGGGCAAGACATTTTTGGATCTGTTTTGATTCGTGCCTTTTTTTGCGCGATCAACGCATTTCATGTTTTTCAGGTATAATACTGAAAAAATTACCGCTGACTGTACATACATTCGTGTCGTGGAGGGCTGGGAGAGCTCCCTAGTGCACAAACGGCAGGTAGAATGCTGCAAGCGGAGCGTCATTTGGACGAGGAGAAAGCCCCGAGTAATGAAGGACAGGAGGAAGAAGGTGCGGAAGACGCAGGTGAAGGGGAAGCAAACCGCGTACGAGGCGCGCAAGGAGGTCAAGCGGGACTTGGTGGAGAAGGTGAAGAACTTGCAGAAGGAGCTGGGCCAGCTCAAGTTCCGCCTGCTGGTGAAGCAGGGAGAAGTGGACAATTCCACGAAACGCACATAAACCGAGAATGGAGAGCTGCTTGAGTTTATTCGTAAGCAGCATCTGGTGCGTGCTGCGATGCAGGCAGCGCTGACAGGTCATGCGGTAAGTGGAAAAAAATGCATTCCCCGGCTGGCTACATATATATTGACTGTGAGTTTGTTGCTCTGCTTGGCGCAGCAACGAAGTTTGGACACTTTGGAGCCGGTTCAAAGCGTGATTTGCTTAGGAACGGACCAGGTGGAGCGATACAACACACTGATGGCACTCAAGGAACGCCAACTGGCCAACGCAGAGCGACATCTCGCTGCCAGGAGTCGCGGACTTAGTCCTAGATCGACGTACTGCCAGGAGGAATGCTTTGATTCCGCTGAAGGAGACTACTGCGTCGTGCGGTTTGAGACTGTACCTGTTTGGGGAGCACACAGCAAGGAGGTGTTTGATGCGATGCTCGGCTCGGTACTGAATCAGGAGATCATTCTGTCAGAGATGTTTGGCTGTGTCGCCATCCACGAAGACAACGATTCTGAGACGTCTGAGTTCACACGACTTCGGCTGGTTACGGCGACTTCGGCCGAAACAACAGTCGAGTCATATACATTGCTGTTTTCGAGGTTTTCGACATGGACGGAGAAGGCAGCTACGGAGTTATGGCCGCAGACTTCGTGGATTTTGACGCTTTGTATCCGTATCGGGCCAATGAACGCGTCCGGAGAGACGGAACCAGGTTCGCTCTTTTTCTTCAAGCGATACAAAGTCGCCCGAAGTAGTTGTCACGCGCTGGACGTGCTTGAAAATCCACCAGAGTCTCTCTAGAGATGCTGAAACGGAGATGAAGGAGAGCTCAGTGTGCTGGGGGGATACCGGTCAAAGATTTTGAACAACAGCTCGTTCATGGGAGCACAGCTCAGTCTTCCCAAGTCTTGAACAGCAGTGAACAGCAAACACTCCAGTACAACAACCCACAAGACCCGCACAAGAGGAAGCAGCTACTGTATGAGCAAGATCTGACACCTGCCATAGCACGATCAACCCAGCTACATTTCTTTTGTACTAGTACATGTATGAGAAACTACATATACTTCGAAGTACAATAGTATAGCAGAAAATTTTGGTAGAATCTCTGAAGAAAAAAAAGATATCTGATTGCTAGGCCGACGCGAACAAAACATTAACTTGGTATTTATTGTGGAGGCGATGACTTTCTCGGTTCGCATATGCCAGTTTTCCCCAACCGTTGCTGGATGCACTTCTTCATTGTGTCACCGAAGGAAACCGTGCTCTCTAGCAATTCTCTCACTACATCAGCTAAAGATTTATGCCGGTACTACACATATCTTAACAGTAGTACATGTATGCTTGACTACTACGATTAGTACTGCAGACGAAGTATTTCTATTAATTATACACAAGAGCTTGTACGTTTAAATATTATAATTAAAGTATTAAATTAGTACTAGACGGTAATAGTCCATGGTTGGTCAGGGTAACCGGGGTAGGTGAGCTGTCGCGCTATCACTTTTTTTTAGACGCTACGCCGTGGTTATCTGTAAAAAAAATAGACTTTCTTTCTCGACCTGAATGGAACAAGTCAACTCGTCCATTTAGATATTTCTGTTGTCATTGTTTTGAAAAGAAAATCCTCCAAAATTTGATTTGTCTGATAACTTATAATGTCATATCACTATCTACATGTAGCACCAAGAATATCATACTTCGCTTTCGTCATATCCAGGGCTTTGCAGTACTGGCACTTTTGACCAGCTACTACCAGTAGTTTGCCTCTGCTATACCAGAAACTACTGCAGTACTGAGTAACTAAATTAAGGTCTTCTGGACTACTGTACTATAGTACTATTGAACTACTGGCTTACGACCACCCAAACAAACTCTGTCTGGTCCACATTCTTGTTATCGGTGAAGCTTGTCATTTCCATCTTGCGGGTCTCCCTCCGGTTGTACTTCACGAGCACCTGCATCTCGGCTCGATGGTTGTCCATGCACGTGCAGAGGGAGATCGTGACAAACGCACCCGTTGAGAATACGCGTTCCTGGAGGCGTTCGAAGGACTCCTCCCCAGCCAAACCCGAGCAAGAGCCATGATTGAAGGGAACATTGCTGCGCCTGCATCGCGATACCACCGGTACACATCAACATACTTGCACGAAGATAACTCGTTGATTGTCAGCAACAGCAGTCTCAGCAGACTGGTTCTTGGTCTTCTACTCGGTGACGCACGCAGCGCTGCAAACCCTGAACTAGTAGTACTAGTGGACCGATTCCCGCAGCTCAACCTGCCGGCACAGACCTAAATCTGGGACGCCATCTCAGAATCTAGGAAGTGGACTCCACCCGCAGCAATCTGGGAACTCAGATTTTCTACACTCGCAGCGACGATGGAAGAGGATACTCGGTGCTGTTACTTGGGCTCGCCATCGACGCGGACGCAAGGCACGAAGGAAAAATCGACCCAACTAACTCACTACGGCTGGACTTCGCCCATCCACGCATTGACACCGCCTGGGAGGCGATCTATAGTGCTCGAAATACAAAAAGATTCATGAAAAGACGTGCAAATACTTCACTTTCTTCTTGAGTGATTAAAACTGAAGTTCCCTCGGTAACGACATCAATATTGCACAGGCCGCATTGTCGCTTGTGCCCTCTCTGCTCGTCGATTCCCGAGCATTAAGCCTTGATAAAGATTGTGTTCGCGACGTGGACCGGGGCGTCGGGACTTGTCAAACATTCAAACGATGTCACAGCCTTCCTTTCACTTGCATGAGCTTCATTCTCGTTGCTGCCAGACCCGCCAGGATCGCCGTCAGCTTCGAAATTACCTGCGGCTACCAATCGTCGAGACTTTAGTCTCGTTGGCTTCAGCATCGTCCCAAGTTGCCGTCGTGTTTTACTCGGTCTACGTACGATGTCCAGGCAACGAGGACCTCCACTCGACATAGGGCAGTTTAACAGCATCTGGAATTTCTTCTTTATCGAGACTATATCGCGGAGCGCACGGCGTTCGCGCTCAACGTAGATTTGATAGTTCTCCAGGATAGCATCTGTGAACGAGCCTCCGTCACATGGTCGCCACCGTGCCATCACGGTGACCAATCAGATCTGACTTAGTTTAGTTGGCTGGGACGGTCTCGTCCTCGAGACCGTCTTGGCAAGATAACTCCCAGAGTCAATTTACCTACCTTCTTCCCAGTCGCGAGTGTACGTCGGTAACTGACTGTTAGCTCATTACACCTGGTAGCACTTCGTAATCCGTCCAACGACCAAGATGAACGACACATCGATGAGCGACGCGTCTCCGGCGACCAGCATGTCCCTCGAACATGCCGGTTTTCCTCACCTGTCATTGATCAAGTAGGAGGTGCTACACCGCCTCGCCGCGGTGTCAATCATCAAGACTTTGCTGACCGCCGGTACGGAAGACCAACAACGCCTGGCTGCCCAGGAATTCATGGCGCGTGAACTCGCCGACCTTCGTCAGCGAGTGTCGACTCCCAACCCAACCAAGAACAAAACCGACATCGTCAAGCTCGATGTCTCTGCGTACGGTGGCGAAGACGACGGTCGCTTCCACTTGAACCGGCGATTCTGTGAGGTGGACATTGCGGTGGAAGCTCGGCAGCTGTCTACCGATCTCGCGCGTACCCGCTTTCTCCTATCGAAGTTGATGGGGGAAGGCAAAGAGGTGGGCGCTCGGCAAACGCGTTGGCGACGCCTCCTGCTTCCCGACCATGGAGACGATGAAGCCTGCCCTGCGGGTCGCGTTCGAGCCGCCCCAAGACGAGAATGTTTAACGGTCCGATTTTCTGTCGCTGAAGCAAGACCGCATGTCTATGCTCGAGTACATCCAGAAGGTGCGCCACCTCAAATCGTGTATCACGACGCGTCCGATGGACATGACGACCCAAGTCCATGTCTTTGTCTCTGGCATGAACGCTGGATACCAGCGTTTCTATCTGACGAGAAAGACTCCGGATACACTGGAAGAGGCCTTCGCGACCGCGTTACGCGAAGACTACGGCGTGACTGCGTTTCAAGCGTTCGACATCTCTCGGTCCCCGGCTCCTGAACCGGAGCCAGTGCTGATGGAGATAGATGTCATTCAGCACTATGACGGATATCGCGGGGCGACGTGTACCACAAGATAACGCTCTTCTACGCGTGGTTCCCGGCTGATGAAATGTTTCCGTTGCGGTAAACTCGGACATCGCGCGGTTGTGTGCCGTGCCTCAGCCCCATGACGGCGAACGTCGAGGTCGAGAACGACGTCGCCGGTCATCCAAAAAACGGCGACAACCAGTAGGTGCGGGGCATCCTATTGGACGAGAAAGGAGAGATTGTTCTCTCGTGGCAGAACTTCCTCCTAGTCGTTACGGGCTCCATGCACACCTGTTCGCCACCACCTCCGGCAGTGACTTGAGGCTGATCGTGGTCAGTCTCCATGTTAAAGGGACAACGCGACCTATTCGCGCGCTGGTGGATTCGGGCGCGACGAACAATTTTGTTCGCAACGAGAGTGTGTCGGTACTTCCGACGAACATGCACGTCCGTGAAGGACCGGGTCACATGATTATGAAGTATGCAGACGGCACTCGGTAACCTTCTCGCATGAGTTCGACGGCTTCCAGGGATCAGACGACTTCTTGGCGATCGATCTGAGCGATTCCTTCGACTGTGTCTTCGGTATCCCGTGGCTCGCTCGTCACCAGCCCAACATCGACTGGTTGACCCGGACAGTTTCTCCCCGCGATATTGACGTAAACGCAGTGCTGGCGTTCCTGAGCGGAACGCCCAACAATTGGCCACACGTTGCTGTCATGGACCCCGACTCTATGGGACCACTGGTGTGCCCGAAGAGAGCAATGACCCTTCGTATGCGGCTTGTGAGCGCGAAACACGTGCCGGTCCTGATCTGGAGCCTCAGGGCACCTCAGACGTGGTCGAGCATGCGTTCCCACGTCCCAATGAGCAGCGGCTCTCGGAAGATGAAGTGGTGGAGCGTGGCCTCCCACAAGCGGTCGGTCAAGGGTCCCTGCGTGTGGTCGAGCGGAAACTCCCTGGTGAAGATGAATACGTGGTTGAACATGGTCTCCCGCATGTGGTCGAGCGGGAGCTCCCTGACGAAGTTGATGCGGTCGAATCGAGTTCCCGGCCCATGAGCACCGATTCTACACATCGGTGCCACCAACCTGCAGACTTGATCGAGCGTGGTCTCTCATCGTCTACCGTGGAGAGTGCTCCACGTCCTGTTCGTCGTCGTGGTCGGTGCGGCGTGCGCCGACCTCGCGCACCCTCCGAGTGTTCTGCGTCGCCTGAGACTGAGGTGATCTCAGTCCTAATGAGCGAGGGCGATGACAACGTCGCACGCGTGCGAGACGTCGAGGTTGCACGACCTCCATCCGACGCTGCGCCCATCACACATCTTCCTGGTCTTTCGTGGAAACACTTTCTCCGCGATCTGAAGCGCAGAGAACTGGAACAAGTTTGCATGGTCGTTCCGGAAACCACTGCGTCACTGACAGCGGTTGCAGCGGACGCTGATGCCACAGCGTCGGACCCTCGGTCCCATCCGAAACAAGCGGAACCTAAGACGGCCCGAGAGGCAATGTTTGCGGCTCAATCGTTGCCGGCGCTCGAGGCGTCCGGTAACCTGTTGCACCTCTCGTCCGTGAGTTCATCGACATTTTCCCGGAAAAAGGTCCCCGCCGATCTTCCTCCTGATAGTGGAGTTCGGCATGAGATTGACCTTACGCCCGGTGCCAAGTACTGTGTGACGCGGTAGTGGCCACTCCCACGTGATCAGGTCGACGCCATCGATACTTTCTTCGAGAGTCGACGACGCGCAGGCCACGTCCGTGAGAGTGTATCCCTGCATTCTAGCCCAACGTTCTGTGCGAAGAAGGCTTCGGGCGGGTGGCACATCGTACACGCCTTCAACAAGCTCAACGATGTTACGACCCCGGCCCAGACGCCGATTCCACGCAAGGAAATGGTGATGGACACCATGTCTGGTAGTATTAAGTACAGCACGATCGATTTGATGGACGGCTTCTATCAAATCCTGATGCGCGAAGATGACGTGCCGTTGACTGCTGTCAGCACGCCCAGTGGAATGTTGTTGGAATGGCTGGTGATGCCGCAGGGGCTGACGAGCGTCCCTGCCACCTTCAACCCGATGGTCTCTAACCTCCTTCGACCATTCCGAGATTTCGCGCCGAGCTACTTCGACGACATCTTTATCCACAGTCGTGCCGACGGCAGCATGACCGATGTCGAAGTTCATCTCCAACACCTGCGGCAGGTGTTCCAGGTGATGCGAGACAACAAGCTGTATGCCAACTTGAAGAAGCGCATCTTCTGTGCTCCCGAGATTCCAGCGCTCGGAAGCTACGTCAGCAAGGAAGGTGTCCGTGCTGACCCGGAGAAGGTGGCAGCCATTTGCGCTTGGCCAACACCTCAGGACCAGAAGTAGCTTCGCCAGTGGCTTGGTCTCGCGACATACCTGCATCACTACTCGAAGAATTCCGCGCCAACCGTTCGCCCGTTGTCCCAGTTACTCAAGGCAGACGCCACGTGGTCGAGGCGTCCCGAGCACCAAGTTGCCTTCGAAGAGGTGAAGCACAGCTTATTTACCACGCCTGTCTTGATGCTGGCTGACCACTCTAAGCCCTTTCTTGTGGTGTGTGATGCCAGCGACTTCGCGATCGGTTGTGCACTGATGCAGCACGACGACGAGGGGCGCGAACGAGTGATGAGTTACCAGTCGCGTCAGCTCAAGGTGGCGGAGCGGAACTACCCCGTTCACGACAAAGAGCTGCTGGCCATGCGCTACGCGCCCATCAAGTTCCGCGTGTATCTTCTGGGTGAACAGACATTTAATGTTTACACCTACCACGCATCGCTGTGGACGGCGACGAAGAGCTCTCATCTGTCTCAGCGCATGGCGTGCTGGCTCTCGCTGCTCACCGAGTATAACTTCGCCGTGCACTACGAGCCTGGCAAGACCAACATCCTCGCTGAGGCGGTTTCTCGTCGGCCGGACTACGATCCCCGTACGCAATCGGATCGCCACGCTATTGGCGACGACGATAACGATAACGACTGTGCAGTGTGTGCCGCTGAAGAAATCGCTGCAGTTGAGGTAGCAGCGATCAGCCCACTCCGCGATGGAATTGCCGCCGCGTATGAGTCTGATGAGGCGTGCTCCGAGATGTTCCGGTACCTGAATGCGCCGTCGGACACTGCACGGCGCCGGTTGTCTTCGCGAAGCCGCGCTCGTGTTGATCGGTACGCCATGGATGGCGACCTGCTGACCTATCGCGTCGATCGTGTGGACACCCCGCGTATCGTCGTCCCGCTGGACGACGATCTCCGCGCTTGACTACTTCATGAGTTCCACGATTCGCTCAGCGGCGGTCATCTCGGCCGCGAGAAGACCTTCGCGGAACTGTCTCGTATTTTCTACTGGCTCCACATGTATAAGTGGGTGCGGAAGTGGGTACACTGTTGTGAAGCGTGCCAGGGCGTGAAACCAGCTCCGTCGAAGCAGGCGCCGCTTCGACCACTCCCTGTCTCTCAAAATGCGTGGACTTCAGTGAGCATCGACTTCATCTTCGGGCTGCCGCGCGATTTCCACGGCCGCACTGGTATTCTCGTCTTCGTCGACAGGTTCAGCAAGATGGTGCATCTTGCTCCGGTTGCAGCTTCAATCACTGCAGTCCAGACAGCAGCGATCTTTGTTGACATCGTCTATTGACACCATGGCCTGCCGACCTGGATCGTGTCCGATCGAGATCCTCGCTTTACGACCGCCTTCTGGACCGAACTCTTGAAGTCGCTCGGTACGCGGCTGTCGATGTCTACAGCGGCCCATCCTGAGACGGACGGCCAAACAGAACGCTTGAATCGCGTTCTTGCAGATGTGTTGCGCAGCTACACAACGTCATTCACGTCCTGGAGTTCGTTCTTGCCCATGGTTGAGTTCGCGCTGAACAACGCCGAACATGCGTCGACGGGGCTCACGCCGTTCTACGTGAACTATGGCAGACACCCTCACGTTCTAGCGCTCCTTGGTGTGTGGTGCTCACGGCAGACTGACGAGATCGAAGATGTTGACGGTCGTGAGAGCTCTCACGACTCTCCTTCCACTCAACTGAACAAGGTGACTGTACGCACGGCAGCAAAGGCTACGACACCAGGAGTACGCACGCGCACCGTCACAAGGGCGGCGACCACCTCTGATGTGGCTGATCTTCCAGCTTCTAGTGTCACCACGAGGGCGACACCAACGATTGCCACGAGTGATACGGATCATGAAGCGCAAACGGGCGCCGCCACGAGGGCGGCGCCACGGAATATTGCAGACTGAACTGCCCGTACGCTGATCGACCCCGGCCTGCAACGCTGTACTATTGACCACAGCGATGCAGCGGATCCCGCCGTGTCATCGCTTGCAAACTTCAGCCCCAACCCAGAGCTGCAGCAACGTGATACTGCGGCCGTTCACGAGTTTGTCCGGAAGCGCGAGTCTGTCACGCGCTACGTTCGCGATGCGATCGCGGTTGCTGTGGATCGGCAAAATAGATATGTCGATCGTTGAGGACGTCGACACACGGAGAGGTTCGCAGTCGGCGACCGTGTTTTATTATCCACGGCCGGCATTCAACCCGGTTTGGTGACGAACTTGGGCGTGAACAAGCTCGCGCTACGCTACATTAGTCCGTTCAAGTTGTGAAGGTAATAGGTAATGCTTATACGCTACAGTTACCTACAGCTATTTGCTTACACCCTACCTTCTATGTGGGCCACCTACGTTGTTACTCTCCGGCCACCATTCCCAGCGACCCTACCGCTACGGCGCGTAGTCCGAAGCCACTCGTTGATACACCCGGCGACGCAGCTTCACATTCTCGCGCCCCAGTTGCTCCAAACGCCGAACAGGATGATCCCGACGCTGCGCGTTCGCAGAGTCCTCCCGGCGGTCTGTTCCAACGCGACGGTCCTGCTCCTCTCGTGGACCGGGCAGCTAACGTCCGCCAAAATGTGGAGGCGATCCTTCGCCACGATGATAATCGTGCCACTCCCCAGCGAATATCTTGTGCGCTGGCTGGGTCTGATCGACGATAGCTGGGAGCCTTGCGCAACCCTGCTGGCCGACGTTCCGGACTGCGTGGTGGCGTACGAGGCAATCCTCGCAGCGGGGGCAGGTCCTCCACGGGGCGCGGTTCCAATCCGCGCCTAACACCTTGTGTGCGCATGTAATATCGAAAGGCGTGCTGATATCTCGCAATTTCACGGCGTTCACTATCGGACAGAGACGTCTCGCTGGTTGGACGCCTCCACCCTGATGCACTGGGTCGCGGGACTCCACACCCGCGACTGCTCTCGCAACCTTCCAAGTGGTGAACGAAGCAGCACTGGCGGTCTGCATCGCACGACAAGGCGCAGATCTTCGCGGCCAGAGCGCTGAGCGACATGCGCTCATGTGTCGCTTCACGGGACTCTAGTGTTCGCATGAACGCAGTTCTGGTCTCTGTGTTCCACCGCGTCATGAAGGCGGTCGCGGCTCAGTCAAGGGATATCGCGGTCACGGCGCCAGTCGCCGTGACAGGCTTCCTGCGCGTCGCTCTCCAGCGATGGAACAGGCTCGCCATCTCTGACGCCGTGACAGTCGTACAGCGCCCACCTTCCAAGAGCTTCGTCGACGGTGCTGAACTGGTCCGGGTCTGACGCGGGGCTTCTTGCCGTGTCCATGCTGCTGCTTGTCCCCTGCGCTTTCCAAGTCTGTTTGCCGAATGCCGTACTCTCGCGTTGCCGCAAGTGCCCTCAAGATTCTCCCATATCCGTGAGTCTCACTCTGAAAGGGGAATAATGTGACGGGCCTCAGTCTCATGACGGTGGCCAATCAGATCTTACTTAGTTTAGGTGGCTGGGACGGCCTCGACCTCGAGACCATCTTGGCAAGATAACTCCCAGAGTCAATTTACCTACCTTATTCCCAGTCGCGAGTGTACGTCGATAACGGGCTGTTAGCCCGTTACAGCATCCCACTCGTTGCCTCCTGTCAGTAGGATACTTTCTATCTCGTTGAGAAGTGTGTTCACGTCTTCGTTTGAGCAGTTATCGGACCCAGGTGCTCTGCTACGGTGTGTTGGCAACGTCGATGATGTAGAGGTGAAGAAGTACGCGCTGGAGTTGCCGCGCGCGGGCTGCAAATGCGGAAGTGATGCAAACATTCTTTTACAAAGTCAATAGGCGAAGGTGTAAAGCTGGGATATAAGATATAACAGTTTATTCCATCTCAAACCGTCTGTGCGAAGGGGGGTCGCACAGATTATGACTCTGGGCGAGAGTTCAGCCCGTTTGAGATTCCTTTTCCTACTGGCTATGCATCTTTATTCCTGAGTTTGAGACCTGTGACGGTCGTTTGAGCTACGGGAATCGCTCCAGTATAAGTATCGAATTACTGCCGTATCCTCAACATTTAGTTTAACGTACCGCACAGCGATGTCGTCGGGGTCGAACAGGTCGTTCGAACAGAGGTGGTGGACCGGACGATGACAGATAGAGCAAGGGTCCGTTATCGAGAGCTCCAGGTTTCACAGGCGGCGTAGGCGCACTTCATCGGTCTCGTTGGCGTCAGCAGGGTGTGTGAAGGCTGGAGACAGTCTGAAGGTTGCAACAGAAATTGCAAAGTGAAAGAAAGTAGTCATGGCAGGCAGAGACACGCGCACATCGGCTGATAGAAGCCACCCGTTGATCTAAGTAGCTACATAACCATATCGGGCGGTCCTTTTGCCACACCACACGTCGGAACCACCGTCGTAGTCGTGTGACGAAGGCAGCGGGAATTGTGCAAGATAGACGCATCTATCCGTGAGCAAGCCGTAGCGCGTTAGTTTGCTATCCACTGCGGTGGTCTAAAGCAAGGATCACCAGGTGCTCTTCTAGATCTCGGCAGTAACTCGATAGTACTAGTTACTGGATTCTACAGTATTAGTATAATCAGATTTTGCCAAACTTCTGGCTACTACAGGGGGAAAAAAGTACTATAGTACTATTTTCTACTGGCGACCAAAAATTTGCAAGCCCTGGTCATACATGTATCACTATCTCAAACTTGAATTTTGCGACAGAGCTGGAATATCATTTGACAAAAACAACCATCCCGCCTGTCACTCGCCATTTTGACACACTATGGTGAAGAAGGATAAGCGCACGACGTCTTCGCCCGTGGCGCCCATGCAGCTCCAGCCACCACTGAAGCCGCTGCACATCGCGTCGCCCTCTGTGGCTCTCGACCAACGCTCCTGCAACGCCGAGTGCAGCTACGAGTACGACAACCTGCTGGCGCGTAGTCGTCTAAGCGTACGGCCGTTCCCACCCGTCCACGACCTGGAGAGAGGCGAAGACGGGAATGATGGTCAGTGGCAAGTGCTGCACGCACTGGACGGCGTGCTGTGTTTGGCCACACACCGCGTGCTCGAACTCGTGCAACTTAAGCGTGCAAACTTTGGCTTCCGATGGCGAGACACGAACGTGGAGAGAGACGCGGACGTCCCGCCACCGAGCTGCATGATGGGGCCGCATTGGCACTTGATGCTGACCACGTGGTCGGTGTTTTTCTTCCTGTCGTCCATAGTGAACGTGCTGACGTTCGAGAAAGCGGGAGTGGTGGAGTTGGGAGCCGGACTGATCCTGTCGGGCTTGTGCTTGGCATGTTATGCGCTCGTGGGGTGCTCGAATCCAGGCATTGTCAGGAGGTGAGAGCATTGAGAAGAATGTGAAGACAATGGGAGGCTGACTGGGGGTGGTTATTGCAGGATTGAGGTGCCGCCGGATGATACGTACACGTTCTGTGACCATTGTGACTCGTACCGGCCGGAAGGGTACGTTGCTAACACTTGTGCGGTCCTGAGAGACCTGATCTAACGGAGTTTATTGGTTTTAGAGCGCTGCATTGCATGGATTGTCGAGTGTGTATTGAGGAGTACGATCATCACTGTCCGTGGACGGGGAAGTGCGTGGGCAAGGGCAATATTCGCTATTTCTACTGGTGGCTGCTGTTCCTGGTGCTAGCGTTTGTCTACGAGGTCATCGAGTTCACGACGTATTTGTTGCCGCCGGAGGGTCAAGACCTGTTGGACTCGTCCGACGACTCGTTGGAGATCGTCTTCCCAGCCATCACACCTACCCCACGTTTGTGATGAGGATTCATCTTGCATGAAGGCAGCCGCGCTGCCACTGACCACGCTCCACTGGACTCCAGTGCTCCAGTCTGGAGCCTTCAGTCTCGGCGAGACTCAGGCCTTGTTGTTGATGCCGAGTCGACAGGATTTGCAAGCAAATGCATGGACCACCAGAATCAGGCATGGACAGGACAAGTTTTCCGAAATATTTGGCGTTCCGCGACAGAAAAAAAAAACTGAATCGTAACAGTGTTTGCTGCGTAGCGGAGGCTGCGCGCTGTGGCCGTCGTGACAATTTGGAGCGGATGTCCATGGAAATGTAGGAAAAACTTCGGTGAGTGAAGACGGCGCGTGAGACGTACGTCCGATTGTAAGCTGTAATGAACCATATTTACGTTTGTTTGGTTGCTTTGATGATCACGGTGCATCGGTCGGCGTAATTGACTTGGTGAAAGTGGACGCGGACGCCGGGACGCTGGTCGGTTCCAGCATCGACTTCCTCAACGTAAGTGACGCTGGCGTCCTCGGCGCCGATAGATACGAGTGCGACAACGCCGACAAATGTGCACTTCGTCCTGATTGCGGCGGCCCAGACACTGACGCTCCAGAGCTTTCTGGAGTTCCCGACGACGGCGGAGTGAGTAGATACCTCCACTTGCTGGCAATACGTAGCTGCCAGATCAAAAACCCTACAAACGACAGCGACGAGATGCTCAGCGACGTCCCTGTGGACATGTAGAACTGGATCCAGGAGACCGCCCCCAAGTAGAAGAAGAAGGACGCAACGCCGAAGAGCATGAACTTGTAAGCGGTCATCTGCTCCTTCTCGCATCTTGTGAGCCACCAGGAGCTGAAAGGCGAGCCCCACTCCAACTGCGTCATGTCCATTGTCCGCACGCTGTCCTCGAGTGTGTGCGCGGCGTAGCGCGTCACTGCTAACTGCAAATTGGTGCACATGACGGCGCAGATGAGCATTGCCACACACACGGCCGTGCCTGAGACCGTGTACAGGAACAACACGTAGGCGTGTACATTGTCCGGTACTCCCACATTGCACATGGCGCTGACGATGAAGCCGCAGAGCAGCGTCGCCTGCTCCGAGACGGTGGACAGCTGCTCAGCACGAGCCTCGCACACCAAGTGCTCACTCTGCATTTTCTCGCGCCGCAGGAAGCGCTCGATATCCGCCAGCCGCCACTGGTGCGCACGCACGATGTCGTCATTAAGCCACTGAATCTCCTGCTCCCGGTATGCCATATCCTCGTCTCGCCACTGCTTGGCGTTGCGCAGGTCATACGACCCAAACAGCGCATTTACCACGGTGCTGGCCATCGTAAAATGACTTGCACATCGTGAAGGCGATTTTGCTAATATTACTATGGTACCTACTATCCAATTCAAAATGAGAGATAGTATAATAGTAGTAATAATTACTACCAGTAGTACTATAATATTTACTACTCTGCAAATCCAATTTGATGCTGTCAACCAACGACTGTACTTCTTGTTCTAATGAGCCCTACCTTGGTGCACCTACTAGGCGATCATCGCGCTGAGGAGATACGGTGGTCCTCCACGAAGAACCAACGGCCAGGCGTTTGATGGATGTGTCGGCGAAATGGGAAATTTCCTGAGCATTTTTTTTAATGCGCTTGCCAATCGACGCTATACACCCTTCACTCTAATTAGTCGTGCTTCGAAATTAGTCGTGCATTCGCTCTTTAGTGACGTCACAAATCTGGGATCTTTTACAAATCTCATCAATTCTAACCAAAACGACCGGTTTTGGTCAGATCTCGACAATTCCTTTATTCTAGTATGCTTGATTTGAAATATGGACCAGCAGTTTTCACAAAACGGGCAACTGAAATTCCAAAAATCTGTGCTCCAACCTAAAAACCATAATTAGTCATGGCATGACTAATTAGAGTGAAGGGTGTATCTATCCCCTAGGTGCTCATACCTCATTGGGGATGTACGTATGTAAGCATAGCTACTCATTTTCTTTTCATGGTTCCATGGTAGCGAGCATAAGAACCAGAGAAGGGCTCGACAAGCTAGAGCAGCGTTCTATTGACGCGGTAATGTGAAATGTGTGACGAAGGTCGTGTATACTGCCTCTGTAATGTCTTGATGTACTGGGACAGGATGGTCGCTCTTTAGTATACGGAAGTTGGTGTATACTGTACTTGCTCGTTAACATGAAGGGGGTTGTCACATTCGAGGTTTCCTCCGTAGTCCCAAACTTACTATGTGGGAAACAAGTGTTCTTACATTGTCTTCCTGCTAACTAAGCTGCTCTCAGCGCCGCTACTCGCCTGTTCATCGAGCTAGGTTATGAGCCCAAGATTGACAAGCTTTATCGAATACATTCGTGGACCATCGTGGAATTTCAATCTCTGGATCGAGTGTGGCGTCGTCAGGTGTGAGCACTTCAACTACCGTGACGGGAACAAGTGGTGTCATCGCGTGTTTTGAAGTCATTACAGCGTCTGCTGGTGGAGTGGTTTCCAGTGCTGGGGTGAATGGGAGCTCTGCCGCTTCTAGTGTGACCTCGACTGGTTCTGTTGGGTATACTGGCATGTGTGTGGGGGTTACATTTGTTGCATCGGCTGGAAGTGGTGCCATTATGACTAGTGGTGTGGACAGTTAAGAGAAGGTATGTGGAAAAGCTTCTGCTCAACCGGTATCGCCGTGGCAAATACAAGCTTCCATATACTTTCGCTTGGAAAGTTTTAGTGGGCCAAGTGCTGCGATGTCTCTTGGTGGTATACTAGAGGATGAAGAACGCCGTGATAAGCGTCAGTGCAATTATGATATTCGAGATCACGGCTCAGATCTCGTAGATGATGCTCCAAACGGTGTGGGCGAGCAGACGTTGGCTAGCATGCCTGCAAGCGAGTTGTTGAGTGCGAATCCGATGAGATCGGCAGAAGCTGATGCTCGTTCGTCGCGTACTCGAACGGCGAGTCCAGCAGAGGTTGAAACTCGGTCGTCTCGTGCTCGCGGTCTACGGGAATGAAATCCAAAGCGATTACAACTAGATTCTGATAGAGAAGGAGGCACAGAAGTTGGTGCGGACCTGTCTAACCGCAGGTTCCATGCACGTTGTCATAGTAGTGGAGATCTGTTTAGCAGCAGAGGCTCTATGACATTAGCGAGCCCGCTAGTTCTCAGTGATTTAGATGATGCTTGAATGGATATTAGCGGCAGTGATTCAAAACGAAGAAATGACTGGTGCTGTAATTGCGAACGGTGATCCGATGGTGGATATTTCCCGCTTTGTGGGGGGGATAAAGGAGCCGATGATGAAGCAGGAAATGATTGAAGTGCATCATTTCGACGATCTACTCGCGTTCGACGGCCGAATGTTCGACTGTCTGACTATGAAGTGGGTATCCCAGTGGGGCTAGTGATTCAGTCTGTGAATGAACTACTTGAACCAACTGCTGTGGAACAAGCTCTGAGTGCTCCTGGCGCTTAGAAACGGATAGAAGCTCTGGACACTGAATACCAGGAGCAGATGAGGAATCACGTCTGGGTCCTGTTGATCGGCCACCTGGAGAAAAGGTGCTGAAAAATAAGTGGGTCTTTGTGAAGAAGAGAAACGCAGAAGGAGAGGTTGTTCGTTACCGAGCGTGAATTACTATTAAAGGTTGCCAGCAGCATTTTGGAGTCAATTTCTGGGAAACATACGTTCCGGTTGCTAGGATTGAATCGGTGAGGTTCATCCTATTGCTTGCTCTCTACTTCGGACTGTTTTGTCGTCAAGTCGACTTCGTTTCCGCATTTTTGAATGACCCCATTGGTGAAGCTGACATATACATGGAGCAACCCGAGTATTTTTATGACGGATCAGGCCGTGTTTGTAAGCTGTATGGGTTAAAGCAAGCGCCTCGCATATGGTACGAAGTGCTCGATAAATACTTGAGGAAGTGTTGATTCGAGCGGACCAAGATGGATGCAGGTGTGTACGTAAGAACAGTGGGAGTAAACAGGGTTTTTGTGATGGTCTATGTCGATGATCGTTTGGTTGTTGGAACGAAGTCCGACATCGAAATAGTGGTAACTGAGTTGAAGAGTGAGTTTAAGATCAAAGACTTGGGCAACGTGAAGAATTTACTGGGAATGGAGATTACGTACGTGCCTGGACACATACTTACGATTTCCCAGAAGGACTATTGCAAGAAGGTGCTGAAGAAGTTCAAGAGGGGAGTGGCGTCGTGCTCTCCAAAAACGTTATGCACATCCTTGACTAAATGACGGATTAACCAGTTTTTTTCGGCGCCGTCTTCACCATTAATTATCATCCAAAGGGGATTGCACTTTGTCTTGTCTAACGATGATTTAAAACGGCTTCTCGACTGCTCCATTCCGAGCGCAAACGGAACCCTGCCATTACTTCCTGCATCGACTCACTATCATCTGCAATGGGGTACTCATAACTTGGCTGACTCCGTTCTATTTGGCGGAATACATCTCCTAGCGTTTGCAGCTCCTTCCTCTCTTTCATCCATGACTTCAAGTATATCGTAACAAAATTACGAGCTTTTGCAGCAGTCTTAACCGAATAATTCTGCTTAGGTTTCCACTTGATTTCGGTAGCCGGTCCAGTAAGTGCATTATCCGCATTTGGTGAACACACTGGAGTTTTGTTACCTCCGTTGCTAATGAAAACGTACTCAGAAGGTGGAACGGATGCAACATTACATGCTGCATGTGAGGATTTTAGCAGATCTTGCTTATGTTGTCGTAATAAGTTAGCAATTGTCTCTTGTTGCTACTGTGGGTTGTCCTACTAGTCCTGCGCTTCAAAGAATTGAGCGGTACAATCCTCATCCACCGTTGGCAAGTCGTCTAGGCATCTCCAAGGACCATAAAGAAACACTTCGGAAAAACAAAAGCCCGGATTCCTAGTATGCATCCACGGAGCCTTTTGCACAACCACTGCCTTTTCCCGTCGTTTGATCCAACCTTCCTCGTCAATGCGTTTCCAAATGCCAGTCTGATCCTTATTTTAACCTATTGAATCAAGTAGTTCGTACTCTTCCGCAAAAGTTGCTAGTGTCATGTTCTGGAAGAGTAGATTGTCTGGACGGTTCATATATGCTCGCTCAATGAGTTCGATACGAGTATCACTTGAATCCAATTCGTCTGCTAACGCAAAAAGACCCTCTACACCACGTGGGTGGCTCCACGCGGTACACACCACGACGGTGACGAAGCGTTTTGAGCTGAACAATGGATCGAGTTTACGGTACATACGCAAATTTTGTAGCAGTATGTAGATTGCCTCAGGAGCCCCAACTTCTCGAACAGATAGGGTCGCATTTGCTACATGTTTTAAAGTGGAATGGTATGAGAGGTTGGGATTGCTTCGTTGGATGGCTTGCACAATAACACGCCTGAACCAGAAGCGGCCTTACTAATATAGGCGCCAGCGCATTCTGCAGCTCCATAGGAATTGCCAATTAGTTGTAGGTCCATGTTAGCCCCCCAGCTGGAAAGAAAGTGTGGTGAGTAGTTGTTTATGGTAGAAACTCCGCGTTTAGGGTGGGCATTTAAGGACGGAGCTCCATGACAAGCGGTGCTAGTTTCAATTTCCGTGTTACATTCGTGAGTTTTCACCCTACAAATACAAAACGAATTTTGCGTAGCATTCATGCTGAGTGCTCTTTGTACGAACCTCGATAAATCACAACCCCATTCTTCCGTTCCAGTAGCAGGTGGGTGCAACGCTAATATATCAACATCACTAGTCCGATGTGCAGCGCACGTGGAACACACACAGGCGTCCAGGTCTTTTAAAGTCTTTGACAGAATTGAATTATGGCAGTCAACAAACGCAGCAAGCTCGGCACGACGTTCGCTAGTTTTAGATAGCTCCAGAACGTCGGGCGCGTCTTTAATCCAGAGCAAGCAATGGACGTGTGGGGGCCACGCTACTGGAGCTCGACCTACCAGAAAAAATCAACGATTTCACCTAATCACCCGCCCGAAGCCTTCTTCGCACAGAACGTTGGGCTAGAATGCAGGGATACACTCTCACGGACGTGGCCTGCGCGTCGTCGACTCTCGAAGAAAGTATCGATGGCGTCGACCTGATCACGTGGGAGTGGCCACTACCGCGTCACACAGTACTTGGCACCGGGCGTGAGGTCAATCTCATGCCGAACTCCACTATCAGGAGGAAGATCGGCGGGGACCTTTTTCCGGGAAAATGTCGATGAACTCACGGACGAGAGGTGCAACAGGTTACCGGACGCCTCGAGCGCCGGCAACGATTGAGCCGCAAACATTGCCTCTCGGGCCGTCTTAGGTTCCGCTTGTTTCGGATGGGACCGAGGGTCCGACGCTGTGGCATCAGCGTCCGCTGCAACCGCTGTCAGTGACGCAGTGGTTTCCGGAACGACCATGCAAACTTGTTCCAGTTCTCTGCGCTTCAGATCGCGGAGAAAGTGTTTCCACGAAAGACCAGGAAGATGTGTGATGGGCGCAGCGTCGGGTGGAGGTCGTGTAACCTCGACGTCTCGCACGCGTGCGACGTTGCCATCGCCCTCGCTCATTAGGACTGAGATCACCTCAGTCTCAGGCGACGCAGAACACTCGGAGGGTGCGCGAGGTCGGCGCACGCCGCACCGACCACGACGACGAACAGGACGTGGAGCACTCTCGAGTATGCGGAGCCGGGAGAGGAATATGACATACAGAGGAGCTCACGGCGATGTTGTCACGACTTCATGCGTCCAACGCTATGTAAGTAGGCGAGCTGCTGAATACATCGGATGAGAAATCCTTATGGAGGACCCCACGGACGAGGACTACTGTCGCGTTGATACCAATTCTGAAGAGGAGATTAGAAGCGAGTTGAGTAGCGCGGACGCAACCGGGTGGACGACGAAGATGCAGCTGATTCCACGCAAACGCCTGAAAATCTCTGCGGAAAAGCTGCGCCTTGTTTTTTTAGTTAATGGCGCAACTATTCGTCAGCACCGATGTGATGGGAATCTCTTCCAGAGAGGATATTGGGCTTCGATCAATGCAGCGAGAATTTCGGAAGGAGTTAGGACGCAAGCAGGACCGCAAGCTGCATAAGTCAATGGTGGACTTCATTGGGCTTCCTTCTTCATACGGTTCATTTCCATAGTTAGCTACCTTTGATTAGTGATAATCCAGATTTTCATATCACTACAGTAATGTGCGTCAATAAGGAACGTATGGGAACTAATATCCTTGAAAATATTATAAACAGCTGGGGGAGGGGAGCCCAGCAGGCACTGAATTTAGTTATCTATCTCGAGATCCGCGACGCGATTGGGTGGATCCGTATCAATAAGTTCATATGATTGGTGGCTTCTTTTAGATTCCGCCAATCAGCTAACGGGTGCACAAGTTTGAATTTGGGCGCGAACCCCTCCGTGCACTCGTACGCGCTCGGCGAGCTTTCAGAGCACTCCTTAATCTACCACCGCTCAACCACGTGGATGTATCAGCAGTGGTTGCTTGGTGTCGATGAAGTCATGGCGCGGCAAGGCCGACATATTTTATTCCTTGTTGACAACGCCTCGTCCCATGATGAGACGGGTCTCTGCTGGACGCACGTCCGCATCGAAAAGTTGCCGCCCAATACCACAGCAAAGATCCAGCCTATGGATCAAGGGATCATTTACTGCGTCAAGCGTGAGGTGTTGACGCAGAAAATGATGCACGCGTTGGGCTATATTGCATACAAAACTGATTTACTAACTGCTATGCAGTGGTGCGAGACTGCGTGGGGTAATGTGTCTGCGTCCACGATCCAGAAGTGCTGGCTGCACTCCACTCTCATCAGTAAATCCAGCGTCTCCTTCCTTCTTAACTAAATCAATACATTGCACCTTTTTTACCGACCTGTTAGCAAGTATAGTCTGCGAGAGTCGATTCAGATCAGACGTTCCTTATTGACGCACATTACTGTAACTACTAGCAAGAGGATGGAGGGATATTTGACTTGAGTTTCTAAACCGTCGATCATCGGGAAACCTTCTATCCCTGACTAGAGTGTATCACTATTTGGGATATCACGGTCGAGAGGATTGTCTGTAGAACGCCACCACCACCATTCATCATCATGTGATCACGCAGTATGTCGTAAGAGTGGAAGCTGCTTTGTTGAAAGTAAAGGATATTGCTACTGTAGGACACTATCTCTGGGCACTATAATTCCAAATACAGTATTTATACATGACAAAGAAGTTATATAATACCTAAAAAGTTGACACTAACAAGAACCTGCAAGAATTCACGATGCAAGACCAATCCCAGTCGTAATCATCTACTATCGACATTTTACATTAAGTCGCGACTTACATGCTATAAGGCTTTTAAAGCAAAACAACATAAAATCAAATAGAAGGCCAATAGCTCTCTCCACAGTTTCGCAACAACGGTGTTCCTGATAAGGTGAAACCATCATTTCCTATGACTTGTATAACAATACGTGCTATCCTGTCATCAGCCTCATGCATCGAACTGCATGTAAACGTTCATTGGTCTGCATAAGAATCCTCATTTTTTTCAAGTTATGTCAACTAAAAAACTGTACTGTAGCTTTCTTCGACAAGTTCGGTCAATATAACCTAAGTCCAGATTTTGATGCGACTGGAGCAAGGACGACTGGAGCAAAGACGACTGGCGCGAGGATCCTAAACACATTCAAAGCCAGTTTTCGTATCATAGGTTGGCGTGAGTGTAGATTCAGTGCAATGCTCGTGCCAAAACTTAGATTATACAGGTGGTTAGACTACATTTAACAAGCCTGCTGTACGAACTGTTAGCCGGGACTAAGCCTTACTCCTCTTGATTAACAAACAGACCCTACTCGGAATCACTGTTCAACGTGACGACGAAGCAAGCAGAGTGTTCAGCGCGGAAAATGTTATATAGTAAAAGAAACGAGAAAATAAGCGTACTGGCATCACACCATTCCAACAAATGCTTATTTTGCCGACATGGCACGGTAGGTGCGCGAGCAATTTGGTGCGGCGACTATTACACGGTATATTGACAAACTCGTTCGGAGCAGCAAACTCAATCTATTCGTACATGTATTATGGATATGTCTCCTTGCGTCAGTGTTGCAGGCAGTACCTAGTCTAGTAGTCGTCATGTTGGTTTTGTTCAAAAACCGGGATATGGGAAAGAAAAACGATTTGTAGATCGAAACGCCAGATGAACACCGTTCGTTCATCATAACTGCTGGGCCGGCGGCACTGGAGGCTCTGGCATTCTAAGATTTACGTGGCAGCACTCGCATCTGCCGAAATAAATCGTGTCGGAATGAGTAACAAGCGATTCACAATGAATCCCTTCGGGGACTTGAAGCTGACGGCCGAAGACCGTGGCAAGCTCGTTGATATCGCCAATACTCTCGTGTTGGCCAGGTTCGAACAGTATGAAGAGTACTTGAACAGCAACAAGGACGTTGACATGACTCGCTGGAAAAAGTTCAAGACTTCTGGCCCCGTGACGACGTACCTCGAACGCAAGAAATCGAGCTCAGACGCCAATCTACCTGAGATGCTTATGGCCGGCCCACTACACGGCACTCTGGATGAGAACATGTTTGGCATGGTCAACCCAACTCTCGAATCGATGCGAATCAAGGCGTCGTATCTTAACGACTTCAGTGCTGCCGCCGTATTGGCCAGTATTGTCGAGCCAACGGAGGATGAACCATTTAACGCAGTTGTGGTCAAGTGGATGGAGATCGACATTCCTGGGGCTTCGATCGGTATCGTGCGCAATCGCGACTATGTCTACGTTGAGAGCACCGGTATCATGCATTTGAAGAATGGTGATCGTGTTGGCTACCATATACTCCACTCCGTTAACTTTCCAGAAACACACGAGTTACCAAACAAAGTTCGCGGAAATATGTCGCTGAGCGCAATTTTCCATCAAGAAGGTCCCGATCGAACAGACTGCCGCGGTGCGGGTATAATGGACCCGAAGGGCGATATGATCGGCATGATGGCGGTGACGGGGATGGTCCATGCAACCATGGCAGGCCTGAAATACTCCTATTGCGGCCAGATGAAGAAACTCGCGTGGATGTTAGAGCAGAGTCAAGCCGAACCGAAGGAGCGGGGAGCTCCAGTTCTGCAACCCGTGTGTGTGACGTGCTCGAAGCCAATCAAGAACTCGAAACTGCGCGAGCTGCGCAAGTCGAGCACCACGTGCAAGTTGTGTTCCGGGGCATTGTGTGGTTCGTGTAAGGTGTCCAAGAAGCTGAGCTTTATTTCCCCGGATCTGGAGCTTTTCCAGCGGAAGGTGGCATTTTGTGTGAAGTGCTTGCTAAAAGCAACTCGCCTGGACACCCTGAAGGCTGCTCGCCAGCAATTTGTTTACAAGGAACCTGTTTTACCCCTTGCGTACGGATCTTTCGAGATGAGCTCATGCTCGGACAGCTCGTCTTGACAGCAACGTTGACAAGCGTAGTTGCGAAATGAAACCAATAGATCGACGAACGTGCCTTGTGACGGTTGTCTTGACATGATAATTGCGTTCATGTACTACATACTGCGGTTTCGGGAGTGATCAGCTCGTAAGATAATCTTTTTACTCGTCATAAAAAACTTCCCCACGATCAATATTTTTATCATATTTGGTAGAACAAGAGACAAAATGCTACATGTAGGTTTTTTATTTTTGTAACCCACGACAGCGTTGAAAGAGCTTCGCTAAATTTCCAGGACAAACATATCCATCGTGTATGCTTTCGGTACAACTATTCACGAGGACGTCACGGCGATAAATCTTGGATATGGCTACCTAACCGTATCGTTCGAACGAGTACTCATATAGGACGCGGCAAGAGAGCCATAAGAGCTTGGGTAAATGGGTTGCTTATACACGAATTGATGGCGAGCAGCCTCCAGTGTGTCCAGCCAAGAGGCTTCCATTAAGCACCTCACGCAAAAGGTAACTCGACGATGAGCAAGCTCAAGGTCCGGTGAGATGAAACTCAACTTCTTGGAAACTTTGCACGACCCGCACAGCGCCCCGAAGCACAATTTGCACGTGCTGCTTGCTTTGCCAATCTTCATTTTCGAGCCGGTTGTTGGCTTTGAGCAGGTCATGCAGACCGGTTTAACAACTGGAGCACTTCGTTCTCTCATATCCGCATGCTTCTGCTCCAGCAACCACGCCAGCTTCTTCATCTGCCCGCAGTAGGAATACTTCAGGCCCGCCATCGTAGCTTGCACCATTCCTGCCACAGCCATCATACGGATCATATCCCCCTTTGGATCCATGATGCCCGTTCCAAAGCAATCCGTCCGATCTGAACCCTCTTGGTGGAAAATGGCGCAGAGCGACATGTTGCCCCGGACTCGGCCCGGAAGTTCACACGTTTCCGGAAAGTTGACCGAGTGGAAAAGGTGATAGCCCACTCGTTCGCCGTTTTGGAGACGAAGGATGCCTGAACTCTCCACGTAAATGTAGTCGCGATTGCGAACTATTCCAACCGATGCTCCGGGGATATCGATCTCCATCCACTTGACCACTACCGACCGGAATGGTTCCTCTTCTGTCGGCTCCACCACCGTTGCTAGCACAGCCCCTGCGCTGAAGTCGTTGAGATACGACGCCTTGATCCGCATCGATTCAAGAGTTGGGTTGACCAAACCGAACATGTTCTCATCCAGAGTGCCGGGTAGTGGACCCACCATGCGCATTTCGGGCAAATTGGAGTTTGGATTCGACTTCTTCCTCTCGAGATACGTCGTCGTCGCGCCTGCAGTCTTGAACTTTTTCCAGCGAGCGAGGTCCACTCGCTTCTCGTTTTGCAGATGCTCTTCATACTCTTCGAACTTGGCGTGAACCAGGGCGTCAGTGATCTCCAAGAGCTTGGCACGGTCTTCGTTCGCAAGAGTTAATTCCCCGAACGGGTTGACGGTGAAGCGTCTGTTGCTCATTCTAGTAGCCTTGTCTAGCTTAGCCGTCGCGATGCCTGCCTCACAAGTCGGACAATGGTATGCGTGCTCCAATTGCGTTACCGGTATGCATCGGCAAATCTCAAAGCTCGCCAGGTGGTGTCCGCTCCCATTTTTTAACAAGGCCAACTGGGCAACTTTGGCTGGCCACTGGCGCTGGCGCCTCCAGAGCCTCGTCGCGAGCAGAAGCCACAGCGTATCGGACACGCGAAATCAGGATCTCCGTCTTGGGCACCCTGGCGCACCTCCAACCATATGCGGGAGCATACTTAAGTATTATTACTACAGTTCGGTGCGATCAATTGAGTGTACATGTATTGTGTTGTTCAGCCCAAATAGCGTGGCTGACATATCCAAAGCAAATTGCCATCTCCAGCGCCTTCTTGAACAGTTTTGTCCAAAGACGCTTTGACAAAAACACAATGCGCGCTCCAAGTCTCACATCCCAAGGAACGGAGAGTCGGTCGGCTTTGAGTGCTGTCCTTAACTCCGCACTGCGAAGCAAATTCGCATTTCCACGAAGCTAGGTCCAAGCCTTGAAGGCCAAGCTTCGTCCAAGTTGTGTGGGCGTCCGGTCCACCATACAAGTAAGTCGAAATTTGGGCAGCTGATGTCATCCAGCCTGGACAGTAAAATTCAAGACGAGCAGAGCGCGTTGCGGCATGGGTGATGCAATCATTGACACCAGGGTGGTAAATGCGGCAGTCTGGTAATACCTAGCTAATTTGTCCATATCCTTGGCTGGTTCTAGACAACCACGAGCGTGTGTGAGGCACCGCATACCATTCGATGGACATCACCGGCCTCTTTTACCCATTCCACGCGCCTCTCCTGCATTTCTGCTGTCGCTGATCCGGCGTCGGGCGATAGTTGCGAGAGGCTAGAGAAGGATACCAGTAGTGCTCCACTTTTTGATAAAAGCGCGTAGTGCGCTTCGCCACAGGATACCGCGGCGATTTGTCCGAAGAACTCACCCTCGAGGGTTGAAGGGAGTGTAAGCAACGATGGCGAGAGATGAAGCTTTTCAATGTCCAGCGAGGGATCCCGTCCGCAGATGTACGCGGTGCCGTTTTGCAACAAGAAAATAGAGAAGTCATTTCCCCCTGCAATGTCGATCAGTCCGCATTTTTCCGAGATTGCTGCCGAGATCGCCATCACCTGCTTCGGTTCGCTTACGTCCATGTAACATCCATGGCCGAGCTGGCCAGAGTCTCCACGTCCCCATGTAAATACTGCGCCGTCGCTGCTGATGGCAAGAGAATGGTCCTTCCCTGCTGCAATGCGACGGACAACATATCGTTCTCCACTGCTTAGTCTGGACTTCATATCCATAGCCCACCCTGTCCAGACCGCATCAACTTGCCTCGGTTGCTAGACATGCAAAGCAACACAGAATTAAAGCATCGTCAGAAGATAGTCCCAAATGGTGCCAAGATCAAAAACGTACCACCATATCTAGCAACCCCTCCGAAGCACGACCAAGTTTCCCATATGTACTGCAACCCCACGAAAACACGCGTCCGTCTGATGATAGAGCAAGTGAATGGTACTCACCGCAAGCCACATAGCTCATATACATCCCTCTAAGATCCCCCACAACGGATGGCGACTCAACTGCTGTGGATGGTGTTCCTGGTGATAGAAATCCCAGTTGACCTCTTGCATTGCTTCCCCATGCAAATACATGTCCGTTTAAATCTGTAACGAGAGTGTGAAAAGCTCCGCAAGAAACTTGAATAATCGTGTGCTGCTGGAGCGCGAATACACGCTGTGGGGTGCTCACTCGTCGCGAATCGCCATCGGCAATAGCATATCCCAAACGACCGCCGCTGCTGTCGCCCCACGTAAATAGCTTGCCATCCTCCGTCACCGAAGCAAAGAACCGTTGGCCGCTGCTCACTTGTATTATGTTGGTATCGTTCATTGAGGTCCGATTTTCGCCAACAACGAATCCAACTGGGTGAACAGCAAGTGCACCGATCGATGAAGCATCAATAGAAGTGCCTTCTACCGCAGCAGTTCCTTCACTGGACGTAGACCACTCTCCAATAATGGATAACCGCTTCATGGATCTCAAGTCACTAGCAACAGAATCACTGAACTCGGCAACGATTGTGTGCAGACTCTCTTGTCGAGTTTCAGTCCCAGTATCTCGTTGCGCAAGCTCCACATTCTCCACGGCCTTCATAAGATCTCGCCGAATTCTATGAGCAGCTCGCACACACTTTGCCTCTTCAATAATCTGTGAGCAACGAATTCCAGCATTCCCACCTTGTAAAGCAAGGTCTGCACAGTCCTTGCAGTCGTCTTCATGATCCCCGCGCATCAGGAAATATTCGATAGCCACTTGGAAGTTTGCGATCGTGAAGCCCAATGCTGTCGTGTTGGAGTTGATGAAGTGATAGTCCGAGATGTACTTTATCACAGCTACGATAGGAAACGGCGAAGCCGATCCCGTGGCTCCCTCTGCTGACCCCTGCAGGACCTTATTGAAGGCTTGCACCAGCACGAAGAGTAGCTGATCCAAAATATCGTCTGTCGTCAATTGATACGCCTCTGCAACAGCAAACATCAGAATGAATTAAAGACTACAGTTTCCAAGCATCAGCGAACAGCAGATTTATCTTACCGAAGTCTAATCTACGCAGCTTGACGTTCCGCGTAATTGCATCGCTAACGCGATCAATACATGCCTTGAAAACCAGCAGCATATCCAACGGCGTCTTCTTCTGCGTAACAGTGAGAAGTGTGTCTCGCGCTTCCGCAGTGAAGCACTATTCAAATGCAGATCCAGCAACCGTATTAGTCTAGAGTGATTTAGTCGGCACTCCTCGTCTTTTGTCGTACCTGGAACTCCTTCCTCAGTCCAAAATCTTCGGGCGTATATTGCCTCATGCGATACAAAACCTGTTGCAGCTTCTTATCCTGCTCCTGGCAGCTCACCACGATTCTCGGGAAAATCACGTCATGAAGGCTCTCCATCAAATAGCACTCCACCACCTGCTGGATCTGCAACAAATGACTCACTCCTCCCCCATGTCTTCTCTGCAGTCTATAGTCCTCCTCAACATCATCAAAACTGCCTGCATGGATCAGCTCTTCCACTGCAGCTTCCCACTCCTCTCTCAAATTTGCCGGCAGCGTCTGTTTGTACCTCTCGTATACTTGCTCTTGTACACAAATTTTGTGCACTTGGCTAATCGTTTCCCCCAACTGATAAAACACCAGCTCGTTTTCCGGGAACGACCTGAGGATGGCTGTATACTTTCTCAAAGTGGCGACGTCGATCTCGCTGGGGTCTTCCGGCACCTCGAGGCCGCCCTCCAGCGGTCGACTGATGTGCAGCACTGTCACCTCCTGATGCTGGATCTCCCTCTTCTCGGACAGCAAAATCCGCACTTGCCTGCGGTCACTGAAGCCCTTCCCAGTGTGGATATGGGAGCCCAAGACCGCTACTTGTTTACCTAATGGAAAGACAGGTTGAAGTGAGCATCAATCTGACACATAGGGGGGAAAATCATAATAAATAATCTTAGAACAAGAGAGTACCATTCAGCGTGTCATAGGATCCCAGCGGCCGCTCCAGCTCGTCGTCTGCAGGAGTGAGGAAGTGCGTGTACAGCGTGTCTTGGGTGGTGTCTTCGTCTGCAAGCAGCGAGCGGGGCTGCGGCACGCAGAACAAGCACCGCGGGGGCAGTGCGCGCTGCGTCTGCTCCAAGTCCGCACTCAAGGCGTGCAGGAAAACATCGCCCATAGTGAATTCAAATGAACTCAGAAACGAGTGCGGAATCCAATGCTGATGTACACCACATAAAATGGATCCACCAACCAGAAGAGAGTTGAAGTTTGACAATCACTCTCGGCATCAAAGGCAGCTTGATGAAAGATAAGACTCTTTGACATTACAGTTGGGTGTTATATGCGCGACACTACTCTTCTGATACAGGCACATGCAAGTCACTAACTACAAGCGCACAGGTATATGCAACCATGCAAGGCGCCACCCTTCCTCGTCGTCCTCGTCAACTTGCTGCGTCCTCTGTTTCACAGGCGAGGCCGCAGTCACTCCTCCGCTTAGCGGCGCAGCATGGGGTGTTCGGGCGGACTCTCCGGCTCCCAGCGGTCTTGAGCCCAGCAATCGCTCTGGATCCAGTCCACAGCGTTCTGGAAGTGCGGTGGCTGTTCGTACACGCCGTAGAAGCCAAACTGCAAGCACAATCACGACACACAGGTTAGAAAGGTACGCAAACACTCTGATCCAACACCACTGACACATACTTTGTTTGCGGCCTGTACGATGCAGTCCTCAAGTCCCTTGACGCGGCCAAGCTTAGCCCGAACTTCTTCCTCAAGCTTCTGCTCCTCCTCCTTCAGCTGGGAAAGCTTGTCTTCGTAGTGCTTGGCGATCCAGTCACGGAACTCGTCCTTCGTCATGAACTTGGACGCTTGCTGCTCCTCGGCGATCTCTTCCTTGATCTCCTCCGGCACCTCGGGCACCTCCACGGCGACGTAGCCCTCGTTCGTCTTGATCTCCAGCTTCTCACCTTCCGACGTCTCGACGACCTTCACCTGCTTAGTCGTGACGTCGCCGTGCTCGTCAACGATCTGAACAGTCTGCTCACCATGTTCCGGCTCACCCTCAACGACCACCTGTACATGGTTGCCTTCGGGGGTCACAACGTTCACCACCTGTCTGTCTTCGGTCGCCGTGTTGACAATCTCAGCCGGAAGATCGGGTACCTCCACAACCGTGGTGCCGCCCTCACCGTCCGGGATCACCAACTTTTCACCTTCAGCAGTCTCCACGGCCTTCACCTCCTTGGTCGTGTAACCACCTTCATCGTTCGGGATCTCAATCGTCTGCATGCCATCCTCAACCCCGCCGACTATAATCACCTGCTCATGCTCACCGTTGTCAGCGACCACATCAACAGTCTGCACGACCGGAACAGGCACCTCTTCAGTGTACGGATTACCACCAAACCGACCAAGCTCCTCCTCCGTGAACGGGTTGCCTCCGAAGTGACCTTCCTCAGCCGGTACGGGTTCCGGAATATCAACAGCGACGTAGCCTTCATCAGTCGGAACCACGATCTTCTGCTCGCCGGTGGAAGTCTCCTCCACACGGACCTCGGTCGTCGTCGTCTGGCCGTACTCGTCCACAATGTCAACGGTCTGCTTGCCGTGCTCCGGCTCACCTTCGATGATCACCTGCTCCGTCTTGCCAGAAGGCGTCACCACGTCAACCACCTGCACGGTCTCACCAGTCTTCTCGGCCTCGTGCACGACCTCCTCCGGCACTTCAGGCACGATCAACGGGGTGTCGACTTCAGGAAGCTCAAGCTTCGTCTCGCCGGACGAAGTTTCGATCGCCTTGACCTCCTCCACAGTCGTCTGGCCACTCTCGTCAGTGATCTCGACCTTCTGGACGCCGTGCTCGGCCTCGCCAATAAGGGTCACCTGTTCCTTTTCACCCGAAGAAGTGGTCACCTGCACCACCTGCTGCACAGGCTGCTCCTCCGTGTACGGGTTGCCTCCGAAGTGACCTTCCTCAGCTGGTACGGGTTCCGGAATATCAACAGCGACGTAGCCTTCATCAGTCGGAACCACGATCTTCTGCTCGCCGGTGGAAGTCTCCTCCACACGGACCTCGGTCGTCGTCGTCTGGCCGTACTCGTCCACAATGTCAACGGTCTGCTTGCCGTGCTCCGGCTCACCTTCGATGATCACCTGCTCCGTCTTGCCAGAAGGCGTCACCACGTCAACCACCTGCACGGTCTCACCAGTCTTCTCGGCCTCGTGCACGACCTCCTCCGGCACTTCAGGCACGATCAACGGGGTGTCGACTTCAGGAAGCTCAAGCTTCGTCTCGCCGGACGAAGTTTCGATCGCCTTGACCTCCTCCACAGTCGTCTGGCCACTCTCGTCAGTGATCTCGACCTTCTGGACGCCGTGCTCGGCCTCGCCAATAAGGGTCACCTGTTCCTTTTCACCCGAAGAAGTGGTCACCTGCACCACCTGCTGCACAGGCTGCTCCTCCGTGTACGGGTTGCCTCCGAAGTGACCTTCCTCAGCTGGTACGGGTTCCGGAATATCAACAGCGACGTAGCCTTCATCAGTCGGAACCACGATCTTCTGCTCGCCGGTGGAAGTCTCCTCCACACGGACCTCGGTCGTCGTCGTCTGGCCGTACTCGTCCACAATGTCAACGGTCTGCTTGCCGTGCTCCGGCTCACCTTCGATGATCACCTGCTCCGTCTTGCCAGAAGGCGTCACCACGTCAACCACCTGCACGGTCTCACCAGTCTTCTCGGCCTCGTGCACGACCTCCTCCGGCACTTCAGGCACGATCAACGGGGTGTCGACTTCAGGAAGCTCAAGCTTCGTCTCGCCGGACGAAGTTTCGATCGCCTTGACCTCCTCCACAGTCGTCTGGCCACTCTCGTCAGTGATCTCGACCTTCTGGACGCCGTGCTCGGCCTCACCAATAAGGGTCACCTGTTCCTTTTCACCCGAAGAAGTGGTCACCTGCACCACCTGCTGCACAGGCTGCTCCTCCGTGAACGGGTTGCCTCCGAAGTGACCTTCCTCAGCTGGTACGGGTTCCGGAATATCAACAGCGACGTAGCCTTCATCAGTCGGAACCACGATCTTCTGCTCGCCGGTGGAAGTCTCCTCCACACGGACCTCGGTTGTCGTCGTCTGGCCGTACTCGTCCACAATGTCAACGGTCTGCTTGCCGTGCTCCGGCTCACCTTCGATGATCACCTGCTCCGTCTTGCCAGAAGGCGTCACCACGTCAACCACCTGCACGGTCTCACCAGTCTTCTCGGCCTCGTGCACGACCTCCTCCGGCACTTCAGGCACGATCAACGGGGTGTCGACTTCAGGAAGCTCAAGCTTCGTCTCGCCGGACGAAGTTTCGATCGCCTTGACCTCCTCCACAGTCGTCTGGCCACTCTCGTCAGTGATCTCGACCTTCTGGACGCCGTGCTCGGCCTCGCCAATAAGGGTCACCTGTTCCTTTTCACCCGAAGAAGTGGTCACCTGCACCACCTGCTGCACAGGCTGCTCCTCCGTGTACGGGTTGCCTCCGAAGTGACCTTCCTCAGCCGGTACGGGTTCCGGAATATCAACAGCGACGTAGCCTTCATCAGTCGGAACCACGGTCTTCTGCTCGCCGGTGGAAGTCTCCTCCACACGGACCTCGGTCGTCGTCGTCTGGCCGTACTCGTCCACAATGTCAACGGTCTGCTTGCCGTGCTCCGGCTCACCTTCGATGATCACCTGCTCCGTCTTGCCAGAAGGCGTCACCACGTCAACCACCTGCACGGTCTCACCAGTCTTCTCGGCCTCGTGCACGACCTCCTCCGGCACTTCAGGCACGATCAACGGGGTGTCGACTTCAGGAAGCTCAAGCTTCGTCTCGCCGGACGAAGTTTCGATCGCCTTGACCTCCTCCACAGTCGTCTGGCCACTCTCGTCAGTGATCTCGACCTTCTGGACGCCGTGCTCGGCCTCACCAATAAGGGTCACCTGTTCCTTTTCACCCGAAGAAGTGGTCACCTGCACCACCTGCTGCACAGGCTGCTCCTCCGTGTACTCCCCTACCTCAATTGGCTCAGGAACCGGGACTTGGATGATGTCCCCATCCGTCGTCTTGACCACGAGCTTCTCGCCTTCAGAAGTCTCCACTACCTTGGCCTCCGTTTCAGTGTAGCCACCTTCGTTGTCAGGGATCTTCACTGTCTGCTTGCCGTCCTCCGGCTCGCCAACAATGATCACCTGCTCCGTCTCACCAGTGGTAGTCACCACATCCACAACTTGAGTACCTTCCGTCGTCTCAGTTACCTCAGTGGGCACCTCAGGCACCACGACGGGGGTGATGTCACCTTCAGCATTGGGGATCAAGATCTTCTGCTCACCCGTCGGAGTCTCAATTGAGCGCACCTCCGTCGTAGTGTAGCCGCCGTCTTCATCGGGGATAGCGATGGTCTGCTTGCCGTCTTCAGGCTCCCCGACAATGATAACTTCAGTAGTACCTCCATCGGGCGTCGGGATCTCGACAGTTTGCTGGTTCTCGCTCGGAATTTCCTGCTCCTTTTGGTCCGGAGGCGTGACAGCAATGGTGACTCGGGGACAGAAGACGTCCAGCAGGTAGTAGAAGATCTCGTGGTCCGCTCGGGACACTGCAACTTGGCGTTGGTCCAGGGCCTGCTTGGCACAGTCGCTGTCACTCCGGAGCTTGCCCTCCAGCAGCGCCACCACGTTCTTCTTGATGTCTTCAGGGAGATCGGAGGCCTTGACCTTGTTGACATCGACCATCTCCTTCTGGGTCAGGTCGGCGATGATCTCGTCTTTGGACAGCTTTCCGTCTTGGTCTTGGTCGATGCGCTCAAACTCCGGGTGGAAGGCGTCGCCCAACTTGGAGATGAACGCCTTGGCGTCATTGGACATGTCGGCCTTGAGGTTGGCCGTCTTGACAGCAGAAGTCGAGCCGGCGTTCTTCATGGCCGTGTAGCCCACACCGGCGGACGCGGCCAGCAGGCCGAGCGTGGCTCCAGCGATGGCCAGACGTTTCTTCTGACGTCGCTTGTTGTTCGGACGGTCAGGTGCCGCCACGCGCCGGATGAAATGCGCGTCTTCATTCTCACTCCCGTAGTTGGTCGGAGACTTCATTTCCGGTTGAAAGGGTGAAGCTTACTCAGTGACTAGTAAGCAGCCTTGGACGATGGTTCTTTGACAAGGAAAATTGTGAAGTGATTGAGAAAAAGGAGCTTCGACTCGGCTCATGGCCATCGCTTTGGAAAGATCCCGTTGTGGTGAAGATCGCGCCATTGACATGGAGAGGGTCTTGTGATGAGGCCATGATAGCCGCATATCGACGATCTAAAGTGCAAAGGGTCGGGAGATCCGCTTGACCCGACGCTGGAGACTAAATGGACGGACACGAGCGAAGATCGCTGGAGAAGTTGAAGCGGCACGGTGTGGAATTTAGATTTGCTTGCGCCTTTCGAGGATTGATTACCACCGCACGATCCGCTGACGAGGATACGGCGGGGCACGTGCATCCGCAGCAGGAAGATCACTGGCAGACGCCCCATTAACATGACTGTTTCAGGGACAACTCGAGCTGTCTTCGTATCTTTTCTCGGTATTTGGATCTGGATACGAGCTGGCTCGGGGGTCTGAATCGCTACATGTAGTTGCCTTTTTGCTTGATGGTAGTATCCAAGTTGCAGTTCGGGGATGAGACAGTCACTTCAACTTGCAGGAAACCTTTTTGGTATTGCACGTCGGGCTGAGTCATTGGTCACAGAGCCGACTCGTTGCAGCTACATGTAGTTGGTAGGCAAATTTGTGGTGGCGAAGCACCGGTAGACAAACAGGACCTGCTGCAGTAGTCTACCTGCTTCGCTTGAAGAGAAGCCACATCGTTGCAGTCAAAGTAACTCACTTCCTTGTGGTCTGCTTTGACCACCGCTCGATAACGAGCGCCCCAACATCTCGTCACGGCAACGTAATTGTTGCGAGACACATAACTTGAGCATAGAGTATTCTGGCTGAGTGCTTCATGCAACAACAAAAAAGCTGAACCCCAGTCCGTAGACAGTAACTATCGCATCATGCCACAGCGCCTTGACTCCGAAGCGTGGCAATCAGCGGCAGGAAGTCGTGAAGTCCATTGCAGCTGAGGTGCTGCCGGCTTTCTCGATATCACAGACGCGCGAAGTTGAAGTCGAGCATACAAACTCCGAGTGTTCGTCTACATGGTCCAGTTTTCTTATTCGCCACACCGCGTCATTTGACAATCTGCACCACCCCCATGCAGTTCTCGCTCAAGAAACTCTGTCTCCGAGACGAATGGGCATTGCCAAGCCTCCGATCCATGTTTCCAGGCGCATCCAGCAGTCAGTCAACCTCCAAGGCTACACCAGTTGACACTTCCATGACGCTGGGAGGACTTCCGCCGACCAACGCATTCAACAAGACGCAGCAGATCGACATCAAGACGGAGGACATTTCCAGCGCCGACTCCACAGGTTCCAATGAAATCGTGACGGCCTTCGACAGTCTTGACGCCGAAAATCCAGAATCGGACGCATTACCGCTGGAATTTCAATGCCGCTACCGCCAGGGCAAATGTTCCCAGCCACGTACACTCAAAAAGAACGGGTCGATGCACAGCTTCTGCGAATATCATCGGCAGCTCTCGGTGCGCAACCAACGAGTGTTTGACCAGAAAAAGCGACGCCTACAGGAAGGTAGAATCGACGTTGAAACCCAGCCTCAACGAAGCACAGCGAATACCTCTAGCCACGAAGATGTCCAACAGGAGACTCACGAAGCGAAGAAGCGACCCAAACGCAGACGTCGAACGGTCTAACCCGCTAAAAGCAGGCAATGGCAACCAATTCGTCATATCAAACAACACCTCCCAAGCCTCTAGCATAGCAGAACATGATCACAATGTAAGCAGAAGAACTCGCATTGATACTTGCTCTCACAACGCCGTAGAGTCTCGACAATCCTATCAACCACAACGTCCTTTTAGTACCTGGAAACGTTCTCTGCCAATGCTCTAAGCTTAGTCCACAACGATCGACCACGGGTGCTCGCGACGGCCGTACTGGATGTCGCACAGCTCGTTCCAGATGCGCTCCGCCACCTTGCCGGCCTTGCCGTCCGTGCCGTCCAGCGGGATGGCCAGGTCCTCGTCCATGTAGTTGATGGTGGACACAGGGGACACGACAGCAGCCGTGCCGGAGCCGAAGATCTCGATGATGCGGCCTTCCTTGCTGGCCTTCTGCACCTGTTTCATGGTGACGTTGCCCTCCGTGACCTTAAACTCATTCCACTCGCGTGTGAGGTGCAGGATCGAGTCGCGCGTGATGCCCGGCAGAATATCACCGCGGGTAAGCGGCGGGGTGATGAGTTCCTTCTCGCCCTTCTCGTTAATCCAGTGAATAAACAGGTTCATGGTGCCAACCTCCGTGATATCATGATCGGGGCCGAAGATCCACAGGTTCTGCGAATAACCCTGTTCCTGGGCGTCGTAGTGGGGCAAAATACCCGGTGCGTAGTTAGCACCGAGCTTAAAGCCGCCGGTGCCACCAGGCCACGCACGGATGTAGCGGTGGTTGGCGCAGAGCTTCACGGGGTTGAAGCCGTCAGGGAAGTACGGACCCACAGGCGAGAGGATGATGAAGAGCTTGGCCTTCTCACTGGCGCCCACACCAATGGAAGCCTGAGTACTGATGCCCGTGGGACGGATGTAGAGCGAGTAGCCCTCGCCCTTGGGGACCCAGTCCCGGTCCAGGCGGATGAGCTCTTCCAGACACTTGGTGAACTCATCACCGTCGAATTCCGGCAGCAACAGCCGCTTCATGGAGTTATTGAGACGCTTCATGTTCATGTCCGGACGGAAGAGACGGATGTGGCCCTCGGCGTCCACGTACGCCTTCATGCCTTCGAAGCACTCGAGCGCGTAGTGCAGCACAGCGCTGGCCGGGTCAATGGCCATGGGACCGTACGGGTGGATCACGGGGTGACCCCAGCCTTTGCCCAGTTCCCAGTCCACTTCGAGCATGTGGTCCGTGAACGTCTTGCCGAATTTGAGCTGCTCCTTGGGCAGCTTGGGCTTGGGGTTCGAGGTGCGCTCAACCTGGAGGTTGGCGAACGAGATGTCGGCGCCTGTGGAGAAGGCGGCTGCGCGCGAAGACGTCATGCGGCCCAAAGTCTTGGCGCCACGGGCGATCATTACCGGAGGAGCTTGTGCACGAGGCGGTGAATTTGGGAATGACACATTGCAGCTGTGGCAGATAAATGGGATACTTAGTGGAGAGCGAACATGTGGAAGTTTGTAAGCTGAAGAGTTTTGCGAGATGGATGAGGTGCGCAAACAACTGTCAAGCTAATTAGTGGCTGCATCGCATCAAATTGTTTTGATGCAGACATGCACAAAAACCAGTCACAAAAAACTTAACAGCACGCTGATATGTACTGACAGTTCAAGGCCTTTAGAGTCACCCAGAATAGGTTTGCTATTTTTCGAAATATAGTATGGCTGCTGACTACTAGTATAAAGAGTGGAGCGAAACCCCTCGATATTTTGCCATCAAGTTTAGTTCGAACGCCTCCAATCTTAGCGACTGGCTTGGAACCGGTAGCTCGGTCTCAATGCCAAGTCAACTATTTCTGTGAGCTCCCACGGACCGGCCGCGGTGATGGCAATTTGACCTGGGACTGGCGGTAGGAACCGCCGAGTTTGTCATTCGTCGTTTTACAATCAAAGCCTCCGCAGTAAACACTGGTTCAAGCGTCTCTTGTGCAATAGCCATGGGTGGAGCCGTATCGATCGATAACACACCGTACGATGAGACCAAGTTTCTCCAGTCGAAGGCCATCATGGAGTCAACTGCTGATGACGCCGAGAAGTTTTCCAAGCTCAAGTCTATCTGGACTGACGGTGCCCCACCTGATGCCGCAGATGGCCACCACAAGAGCGTGAAAGAGCCTGAGGTTGGTGCTGCTCATGAGGAACACAAGGAGGAGGCTCACAAGGAGGAAACTCACAATGGGGAAGTTCACAAGGACGAGCACCACGAAAAGCACCACTGCAACAAGGAAGAGCATCACCACAGGGAGGGCGACAGCCACCACAAGGAAGGGGATCACCATGCTCACAAGGAGGAGGAGCACCACCACAAAGTCGAGAACCACCAAAAGGAGAGCGAGCATCACGAGCACAAGAGAGGAGAAGATCACAAGGAAGGTGACCACACTCACAAGGTGGAGTCTCATGCTGCAAAGGGGGATGGTCATGCGGAGGCACCGAAGGACTCCCCCAAGGCCCCTTCTGGTTCGGCATCTACTGGGAAACTGCCGTCGGCTTCCTCTGAGCACCTCAGTGAGAAGGTTTCAAAGGAGGTGTAATTTCTGCCACTAGTAACTGCTCCAAAATCTGCAAGTGAATTCTTATCGAACTATATTGATACACTTTATATTTTAGTACACAGTTATTGTTTCTTAACACGTATACTTAAACGAGGTGTGCACATTTTGCATGTTGAAGTTTGCGTTTGTCCTAAAAGTTTGCTTTGTCCTGTTCCTTAAAAATTAAGTCTTGCCACAAGAAACTCAACATTTGTAGTCATCCCATCGGATTGATTTGATGAGCTGAGGTTCAGCAGAACGATCTCGTGGCCACTACACGGTAAAAGTTCCTTTTGCCAGACTTTTTACACGTCTAAAATATATGCGAGCAATTCTGGTGACTGCTGTCGTAGTGAGATGGCAAACATGGCTGCCATCGCCGATCCGATTAACCACGTGATCGACACAGCGAGGTGGAAAGCCAATGCATTCAGCGCAACTGAACTTCCATTCGACTCCTTGACGACGCGACGCAGCGTGACGTCGATGTAGATTGCAACCGCAGCGAGTACGAAGTGAACGAGAATGTGGCGGTAGATACGCAGGATGCTCAACTTACAGACACCAAGTTGGTCCTGACGTTGCTCCACTTTCGTCACCAACGCTTCACGCTGTGCTTGGAGGCCGAATTCGCCACGTTCAGCGAGATCTAGCACGTCCTCTGAGATTTCATCTCGTGACGTTCGCTGTCGCTCCAATCGAGTCTCAGAGAATCGTCCTGCTGCAGCCCCCAGGCTGTACACGCAGTAGATGAACCAGAGTGACAACACGAGCAGAAGCACCGACAGATCAGTGTTGGTGGACATCTCAAGTGTCTGAACACTTAGCATCTCGGTCTTCTGCACGTAGTAAAACGTGTGCAGTGCAGCTCCACCAACAGCACAGAGCAGCGCTGTCACTGCCATAGATGGGAGCAAGAACGCCACGCGTCGAATGAAGTTCGTACCGCTGGTCGGGAACGCAAAAAGCAGGAGGTGGAACGTTACCCCTCGAAAGAGATTGAAGGTGGTCTTGGCAGCCAGTGAGATCAGCAGCTGAACTGGATTCGAGTAGCTAGAGTGAATCGCGAAGGGGTTAATACTCAACGCAAGCTCGTCGAAGCTCAAAGTCTTGTTGTTCAGCAGGCAGTAGAAATCGAACCGGTTCAACAGTGACGCATAGTTTACCAGAGTCATGAAGGTCACGATGAGAGCCCAACCCATCGCCACCGATAGATGTCGTCGCATGACACGCTCTTGCTGGTATTCTTTCAAGTCAATAAAGCTAAACAAAACCATAAAAAAAAACTCGTTAGATAAGCACAAACAAAACTTTTAGGAGAGCAAAACGTACTCATCTTGCAGTGCTGACAACTTCGAGCGCAAACACCGCAGCACCAAGAGAGCACAACTCGCAGTTAAGATAGCCTTGGACACCAACAGAGCCATGATCCATGCGCGATCGGTTGCCATCACATCTGAAGGAATCAGCAGATACGCCGAGGCTTCTGACAACGATGAATTGTGCAGTTGACAGAGTCCCCAATCGACCTGTTGAGTTGCATACATTGCGGTCATGTGCTCTCGACTTTGCAACAAATCTGGTGCAATTTCTTCGTGCAATGTCAGCATTTCGTCCATCTCGACCATGAAGCCGAAGAAAAACCAAGTGTAAATCACTAACTCGGCGGCTAAATTCAAGTAGTAGCCCATAAGTTCCAGCCATGTACTACTGAGAGGGGCCGTAAATGCTGGTTTTCCATCCACCATAAGTGCGTGAGTGCACACTTCAGCAAAAACGTCATTGTTACCTCCGTTGATACGAACCGCGACCTTCTCATCACGATGGATCCACGCCACCTCGCCATCTAACTTGGACACTTCCTTGCACGGACCTTCGACGATCATTTCCACCTCGGTTCCAATCCGTAAGCGACGCAGAGACAAGCGAACTCGATCACTCGGTACACTTTTCTCCTTCCGACCGTCTTCGTACCGGATCGTGTACGTCTTTTCCATCTCGTTAGAGCTGACAATTGATCCCAGGAAGACCTTGGCTCCATTTGACACTTCCACGGCGCTCCCAGCTTTAATCATACCTGCAGGTAATTGAATAGACGGAAGCGATAAGCCATCCAACACGCCGTCCATCATTCCGCTAAATGGCATGCGAAAGAACCGAGCTTGGATGTCGGAGTTCTTCACTTCTTCCCGCTTACTGTCACCGTTCGGTCCGAAGTATTCCACGATACAGCAAGCGTTCGACTTTGCCTTCATGATGACACCATCTTTCCACATCACACGCCCTGTTTTCTCCTCAGTCCGACGAAAGCGAACGTTCAATCCTCTACGAAGGATGGGGGCAGAAAATAGTGAAAAACTTGGTAAAGCCGGCAGACCATTCCAGTTTGGAAGGGAGTAATCGAGCCACGGTACAGCTCGCAACTTCCCAACTGAGAGTTGTTTGATCATGGCTCCATCCAGGAGATCTTCCACATCGTAGAGTGTTTTGCCACTCGTCTTCGAAACTTTCAGCACAATCCCCTTCCGCTCCATGCCATCTTTAGTGCGGTAATACACGTGCGTGTTCAGCTGAAATGGCACAAAATTTCGGTTCGTCCCACTGAAAAAGCGACCAATTGCTGTGGTGGGTCGAACGACGTCGAGAGGAATACGCTTCGAGATCTTGCCCGCGTCACTTTCATGCTCCACGTCGCACATTTGTTGGTCCCGATTCAGCATTTTGATCCGTCCACGACGAATCCTACCGCTTTTGTCTTCGAACTCAACCAATTGATTCACTCGCAACTGAGAGAAACCTGCTCCACCGTTCCGTCGGCCCTGCCGTACAGGGGCAACGCTCTCGTCACTTTCATCTTCACTCGTGACCAACTCGCGCTTACTTCTGCCGCCTCTGGCTCTCGCTTTCCTTTTCCTCATTGCTCGATCTTCATCGTCGCTGTCCTCTTCCGCATCCACACTTGCTCTCTTCTTACTAGGTGACTTGCTGACTCGAATATCTCGCCTCTCGACATTCCTGACCACTTCATCTCCTTCTAAAGCAACATCGTATCTACCATTGCTACGGACCCTACAAATCTGACCGTCGCGCCATTCACCCTTCTCGTTCTTGAATTGCACTGCTGAATCGACTTCAAACTCGTCATCCTTGTCTTGTGAACTACGATTCCGTGCGCTCCCTTCATCAGTTGACTGAACACGGTCTTTTGGTACGTTCTTCTCAGTGTTTCCAGTCTCGTCGTATTTCACCGTGTAGTCACCGTTCCGGTGCTGGCGAACTATAGTTGCGTCGAGTAAGTCTCCGTCTTCGTCGCGCACACGTACGACTGCTCCCTCTTTGAATGCCTTGTGAGCATTCCCAGTACCATCACCTTCCGAGCCCATGATCTTCAACTCGTTTCACGTTATGGTGAGATTAAAGCGCAGCATTCGTCTCCACTATTTATGGTGAGCGAGCAATACTACAAAACTTCTTAACTGCTCAACAATGCAGCAGAAATAGCCGTCATGACACCACAGCAAGGTCTCCTGTAGTGATCCGAGGTCCACAAAACGAGACGAGTAATGGGGGGATTTGCATCGCACGACTTGTTGGCTTATCAAGCCGAGGGAGAAGCTTCGTCCGAAATGGACTATCGAGGCTCTCTGCGAATGCTGACGGATATGCTCACACGCCAGCACACTGCGAAGAAACACCGCGGTAAGCTGCTTTTACTGGGACTGGACGGTGCCGGCAAGTCGACGCTGGTAAACCACCTTTCGCGAATCTCTATCGGCGCAGACATGGCCCTTTACACCGCTAAAGGCCTCGAGCTACCTTCGTACTTGTATCCGGATCCAACTCGGACGCTACAGACTGCAAGTTATCGCGTGGATAATAGCGACAAATACCTGCAACTTGTTGATCTGCCTGGACGTCGTATATGTCGGGCAAAATGGTACAGCGCCATCAGCGACTTCTCCACTTTCAGTACTAGCAGCAACAATCTCAACAACCTCGCCCCTACTGCTGTCTCCAACACTTTTCAAGCTTCTCTTCCCATTGTCGCTGTGCTATTCATTGTCGACGTTGCAGATGCCATTCGTTTCCCCATCGTCGCCACGGAACTCGTCCGCTTACTCAAACACAAGCCCAAGCATAAATCCTTCACGAACACTCAAGTCTTCCTCGTATTCAACAAAATCGACCACTTTTTGCCTCCTCTACCCGCCGAAACTCCAGAAGAACCGGAAGCCAAAGAGTATCAGCAACTTCTCAACAAGCACAAACAACAGCAACGTGCTGCGATACGTGAAGCTCGTCGAGAGCTCCGGAAATGTGTCGATTACGAATTGAAAATGGATCAACGTCGTCATCCAGTTAACTTAAGAGCTTCAACTGCAGCCGCGTCGTCTAACTCAAAGTCGCTATTCTTCGCAACCCCTGCAGCTGTAGCTGCTGAACTGGGACCTTCAAGTAATCAAGGGAGACGTAACAGCCACTCTACCGGTGCTTCAGCTGTCACTAATTCTTTCGTGGTCTCCTCAATCTTCACGAATGCTGTTGAGTGCTGTGCTCAAGACCGAGACAGCGTCCGTGCGTTGTGTGGCTGGCTCAATGAGGAGCTCAGGAAGGCTCCTCCTTCATAGATAATTCTCTTTAGTGGTCTTTCTCGATCGTTTGGTGTGTTACTCGTCGTCTGATTCGTCGTAGTCGTCGTTTTCTTCTTCTTCTAGCGGAAACTTCTTGTTCTTGTCGTGTTTGTTCTTTTCCTCTTCTTTCAGTATTTCTTCCTCTAGAGCGCGTAGAAGCTCCGTCTCTGCGTCAGGAAGGGGTGCTGCGGGCGTCTTGACTGGGGAGGTGTCTGTTCGTTTTCGCTTGGAAGGCTGGTTGTTCATTGCCGTGGAGAGGAACCTGATGCGCGCTTCTTGTCAGCAATGGATCTATATGATTGGTTGAAAAGGTTAAAAAAAAAGGTGGAAAATGGCTACACCTTCAAATCAGAATAACTTGTGGTGATATTCCTAATAAGAGTATCAGCAGAAACGTAGCCATTCTACTGGTTCACGTACTTTTCAAACAGCGACGTGAAGTAGTTCGGGTCCGTGATGGCCGCGAAGGGCTCCACTCGCTGCAGGTACTTGCCGCGGCTCTTTTCAAAGTCCACTGGAGCACCCGAGCGAACGTCGCGAACATCCACAATGTGAGGGTGATGAGCCTCAATGTGGTCGTCGAAGAAGACAGTAACGTCGTCGTCCTTCCCCATTTTCTCATCATCGATCAACAGCAACTTTCCGTACTGTCCGTCCTCGGCATGAGCGCTCCACCACTCCCAGTAGTCACGAAGCGCGAGCGTGCTAGCACCTTGCAGCATGCCATTCAGAGTCTCCTGGATAGACTGGAAGCCGCGAATCACCTTCACTTCCGGGTCTGAAGTCGCGTAGAAGTTGTTGGGAGCGCTGGGTCCTTCCTCCACAAGCTTGGACGAGAAAGGAACCTTGGTGAGCGTCCCCACAGCCAACGCCGTGCCGTCGGCCTCAAATCCATCGCGATAGAAAGTGCCGATACGACGTGCAGTGGGCTCCAGCTTGAGTCGGAACCGCTCCGGCAGTGCGGGTAGACCCACTGGATGTTGTCCATCCACCAGGAGATCCAACTCCCTCGCGACCTCCACAATATCGTCACCAAAGGTACGGAACACGAGCTTTACATCCATCTCCTTCTCGGTCACTTTAGGAGATGACAAGTACGATAAGAACTGGAGAAATGACGGCAACAAGTAGTAGCGTCCTTCGCTCCAAGCCTCCTGAAGTCGGGACTTTGGCATCGTCGCCGCCAATTGCTTGGCTGCTTCACGCTGCTCTCCCATAGGGAAATGCAGCTTCTCCATCACCTCTTTAAAGGAATCACGCACACGACGACCGGGTGCATCTTCTCCGCCTGTGAAGGCTGACTGCAACGCCGTGCGCTTCTTCTTGGCTGCTTTATTCACTGCCTTAATCTGGTCGATGTCCCTGCCCTGAGCCGCAGCCAAGCTCTGGTACGGGTGGGCGTCGTCCACGAACTGCTTGTAGGTTATGAGCTTGTGTCCATTAGTCTCAGCCGCTGGAGGCTCAATAGACGATGCACCCGAGACGCAGATCCACTCGGACGGACGGTTGGGGTTCACGTAGCCCCATGAACACTCGGACAGGAGGTAGTCCACCGTGTTCTCCATGGTGCGACCACCCGCAGCGTCCGACATGAGGACGGTACGGTTCAGATCGAAGTGCAGCACCACGCTGCGGCGCTTGCTGGTCGCCATGAGGATAGAGGAGAGCGTGATGGACGAGGGGGGTCTGACACTGGACCTGATCAAAAAATGGTCGACCATCGAAATTGAACGAGTTTTAGCCAATCAGAAATAATTTTGTACAAGATGTAGCCATGTTGGACCGTAGCCATGCCAATGGCTACATTATCTTTTGCGGCTTCCTTTCTTCCTCGACCTTGACTTTGGGGCAGCTTTCTTCTTCTTGGGGGTTTGTTGCTCTTCTTGCTGCTCGTCTTCTCCCGTTTCCTCTGCTTCGTCGTTCTCTTTTTCGTGATCATCGTCGACTAAGAGCAAAGCTTCGCCTCCACTGTGTACTTCCTCGTCCCCACTGTCAACCGCAGCAGCTGCAGCGGCTGCTGCGGCTGCTGCGCGTCGCTTCTGTTGACGCGAGCTCGTCCTTGTCGCTGGCAGAGAGGGACGCCGCCGACGTGCTGGTGTACGCTTTGCTGGCGTCTTTGACGACTTTGTACGTCCACGAGACTTGGTGTCAGCTTCAGACGCAGAAGCGTCGTGACTTTCTGAGCCACTCACGTCCTCGCTTGCAGAAACTGAAGCACCGCGTGTACGTTTTCGCGGATTGTGAGACGATGGAGAGGGAGCCGCTGAATCAGGACCATCACTGCTAATACTCGTGCGCTTTCGGGTCCGCGTTGACGCGCGCGCCGGTGTAAGCGGTGGAGGGCCAGAAGATTCACCACTGATCGCCTTGTTACTTGAGTCCTGGTTGTCAGCAGTCTCTGCTGCTTCATTGTCCCTCTCGTCAGCACTAGGTCTCTCCATATCCTTGCTATCGTCCTTGGCGTCATCATCTTTATCCCTTTTCTCTTCTTCCTCCTTGCGAGCAGCAGCTTCTTGCTCTATGCGGACAGCCTCCTCTTTACGAGCAGCAGCGGCTTCCTCTGCATCGCGAATCTTCTGCAACAAGATCGCCTCTTTCTTGACACTAGCTTTTCGCAGCGTCTCGGTGAGAGTTCGAGCAAAATGCAACAACTCCACACCTTTACGTCTCGCTTCCGGTTGCTCTCGCTGCTCCGCGTCCGTCACCACATGTTGGCAGAACAAATAAACCTGCTCTGCAAACTGCGCCCACTCACACACCACTCCACCCGCCACACGATCCTGGATCTTCTCCAAATCCACTTGTTCTTCGTTTTTATCTGCATCGTTCTCGTCCTCACTCCTCGAGAACATGGCTGGGTTTACGTCCTTACTCTTCGCCACCGACACAATCTTCGACAACACGTCCAGCAACATACTCTTCCTTAGCGCCTTCAAACTTGCCAGCGCAGCCTCTGCCTCCTCCTTCTCCGGATTCTTCTCCTCAACAACCTTCTCTTCAACTTTCTCGTTATTCTCCACCTTCTCTTCAGTCGTATGCTCTTTAATCTCCACCTTCACTTCAGCGTTCTTCTCTTCAGCCTTCTTCTCTTCGGTGTTCTTCTCTTCGGCGTTCTTCTCTTTAGCCTCCTTCTTTTCAGCGTTCTCATTTTCAGCGTTCTCCTCTATACCCTTCTCGTCTTGACCGTCAGTCATCTCCACGTCCTTCTCCTCAGTCCGAGCCTCCGTCTCGTCCATCACCACATCAGTATCAACGTTCTCCTCTTTCTTCTCTTCCTTCTTCTCCTCCTCTTTGTTCACTTCAGGCACAACCACAGGGACTGCAACATCTGCTCTAGGCGAGGGTGTAGGTGTCCCATCACTTGCAGACTGCGAAGCGTCTCCCTCGTCTGGATCCTCGAACCTCCTCCTGGGTCTCGTCCTCGGTCTCCTCCTCTGGCCCCTCACTCGCTGCAGCGCCGAATGTACGGGTATCTTCACATCCTTGTCTTCCCTCCTATGCGCCGCCTCCTCCTCTCGCCTTCGGGCGGCCTCAAACTGGTCAACGAGCGCCGCTAACTCTGTGGAGAAGGAGGACGCTGCAGGCGTCCAAACTGCCAATAGCGGCGCAAATTGAGGCTCTGGAAGCGGCGCTTCACCCGCTGCAACGGCTACTGCAAGTGCCGGGAGGATAGCTTCCTTCTCTCCGGCGCGGAGAGCCGCGATCTCCGCCTGAAGGTACGCGATGGCCTCGTCCAGCTGCGGCGGCGCTGCTGTAACCTCCATCGTGGTGTCGGGAATATCTTTGACTGGTAGTTTGTATTGAATGGATTGCGTTGCAGAATAAAGGCATTAGATTGCGATATGAGGGTGGATCTTCGAATAGTAATGGGTTTTCCTGGCCAGGGCCAGGAAATTCAATTTTGGAGAACTCAATGGACTGACAATCTGACCAAACGTGAGTTGAATTATTTTCAAATTACAACACTGTTGCTATCGTGCTGAAGAAAGTTTTCACGCTAGCTCTTTCGACAGGATAACCTGAAGCTTGAACAGAGCTTCAGCTGCACTTGGCCGCATGGTTGGGTCTACCGACACGCACGCGTAGCCAAGGTCCGCAATGGACTTCGGGCCTGCCTCTGAGAACTCTACCGTGACAGTTCCCATTGCCACCCTTTGCAGAAGAGTGGCATCTGTCATTTGCCGACCATGTGAGTTCTGCATTTCCTGTCTGGCCTGAGCGTACGGTAGAGTGTGGGTATCCAGCTCGCTCAGTACGACTCCAAACGAGAATATATCGGCCTTATCATCGTACTTCTCACCGATCATCACCTCCGGAGCCATCCACAGTGATGTTCCCACCCCAGCAGTCATAGTTCGATCAAGTCGCTCTCGTGACACCCCAAAGTCTGTGAGTTTGGCTTCGTGCATTTCGTTCAGCAAAATGTTTCTGGATTTTAAGTCACGGTGGATGACGGGGGGATCGAGTGAGTGCAAGTATGTGAGTGCATGAGCCACGTGTAGCGCAATAGTCACTTTTTCACGGTCGAATCCCTCTGGGTGGTTTGATTTTTTGTAGCTGTCGAGCAACGTACGCAGGTCGCCGCCTTCCATGAACTCCAGCACCACACACAGATCAGAGAGAGAATCCCACGCAATACCGATGCACGCTGCAATTCGTGGATGTTCCATGCTTGCTGTTAATTTTGCTTCAGCCAGAAAATCGTTTACAAGGCGAATATCGCGGCGTGTACTCGGAAGTAGCATCTTAACAGCAACTTGGTGGTCGTGAAAGAGCCCCGTGTACACCTCGCCATAAGCCCCGCGACTGATGAGATTGACGATACGGACTTTTTCGCGTGGAATGCGGTTGGCGGTGATGATATCATCGTTCCACAGGCCGGTCTGACCCTGGTTTACTTCGGTACGGCGCCGACGTGCGAGAATGAATCCGATCACGGTGAATACAACAACAGTACAGGTGGCAACGATCCCGATGATTGCTGCTGGTCCGAGGGTAGCTTGTTTTGCTGTGGTTGCACTGGTGTCATTTACCGGAGCTGGTGTTGTCGGCGTTGACGTCTTCGTGTAATTCTCAGCTAACCATCGAGACACCCATCGACTTCCCGTCGTCACGACGGTTATATTATCTCCTGGTAAATCAGCTACTTTCGCCATAGAGGCGCATGGAATCACAACAGAACTGTAATCACCAGACGTCGGACATTCGTCGTCGTTTGGCTCTTTGGAAGGGGTCTGTGTGTGAATCAAAAGATAAGTGAGGGTCTGGCCATCACTAGGCCACCATGCGTACTTCATCACATGGGGTGATGGAATCAAATCGGGAGACTCACTAATACCAGTTGTCCACACGAAGGAAGCATCCTCGATATCATCTTCAAAATCCTGAATCAGACATCGGATCGACCATACTACTTGATCTTGTTCGCAGGATACATAGCTGTAGCTTTCAGGCTGGCTGCAATGGCGTGTGACGCATCTAGCTTCTTCAAACTCGTCTAACGAAAGGATTAAATTGTCCATCGAGTGGGAGCCGTCGGGGAATATCTGGATGGGCTTATTGGAGGTTGTGAAACCAAAGCCGGTGTCCCAGAGTAGCGCGCGTTGAGCGATGCCGTCCAAGACGTTCCAATCGAGTTCGAGTTCAGCAAGTCGACCTTTTACAGCGGTGGGCACACTCGTAAGATTGAGTTGCTCAGATGAGTCCCCAGCGAGTGCCCGATAATAGAGCTGCCGAGCCATGTCAGAATTATTGGCACCAAAGACAAAGGAACTAGTAGAAGGGGGCTCAGGTAGCTCAGCATCTAAATAGGAACCCGAACTCGGTGTCGAAGGTGACGAAGCTAAACGACGAGTACCCATTACGAAGGACGCGCGAGCAAATTGGCGAATGAGCCTATCGCAACGGTGCTTCTTAACGCCTAAACGTCCGGAGCCATGGAAAGATTTTCTTTTCTTGGAAAATCTCTATCTTGAGAACTATTAATAACCGTAGATTCAAGCGATTATAATTAGCGCCGGATATGTGGAAAACCTAAACTTCCAGATAGCGTGAAACCACCATTCGAACTCGGGATTGATGCCGTGCGCTTAAAAAAATGCCAGTAGATGACACGTGCCATATTTTCTGTCAGTAGCATGCACAAGTTCCACATCCACATCAGTAATTATTTGTCGTTGATCAGACCATTAAAGGCGAAGCCTTGACCCAATACATGCACCTAGGATAGCACCACACCGCGCGCTTTGCAATCTCAAAAGAAAGCAAGAGTCTTTCCCCAACCGTTAGGCTCCCATTGCTGCATGTAGCTTTCACTGAAGGAAGACAATATTCGTGCGATGATGTCTTCCGAATGTCTCCTGCTCACAAGAACTATGCAATCCGAAAATAAGCTTGTTAGTTTCGTAAAGTCTCACTTATGTTTGCCACGCCACATTTCCTTACAAACATCAAGTCACACCATCCTCCAGTTTGAAAGTCCTTTTTGGCGCCACCTTCACTCCGCACCGTCCGACCCCGTCCTCCATCTCGACGTCCACGATGCCGACGGAGCTGTCCCCTATCAAGTCCAAGCGGATGGAGGAGAAGGCCACGCTCCAGGTGTGTTGAAACGCCGCCTCTCTTGCTAAGATCTGCTCTAAACTGACTAAGAAAGCTCCAGGACTAAGACTGTTGTGGATTTAATATGTTTTCACCCCGTTTTTCACTGCAGGAACTCAACTCCCGTCTGGAGGTGTACATGCTGGGCGCGAGCGAGCGGGAATCAGCCAAACAGGCAGCTGAGAGGGAGCTAGAAACCATCAAGCAGCGCATGCAGCAAGATCTCGATCGTGTGCGCTCCAGACTGACCAAGGAGCTGGAGGAGACCCGCAAGTACGGTCTGCTGTTATTCTTGTTAAATTATTTTTACGGTTTTACTAAATTGTGGTATGTTTTTATTGTTTTAAACAGGAAATTAAACGATGAAATGGACCAAAACGCTAAGCTGCAGACACTCGAGCAGGAACAACACAAGGAGCTGGTGAAGCTACGAGCCCAACAGACGGAGCTGGGAGAAGCCAAAGTTTTAGTGGAGACGCTACGAGTCCAGCTCGACAGAGAGAGGGACAATGCTACGTCGGCCAAGGAGACGCTGTCAGAGCAGACGACGCAGCTCAACGTGGCCAGACGTCGGGTGAAGGAACTGGAGCGCGAACTTCGTGATCATAAAGCAGCACTGAATGACTCAACACAGGAACTGGAGGAGCTACGCAAGAAGAGCGTGGACTATGACTTGACGAGGGACGCAGAGCTGACCAAGCTACGACGGGAATGGACGGCCAAGCACTTGGCGGCACAGGCACAGTGGAAGAAAGAGACCGAGGACCGACTGCAATCGATGGAGATGGAAGTGCGAAGCCACTTTGATAGCGTCTCAAGTAGCCTACAGACCCAGTTGGACGACGTGCGAGCAGAGCTGGAGAGCACCAAGAAGGAGCTGGACCGGACGGCCAATGACTATGAAGAGAGCTTGAAAGCTCGACAGTCGCTTACAGAGAAGGTGGCTCAGCTGGAGCGTGAGTACCGTGAAGTGCGGTCCAAGTCGACCAAGGACCGTAAGGCTTACGAAGAAACACTGGAGAGATTCCGGTCGTCAAAAGTGGCTAAAGAACGTGAGTTCAACGAGCTGATGGACGTCAAAATCGCCCTGGATGCTGAGATTATGAAGTACCGACGCATTTTGGACCGCGAAGAGAGTCGTGTAGCTGTCGCGACGCCCAACACAAAGGGCCGCAAGCGGAAGAGCGAGAACACGAACGGCACTTCGACGAAGCGGACAAAGCGCACGATTATCGAGACAGAAACGCTTTCCTCTTCGGCTTCGGCGGTGCAAATCGCGTCGTTGAACTTGGAGAAGGACCGTATCGTGGTCAAGAATTCTAGTAGTGATCCTGTGCCGCTAGGCGGCTGGGTCGTGCGTGGCCAGATGGACCAGACTTTCCGCTTTCCAGCGACCTATGTGATGCGGCCACAGTCGACGTTGACGGTGCATTCCAGCAAGAGAAACAAGAACGCGAAGAACGAGCGTAAGAAAGGAGAAGACTCGTTCCTGGCCAACAAGTTCTCGCTGAACCCGAATGGCGACTTCGTCGTCCTCTGGAACTCCGATGATATTCCTGTGAGCATGAAGAGCCAAGGACTACCCGCAGAGGAGGTTCGCGCAATTGAGGCAGAATTTCGCGCAGATTTCATGGACGACGAGGCTCCACCCTCCGGAAACGTGCGTGAATCATCAGTTATCACACTGTATTGGTTGCTGTACTAACTTTGTCGTCTGTCTTGTTACGAACAGTGCGGCATGATGTAGAGCAGGCAAAACAAGTGAAACGACGCAAGCAAGAGAAGAAGAAGGCTCGGAATGGCCCTTTTGCGTTTGATAGTCCCCCTTCTTCTTTCTTGGAAGACTGCTTGCCGTAATAAAAGCAAAAACTCACTCTTGAGTCTAATCCATTTCTTGCAGCTGACGAAGGTGGCTCCCTGATGCTGTTGCTGCCTGTGTAAGTGTTTCAAGGTATTTATCAAGCTGGAACAAGCACAGAAGTATTGTGAAAGGTAACTCGTTCAAGCATCATTCTTTACAGTTAACCCTTACGTTGTTCCAGTTATATACGAGCCATTACCTTCCTTTCTGTAGCGGTTGGAGCATACGCGGTTGACTACGTTTTTCCGTAATGATACTTGACGCTGTCCGGGTAAGATGCAAGAGTGTGGAGTAATGTGACTGCGTCATCTCCCGCGAGTGAACATCGAGACAGCACAGTGATCCTACCACCGAAAGACCATCGTGGCTGAAGATGGGGAAGCCGGCGTAAAACTGGATGCCGTAGTCGACAACGAGGTTTAAGTTGCAGAAGCGAACGTCAGCCTCTGGGTGCTGGACGAGCATGGGTCTGTCGCCCATAAGCAGATGCTGACACAGCGTATGTTCTCGTGGCAGCTCGGCGTTTTGGAAGAGTGGCGAGTTGCTGGCGAGTACGAACTGCGTCGTACTCCCCACAATCGTCAAGAGTGCAGCCAAGCAGTCCAATTCACGCGTGGCTAACTCGCAGATGAGAACGAGCTCGTCTGATCCTCTTGCAAGCAACAACTGCTCGTGGGTGATAGCTTGTAACCGGTTCGCTTCATTTGGAGGAATGGGTCCGATAGGCACAGCAGATACACCTGCACTTCCGCCCGATGTGTCGATGGGATATGCTCGAGTTACAGCGTTGGAAAGCACACACGCCTTCAGAGGCAGAAGTTCTCTCTGGAATTGGATCTGGAGTCTTTGAAGTGCTGACATGATCTCAAACTCGGGGTCTTTGGGGCCTTCAGTATTCGAGGAACTATACTCCAGGACACGGTTGACTCCTTCATCGAGCGTATTCACAAGCTGCTGCAACACGTTGACGGCAGTGGATTGCCACTCTAAAGACCCAGAAGAATACTCTATCGGGTCACTGAAAGTATCCTCAAGGTACGTGACCACAGCGTGGCCTGGTTCAGGGCCATCGTCGGCATCTGGTAGCACCTGTGTCGTGCGGAAGTATACATCAGCACCGGCAAATAGCGAAATGGGACTTGCAGTGCTCACGCTACTGCCACTCTCATGACCAGACACTGAGGACGCTGCAAGGTGCGCGTAGTTGCAGTTCTGTACGCTCTGCAAGCAGTTCGAGCAGACGAGCACGGAGATAATTCGGCCGTTCGTGGCTTCCAGAGGCTGTCGGATCCAACAACGAGAGCACACGAAATGTGCACACAGGTAACAGCGACTTTTCTTGACCAGAAGCAACCAGTGAAGTGCTCGCGCGCAGCTCACGCATCTCGAGGAAGTTGGTGCTGTCGAAGCCAGTCTGGTGATAGAAAAAACGTCAGCAGGCACTTGAGCACGCATCCGACGGCGACGCACGATGGCTGGGAGTTTGAGCACGCCCTGCGCGAGTCGCATCATTCTCCTTTGAGCGACTTTAACGTCTCCACTCTCGTCATCAGAACAGCAGCCATAGAACACGATCCGCGCGGCTGCAGGACGACTCTCGGAGATTGTCTCGACCAAGCAGCCAATCGATAGACCTACAACCTGGTGCGTACGCTTGTTGGAACGTCCGAAGCCAAGGCCCCGGCTGTGCCGAACGAGTTCGATTGGTGGACGTACGGCTCGTGGAAGCGCATCTGGCTGCAGTGAGCGCTGGGAGAGCGTAAACCCGTTTACTGACGAAGCTGAACCTCTCTTTGATGGAGCGAATTCCTCGAGGAAACACCAGCGATCATTGTTATCAAACAGAGCCAAACGAGACCGCGCGAAGTTTGCTGTCTTGACACACCGATACCGAGTAAGGAACGTGCTTGTATCGCGGGTACCGACTCTCGGAGAGGTGAAGCTGTGGACGAGAGACCCGCGCTGGAACGAACGTTCGTACATGTTGCTCATAGCAGAGTTGAAATCAAATTCCCCGGGACAGCGAAGGAGCGCAGCAGCTTCCGCCAAACTGCAGTCCAGCTCACCAGTGACCAGCACTTCAGTGGCCTTCGGAGTAGCGAGTCGACGCGAATACGTGTGGAATCCTTCCCGGTGACTACCGTGTGGTTCCCACTGATCCAACGACAAGGTGGCCAGGCCGTTAAAGTCAATGCCGGGAGTAGCAGCTTTTTGAGTGCGAGCCCAGAGCAGATCCTCGAGATCGCGACGGAAGTGCGACGTCGCGGTAGGTATTGGTGCGATATGGTCAAGATCTGCGCCGTTAACACTTTCGGCGCTGATCTCTGTGGTTGTTTTCCTCTCGTCGCTGTCGGATTGGTATGTGGAAGGCCTGGCACTACTTGTAGTGACGTTTTCATTGGCGTACTGGCTGAAGTGAGCAACATCTGGCGGAATTGCTATCTCCATTATTCGACAGTTGGAGCCACTTAAAAAGTAAAAGCGAAGAAGTGTTTTGTGCGTGGCGAATTGAAAACTGCGTGACAGCTTGCATCTTGGAGTTTCGCTGTTGTCGAGCTGCAGAGAGCTCTGTTGGTCCTGTTGGGTGACTTGACTTATTGCCAGTTGGAATACACGCAAAAGAAGCAGAACGGCGCGAGCCGAACGCGAACACAACAGTCGTTCGAATGCCTCGAAATGCTAGAGCTACCTTCGAGCGGAGAAAAAGTGCGTCGAATGAGACGATTTTTTTTAGTTTAGGTATCAGAAATTTTCTGATAAAGGTTAATAATATCTTGAGCAGGGGTTGATAGTAACCACAATTTCGGACATTGGGTATGATAGTACTACATCATGATGGTGATTTGACTAATATTACTACCTATATACATTTCAAATTTCGAAATATTATAATAGCAATATTTATTACTACCAGTAGTACTATTTACTACTTCGGCAAATGCAATTTGATGCTGTCAACCAACGACTGTATTTTTAGTCGATCACCGCGACCAGAAGATACGGTGGCTCTCCAGGAAGAACCAACAACCAGGCGTTTGATGGATGTGTCGGCGAAATGGGAAATCTCCTGAGCATTTTTTTAATGTACTTGCCCACCGACGCTATAGTACGGTGATCTATCCGCTAGGTGCTTATACCGCATCGATAATGTACATATCTAAACATAACTACTCACTTTCTTTTCATGGTTCCATGGTAGCGAGCATAAGAACCAGAAAAGGGTTCGACAAGCCAGAACAGCGTTCTATTGACGCGTTCATGTGAAGTGTACATGTACCGCAAAAGTCGTAATGATAGAGCACCCACGGAATCTTATAAATCTTTCATGTTGTGAGGGATTTGCGCTACTTCGTTATACACACCATATTTAAAAAAGAACTGAGCATAACTAATAACATTTTTATTGCCAGTGCAGGAAGGTGCTCTATCATTACGACTTTTGCGGTAGTAGTGGCTTTTTGTGTGGTTGCCGTTGACCCCCCCCCCCCACACACACACTAGGTTTGCACTAGCCATGTTATTAAACGCTTGTAAAAGATTCAGGTGGTTCAGAGGTCCTCTATTTGTGTTAAAATAAGTTTGGGATCCTGAGACTATACCTCATCGATTTTCGATCCTGTGCTAACGAACTACTGCTGTCATTAGATATCTCGCGCGTTTTGCACCACGGACTGTACCATATTGAAATGGCGTCCGCATGCTCTTCGAAATTGTGCTTGGCTGTTTTGCTTTCCTTGGGAAATATTAAATAAAAGATAATATCACGGATTTTTTGGTATTTACTACTTACTTTGGTGTGATATTTGTGAAATTTACAAATATTAGCATACCAATATCTGTTACTACCGGTATCAATATTAAGAAGTAGTTACTATCGAACTCTGATCTTGAGCTTTGTGGAACTGACATGTGAACATCGACGTCCTCGGACGCTTGTCTTAAGAGCCTTTACGCCTGAACGCAGCACCGCAAAGCTACTTCCCACGTTCGGCAACTTGCCGACGGCAAGGTACTTGGTTAAGTGCATAAGCCATGAGATAGCCACCGACTGATCGGGATACTATTAGCGAGGAATCCTGAGTTTTACCGTCACATCTGCCGAGGTACGGGATTTTGAGGTGGACTACGTCCACCTCTGGACTTTCACCTCGATGCAGCTGTTGGATGCTGGATTGCGCTCAAAAACTTGAGATTGACCTTCGCTGTCCACCATTATCCATCATGAATATACACTGCAATCTATTGCGAAAAAAAAGGATACAGTAACACTGTTTTATATCGTCAGACTTGACGCGATCCCACGAGGTCAATTTTGCTTAGCTCCGGCGTGCAAAAGGCAGCTATCATCCTAGTAACAATACGGTGGGGAGCTTTTTGTCGCCGGCTACCGGCAGCTCTCTCATTCCATCATTCGCACAATGTCCCGCAAGCGTAAAAAGAAAGAAGACCCTGACAACCCAGACACCTGGGATATCGTCGCCGACTCACAAGAGCTTGGAGACTTTTACCCGACCGACTTCGACATCGTTGCGGAAACGCGCTACAGTGGTCTTCCTGGACGAGTTCAGGACGAGCAAGCTCTGCTCGCAGTGCCACCAAACGCTTTCGGCAGCTCGCTACTCTGTGGATACGAAGCTCCCGAAACGGAAGAAGTGCAAGGGCGTGGTGTTGGTCCGCAACCGAGCGGAGGTGGAGTTCGAGGATAAAAAATGCCACGCGGTACTGCGCTGTGATCACGAGAACTGCGAGGCTCGATACTGGGATCGAGATGTGAACGCGGCCATCAACATGGTAGAACTGCTCAAGAGCGAGGTGCTAGGACGCGGACGCATGGAGCCGTTCAGAAGACCGAAGGCAACAGAAGAAAAAAAACGTGGAGACGAGAAAATCTCCACCTAGGTAGACCAGACCTAGATATTGCAGTATAATCGATACGGTGGTGGCCCCTAGTCAGCCCGCAATATATGCAATATAAAATGTATTCTAAAATATTAATACATTAATACATTTTATAATAGTTAAGCAATTATTGTGGTTCATAGATTTGTTTTCACTTTCTGTGGTGATCTTTTTGTTGAGAGATGCAAAGATGCATCATTCCAACTCCTGTAGTCTCTGGAGATCTTTTTTTTGTCGCTTGAGGCATTTTGTGTTGATGATACTTGATGCGGTTCGCGTGAGGTGCAATAGTGTCGAGTACTGCGACTGCGTCATCTCACGCGGACGAACGTCAAGGCAGCACAGCGATCCCACCACCGATAGTCCGTCGCGGCTAAAAATGGGGAAGCCGGCGTAAAATTGGATATCGTTGTCAACAACGAGTCTTAAGTTGCGGAAGCGCACGTCGTTCTCGGGGTGCTGCAGGAGCATTGGTCTGTCTCCCATCAGCAGATACTGACAAATTGTCTGTTCTCGAGGCACGTCGACGTTTTGGAAGATTGGGCAGCTGCTGGCGAGAATGTGCAGGAGCGACTTCCCTACTATGGTCACCAGCGAGGCCATGCAAGCAAATTCCTGCGTAGCTAACTCGCAGAGAAGCCCCAGTTCGTCGGAGCCCTTGGCTGTGAGAAGCTGCTCTTGTGAGATAGCTTCCAGTCGATGGGTTTCGTTCGGAGGGACTGGACCCGTGGGTCTCGCTGTTGATGGACCAAAGGGATAAATTGGAGTCACGGCGTTAGAGAGAGCGCACGCCTCTACGGGTAGTAGTTCTCTTGAAAACTGAGACTGTAGTTTGTGCAATGCTGCCGGCATGTTGGGATTCAGGTCGGATATAAGACTCCTGCTGTTGTCGGAATCCCAAAAGCAATGCGCCATGACGCGATTGATGCCTTCGTCGAGAACGGACGTAAGTTCTTGGAGCACGTTCGTAGCAGTGTGGGCCTTAGTAGCCTTGATAGAATTGATACTCGCCTCCGATTCGAACGCTTCGACTTCGTCGCTGAGAATGTCCGCGAGGTAGGATACTACGGCTTGGCCTGGTTCGAGTGCATCATCGGCGTCAGGTTGCACCCGCGCACTACGAAAGATTTCTCCACCAGAACCGTGAGTCGACGTACTAGCGCTGCTGCCACTTCCACGACCGGAAAAAACCAGATGAGCGTGATTACAGTTCTGGATGGTGTCCAAGCAGTGAGGGCACACAAGCACCGAGATTTTCCTGCCGTTTATGGTATCAAGAGGTTGTCGGGCCCAGCAACGCCAACACACGAACTGAGCACACAGATAACAACGGGTCTTCTTGATAGGCAGCAGTTTGTGGAACTTGCGAGCGCACCCGACGCACTGCGACGCAGGAGCCTGGTTCTTTAATGACAATCTGTCGATCGCCGACGAATCAGGCGCTTTGGTACTTGTCTGTCGACGACGCACTAGATCAGGGAGCTTGAGAATGCTACGAGCTAAGCGTTTTAACCGCCTCTGGACGATATCTGAGCTCTCATCTTCTTCAGAGCAGCAGCCGTAGAAGACAACACGAACTGCAGCTGATTCACGGTCGCTGATCGCTTCGACTAAGTAACCCAACTGGAGACTCTGCAACTGGTGCGTGTGCTTGTTGGAGCGCGAGAATCCTAGACCATTGCGGCGGACTTCATCCGGTGGACGCACCTCTGGGGGCAACGCATCAGGTCGAAGGGATCGTTGCGATAACGTGAATCGCTCCTGCATTACAGGCCCAAACTCCTCAAGAAAGCACCACCGCTCGTCATGATCCAGTACAGCGAGGCGTGGATGCTTGAAGCTCGCGCTTTTCACGCATCGATACGGTGTCAACAAGTCTTCATCCTGATTCTCGTTTTTGCCTGAGGAGAAGCTGCGAACGACAGAGCCGCGCTCAAAAGAATGTCCGTGGATTCTCGTCATAGTCGCATTGAAATCTGCTTCTCCAGGACAACAGAGCAGCGCTGCAGCTTCCGCTACGCTGCATTGGAGTTCCCCAATGACGAGGACTTCCGTTGTGTCCGGGTTGTTTCGCTGACGAGAGAACGCTCGAAGCTTCTCGTCCTTGCTGTGTTTGTGTCTCCCGATGCCTGTATCCCAATCGTCCAACGAGATACTCGAAAACATGTCAAAGTCGACGCCAGGAACAGCTTCGACCTCAATCTGCCCCAACAAAAGCACCTCATCTCCGCACTTGAAAGAGTTTTCATTAGCGCTTAAGTTGAAGTGGGCACCATCTGGACGTGCCATCCTTCTCTGGAGCGACGTTGGTGGACGGATCTGTTAAGCGGGATACGTTGGTGCTTGGAGTCGAATTGAATAGTGCGCGTGCGCTTGCAGCCGCGGCAAGGCTCCGTAACCTTCTGCTCTCTCCACTCGTGCTCTCTACGCCGCGCCAGGGTCAATTGAACTTTAAGGGATCTGAGAACGCCAAGTTGTTCTCACCTTATCGCCAGTTCGAACGTGCGCTGACGAAGTGGGGGGTGCGATCAGAACGCGAACACAACAGTCGACCGCTTTTGGCATCACAATGACGGTATAGATAGATAGACGTTCAAGCGCAGCCAGAGGCTTTTCGTGGGCGTTGTGGAAAGACTCCGCCGTTGTAACTTTCTCCGTGCCGTTCGGAGAGCAGGGTTCTGAATACCATAAGCTTCGCTGTGTTGGCCTGCACTGAACATGGTGCTGCAGGTGTACCGCTTAACTACTGCTCGAGTTGGAGACGTCGAGTGCTCGAGCCCTGTGTGGCTCACGTGGCCTCTTTAACTCGCTCGAACACTGTTCGGGACGGCACCTCCGGACATTACAGACTTGCTAGTGCCTGCGACCTCCGTTCTGCCCCTATAGAGGACAGAAAACTCGAAAGTACCAGGGATGAAATTCATCCCAGCCACTTTCACTGGGATATTTACACCGGATAGCTGAAGGTAATCTCAGCACGTTCCTCACACTATCATGGTGTAGATCAATGCTCTTGCCTTACTCAGCTGCGCCTTCACCCCGAACTTACCCGGTGCCAAGGACACCATCTGCATTGCCGACTCCGACTCAGAAGGACCATCTGCAGACGGCTATACCGGTGATCCCACTCCGATAAACGCGAGTAGGACGTACTGGTACTTGTACGTTGTTGCGGGCATTAGTCTAAGGCTCCGATACGTCACGTTTCTGAGTGCAGAGAGTAAGTCTCGACAACGTGCTTCTGCAGATGATGAATCGGCAGGCCAGGAAGGTAGCCCGAATTGGTCGAAGTGCTGTGTTGTTGTGCGAATCTTACTTTGGATAATGCTACGAATCGTAGGCTACGATGCCTTTGCCGTGCGGGCACCCATGTTCTACAATATCAAGTCTCTCTGATACTAGCCGATGCTATCTATCCGATACCGTTGCTCTGCACGTCTCACTCTCTTTGGCTCGCGCTCGCCTCGAAGACAGCAGTCGATTGATCTTGTCGTCTTTAAGTTTCCAGCTGGATACAGTACAAGTGGGTACGTCTCGCTAGTTCGAGAAAAAAAAAATCAACGGCGTCTTCTATAATATATTATGCTCACGACCCTCCTCCCAAGCAGTTCACGGTTGTGGCGACACAAAGACAGGTAGCCAAACGTCAACCCGTTGAGCCGTTGAGTAGTGTCGGATCCCGAATCCCGTCGCGGATGTAGCTAAAAAATCTACACATGCTGGTTGAAGCGCATTTCATGGCGTTGGTATGTGGCGACTTCTTTGTGTATAACGATCTGATGGCGTGGGTACAGCCGAAACCCACTCTCACTTAAAGAAGTCGCCTTAGTTCTCGTCGGAATTGGTGCAGCCACACAATCCGCCTCGCTATCAAAGCTGTACGCCCTGCTAGGATACCTACTGATACGTGGTTTGGCAAATGGTGCATGTGTCCACAGAAGTCGCTTTGTACGAGCTCGACATGATACCCGCAAGTTTTGGCACGCACAGTTCTTCTGTGCTGGCACTTCCAAGCTCCGAGGTCGCCGTGAAGTGGTCGATTTCAACACCGTCTTCACACCTGACGACCACAACACCATCCACGACGCCAAGGATACCTGGGAACGGACTTTCAGTGCCACATTTTGACTGTCACGTTGATCTGGTTTACGTGCGACGGTACAGCCTGACGTGAACACCCGACGCGGCTCCGTGATTGGTTGAAAAAGCCTGCGAAACGACACATGGCTACATTTGCGTCATGCTGGACGCGCGTCGTAATCGTTCACGTTTACTGAAAGGTGTCGACGGTATCAGAGCCGCCATTGTTGCCGTCTTTGCCACTTGGTTGGCCTCGATGCAGCTCATTTTCCAATCCGTCTGCAACGACAACTACCACCGCTGCATCAGTGACTGCAACTGACGCATTTACATCACTTCCACCATCCAAAATGTCTGCCAGCCTCGCCGACTACGAGCTGTTCAAGCCGCTGGAGCTGGCCCCAGGTCTCTCGCTGAAGAACCGCATGGTCTTCAGTCCGTGTACGCGCGCGCGCTCCGATATCAAGACACGCTGTCCGAACGATGAGAACGTCAAGTACTACGCGGATCGTGCCAGCGCCGGTTTGATCATGTCGGAGGGCTGCGCCGTGTCGGAACAAGGCTATGGCTGGTACGGAGCTCCCGCGCTGTACACGGATGAACAGCAAGAGGGCTGGCGCAAGATTGTCGAGGGGGTGCACGCCAAGGGTGGCAAGATGTTCGTGCAGTTGTGGCACATGGGCCGCCAGTCGCATCCGTCGTTCCACCCGAGCAACGAGGTGGCGTCGTGCTCGTCGTCTTGCTACTCGACTGGCCGCACGCATGACGCGGAGGGCAATGCTACGGGTTTCCCCACCACTCGTGCTATGACGGTGGAGGAGGTGCGGCAAGTGATCGAGGACCACCGCAAGTGTGCCGAGCGGGCCAAGGCTGCCGGATTTGACGGCGTTGAATTCCACGGTGCAGGCGGCTATTTGATCGATGAGTTCCTTCAGTCGAGCACGAACACGCGCACTGATCAGTACGGCGGGTCCATTGAAAACCGCTTCCGTTTCCTGCGCGAGCTGATCGAGGCGTTGACCACCGTCTACCCTGCCAACCGCGTGGGCGTGCGTCTGTCTCCGAACGGCGTGTACGGCGGCATGGGCAGCGAGGACAACTACGAGACGTTCACGTACGTGATCTCAGAGTTGGGCAAGATGGGATTATGCTACCTGGCCACGCACGACGGCTTCGGCTTCGGTCGCTCGGACAAGTGTCGGGTGTTCACGGTGTTCGAGTTGAAGACACTATTCAAGGGCCGCGTCATGGTTACGTGCAGCTACACGCGCGACCAGGCCGAGGGCGTGTTGCACGCGGGTGTGGCCGACTTGGTTGGCTTCGGCCGTCCGTTCCTGGTAAACCCGGATTTGCCGGAGCGCTTCCGCAACGACTGGCCTCTGGATGAGCCGCTTCCGTACGAGCTGTTCTGGAACGCGAAAAAGGGCCTGGAAGGCTACCACTTTCCTGCGTACGACCCGAAGAAGACGGACGCGGATAAGGAGAAGCAGGCGAACCCTGTGAACCCGTAAGTTGTAGGTCAACTGGAGTTTGACTTAGATGTACTGTGCACCGGCAAGAAAGAGTATCTAATAGAGATGATCACTTCAACATCTTAAAGACTTTGGTTTGAGTTTTCTTTCATGACGAATTTATGTTTGCGGTAAAGATTGCTATGCCTTGTGAGTTCGATCGTTGGCTGGCATATTTTGTTGATTGTTGACTCGACAGTGCTGATCCTGCTTGTGTTTTGAGTTGAACCATTGCTTTTTTTGGATACCGGTATTAATTATCGGCAAACTAAAATTCGTTCCTTCAAAGTCTTGACTCTCTTTATCAAGCAAACGCTTCATTTAAAAAAAAACTGAAAAACCGATTGTTCATCTATCCATGCAGCAATGCGATAGTGCTGTCTGTTCGCTAACGGAGTATTGAACCTACTCCTTAGAAGACGTGATTTTCTCCTCAGCTGGCGCTTCCTTCGTCTTCGTTTCCGTTTTGTCAGCTTCGACTTGAGTCGCATCCGTCGCAGAAGATTTGTCACTAGACCCCACAGCTGCCGGCTCTTCCTTTTGCGGTAAGTCGCTGTTGACCGTCTCCGACTTGTGCTCCTGTGCTGTTGTGACCTCCACCTTGGTCTCCTCAGTCGCACTGGCAGTCTCCTTTGTGGCATCGGTCGTCTCAACCTTCACTTCCCCTACCACAGTAGTCTCCGTCTCCACATTCTCCACCACTGGTGTAACATCAGCAACTTCGACCTTCGGCTCCTCAGCAATTTGTGCCTTCGTCTCGACATTCTCATCGATCGTGTCAACTGTAGCTCCTTCTGGAAGAGGGAATCTAGGCTTGAGCCAGTTGTCGAGGTGGTCAAACACCGCGTCACGCTCCGGGTCGTCAAACAGTGCGTGGAAGTATCCGTCAAAGACCTTAAACTCTTTATCCCTCGTCGCCAGCCTCTTGAAAAACACTTGTGCCAGTTCCAAGCTCGTCACCTTGTCGTTCGATCCCATCATCATCAAAATCGGCAATTTGCACAGAGCACTGTCCTTATCCTCAACTCTTTTGTCAGCTTCCAGTGCTCTCATGGCCTTCAGCGTTTCCGCTCCCATTCTCGCCGTCACAGGCTCGGAAACAGTTAACGGATCCGCCTTGAAATCATCCAGATAATCCTGGTCACGGCACAGAAAATCCGCATTGACTCCTGGCACAATTCTTGCCTTTGGCACCAATTTGCTCAGAGGCCTCGCGAACACTGCCTGCACTCTCAGCACGGCCGTCATTTCAACCAGCAAGGCTGGAGCAACAAGCACCACGCCGCTGAAGTCGTGTTTGCCACTCAAAATGGTGTGTAGACTCACCAACGTGCCATAAGACATCCCGGCCAAAATCATCTTGGGTTCATTATCCGTCGAAAGTGACAATTTCGGGTACAACTCCGTTTTTGCCATCTTGATAAACTCGTTCGTGTCATCCACGAAATAGTGGAACTTGGCACCGTGAGCTCTCAGTCCGTGGTGGTCCGAGTCGCTGGCTCCGTGGCTCAACAGGTCGTAGGCAAGCACTCCGAAGCCGGCATTGCACAGCTGCTCGTAGAGGTAGAAGTAGCGGCGGCTGTGGTCTCCGATGCCGTGCAGGTACAGCACGACGGCACGAAGAGGCGCGTTGGCTGGAGGAAAAAGCGCCAAGTAGGACAAGTTCTGGCCGCGCGAGTTCTTGAACTTGCCCTCGAGGTGGCGCAAGTGCGGCGGCATGTGCTGCGCACGCAGAGCGGAGTTTACGCGGGCACGAGTCGCCATTCTCACAAGTGTCTGCGCGAAAGGACGAAGAAGGTGGAATGCCCCATCGATGGTGAAGTGAAAAACTGCCGTCATACAACTCGAAAGTATTTGTCAATAATGGGTATGGGCAGAAGTTTTGGCACTAGACCATCACTCTGGTGCCGACTTCAACACAAGTTTGGTACTCGATTTGCAGTACTATTCTCACATGCGAGAGTGTTTGTCGCGTCAACAGGCTTGGGTATGACCACGTCTCCATAACCTGCTTGCAACCCGGCGTCAGACAGCAGCAGCACGCCGGCAAAGGAAGGGATCAAGCGAAAGCCGTCGTCTTGCGGCGGCGAGCGACGAGACGTCAATGGCAGGCGCAATGACTGCGGAGAACAACGACAACAATTATTAATACATGTACTACTATAGTCCGGAGGCGGAAGCGGTATCTACTTACATACTAACCGGATATTGTGAGCATTGCTGTTGCAGCATGAAAGACAAACCACTGCATGTACATGTACGAGAGAGTCATGGCGCTAGCAAGTTGCAGCTTAGGATATCTATCGTTTTTGCTAATGGGACTTTATCATTGTAATAAGGATGGAGAAATACAGATTTATTGGCAAAATAGGGAAGTGCAGGCACGCTCTCGTGGGTCGTCTCGTGCCAGCGCACCGGTGCTGTCTGTAACTTATGCGGTCGTCTCCTCCTTCTTGGGCTCCTCGACCTTAGGTTCCTCCTTCTTGGGTTCCTCAACCTCGGGCTCTTCCTTGGCAACCTCTTCAACCTTGGGCTCTTCCTTGGTAACCTCTTCAACCTTGGGCTCTTCCTTGGCAACCTCTTCAACCTTCGGCTCTTCCTTGGCAACCTCCTCCACCTTCGGCTCTTCCTTGGCAACGTCTTCAACCTCGTTCTCGACCTTAGGCTCTTCAACAGCAGCCTCAACGGCGCTGTCAACCTTCGGCTTCGTCGTCACCTCAGCAACTTCCGCCTTCGTCTCGGAATTTTCTTCAATGCTGTCAATCTTCTCAACAGCGGCTTCGGCATCATTGGCAGCCTCAGCCTCAGCAGGCTTTTCCTCCTCGGCGGCAGGCGTGTCCGCCTCGGTAGCCGGCGTCTCGTCGGCCTTGGTCTCCGTAGCGGCGACCTCGGGCGTGGCCTCGGCGGGCGTGGTCTCAGCCGGGTCCTTAGCGGTGGTGGATTGAGCGCAGCCCATGGTTAATAGTAATGGAGTGGTGGAGAGGTCTCGACTTGTGTCCGAGCGTGCAGATTCGCAAATGACACGCACGATGGACGGGGGGCGACCTACGCCGGGAAGCGGTGTAAAGTCGCGCCGTCTGCGCCTTCCCTCGCAAACTCATCATCGCAACGTTCTTGCGGCGAGGGGTGTGCCCATGCATGGGCACTTTGCCACGCCTGACAATGCCTATGCCGTCGCCCCATCGCGGCATTAAGTCGCGTTCAAGAGGTTTCGAACGGTCGACTATGTCGCTTTTCGTCCAGGAGTTGGAGGTGCGGTGCTGGCGAGCCTGATGAAAAAGCCGAGTTTTTGCTACCGCCGTTGCTTCGTGCCGCGGCATTGACTGGTCGTTAGTCGCCGAGGCACTCTCAACGGCATGCACGCCATTGCTGTGACGTGTGTGTGCTCCGCCTCTCGGTAGTTGCCTTGTCAATCGCTGACCGACGTCCGCTTGGGCAGACATTTGACGAACGATGGGTATTGTTGGTGCGTTGTCGGGTTTGAGGTGAAGCGAAAGCTCCATATACCTGTAGGCAACAAGTTGTTGAACAACCCCCGATCAATGTGACGCGAGCTCCAGCGACGCAAATGTGACGAGTACTTTTGGTCGAAGTGTATGTCGCACGAGGCGACGACATACACGTGCTGCGAGCTGTGAGCAGAGCCCCACGCGCCCAACAGCCGGGTCGAGCAGAGGCCATGCAACGGTGCAGACACAGGACCAAGCATGGTCCAACCTCCTAGTGTCGTGGCAAGCCTTGTCCAGCGGAAAACGTCGGACAGCAATGGTGTCGACGATATGAGCTGCTTCCAGCACTGTTGCAGTTCAAGTTGCAGCCCGGTGACCGTTTACGGCGACTTGATTCAAGGCTTGAAGTGCTCCGGGGTGACAGGAAGCGCAGCCATTCGCGACCAGGATGGGGATTAGAACGGCGTGCCTGATGGAGATGCTGAAATCCGGAGCAGGCGCGGCGCGGCTGCGGCAACGAAGCCGGCGGATCAACGTTGATCAGCGCCCATGCGTAAGGTGTTCATGGTATCCCTCTTCAAGGTGGGCCATAATCCTGCGGGATCACTGTGGGCAACGGCAACGGGTGTAGTCATCTCTCGCGGAGGGTTCTTCGCCAGTCGAGAAGCAACTCGAAGCGTGGCCCCTCGCCGCTGCGCAATCCCAAGGCGCTCGGAGCAGGACTGACAGCGCTTCACGTGTGAGTGATACTAACGCAATGACAGGCGTGCGGCGAGATAATTTGGTATCTAGTTTGCTTCTCGCCTTGGAGAGCTTACAAAGACTATCATACCCTCTTGCCGTGCTTTGCGATTCTTTTCTTCTCGGTTGCGGAAGTCTTGGCTACAAGCAGAATACACAATGGAGTGCATGACAAGCTAATTACTAGTACATCGGAAGGGCGACTCACTGAAGACCACGAACCTTCAATTTACATGTTGGGGTAAGTTTCCACTCCATTCTCCAACTGTGTCCAGAGGTGTTGTGTGGTAGCAATCTCGCCTTCCAGCAGAAAACTGAGCGAAAATCGTGGGATAATCTGTTCTAAAATTACGAGAATCGAGAACAAGTCCGAATGGTCAATGGATATCGTGGCACCGGAAGGTGTTTCCAGGATTTTATAGCGGACAGGCGCAGAAGGCAGCTATCATCCTATCATCCCAGTAACCACCTCGCTTGACTAAATTGCTAACACCACTGACGGATTCACACTCTCGCCGGCTGACCTAGTAACAATACGACCAGCGCTTGTCATGAATCTGTCTTGGGTGCGTGATATGCTCAAGGAGGCTCGACAAGGTTGGAGTGGCTCGCCCTCTTCGGACGATAGCACCATCATGTCCAGCCCCACACCAACGATATCGACGCAGAGCGACGACGATAACCAGCAAGAGGTTGTGAGACCAACTGCGTCACTGTCGGATCAAGAAATGCTGGACCGGGCTCGAGCAGCTCATGACAACGAGGACTTCCGAGCCATGTCGGCCGGACCGGAAGCGAATGGGCCTTGGAAACGCGTTGAAGCGGCGGATCGGTTTGTGGTTTTCCGACGAGAAGTCAAGGCCAGCAACAACGAGAAGCGACCAAATGAGCTCGAGGTCATGTGTGCCGGACGACTCGATGCCAGTCTCGAAGAGGTGGCGAGTATCCTCCGATCCAGCTCGGAAGGTGAGCACAATGCTGCGATGGCGGCACTCTACGCCAAGGACTTCATCTTTGGGTCCTACGAGCGCGACGTGCGGTATCCGGGGGATAACCAGAACGAGACGGATGATCATAACCACGAAGAGCTTTCAGTCAAAACCCAGAGCTTCGCACGGACGGCGATGTTCGCCAACAATGAACAGTGGTGCTACTTCGACTACTTCCAGCGCAAGAAGGAGCGAGATGGCTTCACTATCTCCATGCGTGCACTGCCTCCCACTGAATCTACTCCAGGACGCATCTTAGGACAGAACGCTCGTGTGGACCAACTGCACGGGTTAAATACCTCGTACCTGGTCGACAAACTTCCCAATCGCAAAGGACTTCGCGTCGTGTTCCATGCATGGTTCGACTTGGAAGAATCCACTGACAAACGCAAGAACTCGAGACGCAGAAGTCATGAGACTACCAGCTCGAACACAAGTTCAAGCCCTAATTTGCGTCGCCATTCGTTCCCTCACGGCGACAACAGCAAGCACAAGGCGCACCTACGTCGATTGTTGGCAATGGCTCATGGTGTCACCAAATTCCCCGAGCTTATACGTTGTCGACGCTTCGGTGTACAAATTCCAGCAAGAATCTGTCCAAATCATGCAACGAATGCGCGTTGTCCGTGCTGTACTCACAGTTTAGCTACTGTGAAATTGTCGTTGGCAATGGCAGCCTCAGCTATTGCAAATCGAAGCTTGGCGCACCTCAAAGTGGACACAAGACGCTGTTACTTGTGCGGATACCTCGTATGTGTTGACTGTTGGACTGCAGAGCAGATGGAGAGTTTCGCTGGACGAGTAGCTGCCATTACTGTCTGCACTCGATGCCATGTCAACGTTGAAGCCTGTGAGTATTCAGAGGTGTTTGCTGGGACGGCAGAAGAACGTGAAAAGCATCGTGGGCCCCCACGAGTGATAGAGGATGCGAACGATACGTCAACTGTGTTGCTGCTGGTGGATTTCCTGTCTACTTCTCTGCTCAATACAAGCTCGGGTAGTGTAGAACATGCTGCTGCAATGGCTGTGATCCGGGTCCTTCTTCGACAGGACTCTGACGATGAAGACTCTGATGAGGAATATGATGATAACAACGAATGCGAGCAAGCTCCCCGCTTCAAAGAGATGGAAGCTGTGGAAAAGATCAGAGAAATACTGAGCGATGAGCATCAATTACCAAGTCTAGAAGCGTGTAAACTAGGCAACGCTGAACACCGCAATTATCTGTTGGATTTACCGGACGACCCGAACGTTGACGTGCCGCGGTCTCCGATCCCAAGCAACGAGGCAGAACGCATTGCCAGTATTAAATCTGCGGGTCTCCTGGAACTCGCGGATATTTTCGCCCCAGAAATTCCACGCACAGACGTTAAGGTTAACGTACCTGATGTCCACGACCTCGAATTATTGTGCCAATTGGCGGTGAAGACCTTAGGGTGTGCGTATGCGTTCGTGACGATCATGACTACGAAACACGAGCATATAGTGGTTGGTACTCACCCTGGATTCGTTGGAGCTGCCGTGCCTCGAGCACAAACGACGTGCCAACACGCGCTCATGTCTCCTTATCCGTTCATGGCCGTACATCACGAAGCCGACGTCCGTTTCCACAAGCACGGCGCCACCTCTGCAGTCCCCACCCGATTCTACGCGGGATTTCCGTTAACTGTACCGATTGTTGGCGGCAAACCTGAAGATGATGAGATGACAGTGGGTATGCTGTGTTGCATTGACTCCAAGCCTCGCGCCGAGATCACTCGCACACAATACGCGACGATGAAGCGGCTCGCTAGCACGTCCTCCCATTTCTTGCTGCAAAAGAGTCGACGACTGCATCAACATATCATAGCAACGAAAGCACCTTGAACGAAATAGTCACTTCTGGTGTTGTGGGCTGACCCAATCTCCAAGTGAACAAGGTCGCCGCCGATAAAACTAAATAAAAAAATGATGCCTACAAACCATTTTGCTGCGAATCTTTTGAATCATTTGGGCCGCGCACATGTAAGCAAAAAAAAAGTTTAGGTGCTCAAATACGCAGCTTTCCGCTGAATATTATTTAACTCCATTAAATTACGAGTCCGAATGGTCAATGGATATCGTGGCACCGGAAGGTGTTTCCAGGATTTTATAGCGGACAGAAGGCAGCTATCATCCTAGTAACAATAATGGGGAGCTTTTTGTCGCCGGCTACCGGCAGCTTTCTCATTCCATCTTTCGCACAATTCCCTCAAGCGTAAAAAGAAAGAAGACCCTGACAACCCAGACACCTGGGATATCGTCGCCGACTCACAAGAGCTTGGAGACTTTTACCCGACCGACTTCGACATCGTTGCGGAAACGCGCTACAGTGGTCTTCCTGGGCGAGTTCAGGACGAGCAAGCTCTGCTCGCAGTGCCACCAAACGCTTTCGGCAGTTCGCTACTCTGTGGATACGAAGCTCCCGAAACGGAAGAAGTGCAAGGGCGTGGTGTTGGTCCGCAACCGAGCGGAGGTGGAGTTCGAGGATAAAAAATGTCACGCGGTACTGCCCTGTGATCACGAGAACTGCGAGACTCGATACTGGGATCGAGATGTGAACGCGGCCATCAACATGGTAGAACTGCTCAAGAGCGAGGTGCTAGGACGCGGACGCATGGAGCCGTTCAGAAGATCGTAGACAACAGAAGAGAGAAAAAAAACGTGGAGACGAGAAAATCTCCACCTAGGTAGACCAGACCTAGATATTGCAGGAGGCGACAGGAGGTGAATGTCACCTCCAAAAATAGTTCCGCCTCGTAATATGAGCCAAAGACGTCCTTCGAATTCCATTGAATAAGTGTTGTCTTGTTGCTCAACGTGTTCGCAGCTCGATCGACTCCAAGTGAAGCACTTTACTAGCCTTCATGTCAATGGAGTTGACACAGCCTCCAACACGCAAAGTGGAACCAATGTTGGCCTCCCGCGGATACTTCCACGAGCTCGACATCCCGAAAAATGCTTATCCGTTGTTACGTTGGGTTTCCGCTGACGGTACCTATCAACGGAACACTGATGCCGAAATTCCATCCCCCCAGGCGAGCAGATCGACTGCAAAGGGCGACAAACCTGGACACCAAGTTAAGTATCCAGTTGCTAGGTTTTCCCTTTCATGTGTCAAGGCTGGGCTGGACAGTCCAGAAACGCGCGGGTGTAGTGCTGATCACAACCGTCCACAAGACCTGGTTGTTCGGTGTAGTGCTGTTTTCCACATAAGGCCATAAATACTTTCCCAAAATTTTGTTCAGTAAGTGGTTCACCATCTCATGCCCTTTACTTGGAGCTCGCCTTACTCACCGGTTGCATTAACACTTCGATTTCACCGTTTTCAGGTGGGCTCCGACCTGAATTTGGCCGTTAGTGACGACCCCCTCTACTGGGAAGCAGCCTTCCCAACTCGTCAGTCGAGATTTGGACGCCACGCCCTCAGAAAAGATGAACTTGTCATCGGTTCGCTGTATATTCGAGGAGGCGGGACGTCGTGCCCGAGGAGGGTCCATGTCTTCGGATTCTTCCAGCACGCTCAGTTCGAATCCATCGCTGTCTACAATGCAGAGCGAAGACGATCTCCAGCAAGAAAAGATACGAGCATCCATGAAACTTTCGGATGAAGAGATGCTGAAACGAGCTCGCGCGGCGCACATGAGTGAGGACTTCGCTTCACTGGCCGCCGGACCCGAGGCTAACGGGCCCTGGAAACGCGTGAAAGCGGTGAATCAGTTTGTGGTTTTTCGACGAGAAACCACATCCAACAACACCGAGAAACGACCGAATGAATTGGAGATCATGTGTGCTGGTCGTCTCGATGCCAGTCTCGAAGAGGTGGCGAGTATCTTCCGCTCGAACTCGGAAGACGAACACAATACTGCAATGTCGGCACTCTACGCCAAAAACTTCATCTTTGGGTCGTACGAGCGTGAGGTGCCGTGCTCCACCGACATCCAGACGCACAATGACGATGCGGTTGAAAACCATTGCGAGCAGCTGGCTGTGAAGACCAAGAGCTTCACGCGGACGGCGATGTTCGCCAACAATGAACAGTGGTGTTACTTCGACTATTTTCAGCGCAAGCAGGAGCGGGATGGCTTCACTATCTCCATGCGTGCACTGCCTCCTACTGAGTCTACTCCAGGACGCATCTTAGGACAGAACGCTCGTGTGGATCAACTGCACGGATTGAACGTCTCGTATCTCGTTGACAAACTTCCCAACCGCAAGGGACTGCGCGTGGTTCTTCACGCATGGTTCGACCCCACAGAGATTGACGAAGACCTCCGTCGCTCCAGCAGCCAGAGCGCTTCAAGTCGCTCTAGTTCTCATCAGCGTTTAAGCTTGAGCTCGAGTTTTCGCTCGAAATCCCTGGATTACGGCGATGCGGCCAAGCACAAGGCACAGCTTCGTCGCCTACTGGCGATGGCGCACGGTGTCACACAACTCCCCGAGCTCATTCGTCGTCGGCGCTTCGGCGTGCAGATCCCGGCCAACCCGAACGCCATTTATCCTACCAATTCGCGCTGTCCGTGCTGCACGCACAGCTTGGCGCCTGTCAAGTTGTCGCTGGCGATGGCGGCGTCAGCGATCGCAAATCGAAGCTTGGGGTCTCTCAAGATGGACACAAGACGCTGCTACTTGTGCGGATACCTCGTGTGCGTCGAATGCTGGACTGCTCAACACATGGAGAGTTGCTTTGGCCGTGTGGCGGCAATTGTAGTCTGCGTGCGATGCAACACGAACGTGCAAGCGTGTGAGTATTCAGAGGTGTTCGTAGGCACGGCAAAAGAACGAGAAAAGCATCGAGGTCCGCCACGAGTTGTGGAGGACTCGAACAATATTTCAGTAGTCTCGTTACTGGTGGATTTCCTATCTGCTTCGCTGCTGAACACCAGCTCGGGTAGTGTAGAGCATGCCGCAGTGGTGGCTGTGATCCGGATGCTTCTCCAGTCGAACGACAGTGAGCTCGAAGACGATGACAACAGTGACGACGACAGCGACGATCCTAGCGCCGATCCACTAGACGACAATGAGACTATGAGCAAGGTCGAGATGCTACTGAGTGACGAGGAGCACGTGCCACCTTTAGAGGCGTGCAAGCTGGCCAATGCTGACCAGCGCGATTATCTCTTGGACTTGCCGGACGACCCCACCGCCGACGTGCCCCATTATCCCGTTCCAAGCAACGAAGCAGCGCGAATTACCGCTGCGAATGCGACTGGCCTCCTTCAGCTCGCCAACTGGCTCGCGCCGGAGATACCACTCGAAATCTCCGACTTAAAGCCTGATATTTACGATCTCGAGGTGTTGTGCCAATTGGCAGTCAAGACTGTAGGCTTCTCCCATTCATTTATAGCCATCATGTGTGCCAAGCACGAGCACTTCTTGGCCGAAAGCCATCCAGTCATAGCCGGCACCGCCGCGGCGCGAGAACATACGACGTGTCAGCACGCGTTGATGTCTCCGTATCCATTCATGGTCGCACACCACGAAGCGGACGTGCGTCTCCACAACGCGAACACGACCAAGCAGCTACATATCCGATCGTATGTCGGCTTCCCTCTCACTGTACCGGCCGAAGGCGCCCAAGCCGGAGACGAAGAGGTGACCGTGGGGATGTTCTGCTGCCTCGATTCGACGCCTCACATCGAGATCACGCGTCGACAATACACCACCATGAAGCGTCTAGCCCGCATCGCCACGAGCTTCTTGCTACAAAAGGCTCGTCAGCTGCACCGACCTATCGAGGTGCACGAAGATTGCAGCAGTACATGTAGCCAAATTAACTTCAACTAGTTCCGCATTGCACCTTGATCTTCTCATAGGCTTCTATGGTATGTCGGAGAACGGGTTGCCAATGGCGAAACCTTTGAGTTCACTCCACCAACCGGTCTACGAGATACGGAATGTACCTCACCGTGATGTAGGACGCGCGCGGTTCTTGAGTTGCGACGACGTCGTCGTTGCTGTAATTGGGGCCTTCCACGTCGCCGCTGAAGCCCACACCGGCGTGGGGAGGTCGAGCCACATCAAGTTGGCCTTGCAGAGTTGCGCGTAATGAAATTGGCACTCGAGGCGGCTTAAGTTGCGCGTGTACGCTTGCCGCGAAGGACAGCGCTTTTTCAAAAAGTACTTGATTCGAAAAAAAGTGCAAACGTGTTCACTAAAGCGCTTTGTTTTGGCACACGACTTTCCGCACAACATAGTGAAATCAAATCAAAGTGGGCGGAAAGTCGTGAGCCAAAACAAAGTACTTGTTTTCAAAGTTTTGAATTATCCTGTTTCTTATACTGTTCTATCCTGTATATCCGAAAATGGCTACGCATGTGACAGTTTAGCCATTTTCAAGTTTGTCCACACCATTCGTACCGTATAACCGGTGTCATTTCCGACACCCATCTGTCAGGGAGGATAGGTTTGACGAAACCCTTCTGAAAATGATAATTCAAATACCATTTGGAAAAACATATGGAGCTCAAAATTAAAGTAAAAATCGGAGAATTTGCTAAAACTAAGCGCACCACTGAATTCGAGAGGGGGGTTTACCTCCAGAACCTCCCAGCGCGCAAAGGGAGAAAAAAAAAGTCCCACAAAGGCACCCCCAGCAAGCCCACGCATGCACTTGCCCGCCTACACGGACGCCTCTCTAAGCACCCTGTCTACAATATCGTCTTCGGACTCTAATTCGCCCACATCCTCATCAAGCAAGTGCAACTGCGCTAGTTTATCTGCAATCACGTTGAACGTTGCCTCAGTGTCCTCATCATTAGGAGACTCCCGGAGAATGCCCGAAAATCCGTTTGAAATCGTTGTAGTCGAAAGGTCATCCCATGCCTCCACCACCCAACGAACCACTGCCTCTCGCGTCGGCGCTGTGACTCTCTGGGTTCCGTCGCCATCCACACGCGAGAGCTGCGTTGAAAGTCGCTTGATCCACTGTCGTCGCAAGCGCTGCTTCAGAGGGCGATTCCAAGAGATGTCTGCTGGCTGACAAACACTGGTGTGCCCTCCAGGGACCTTGAGAAGGTGCACATTCAATGACATAGCATGCGCTACCACCTCGTCCGTCCAGTGGCCGGAGAAGTCATCCCAAAGCAGCAATACTGGATGGTCGGGGTGTGAGCGATACTTGAAGTTGTAGTCCAGCCATGCGATAGAGAGACCATCGTTCCACCATCCCGTCCTGTTTCCGTAGATCTGCACAGTGTAATCGTCTTGAAGCCGCTTAATTTCCTTCCAGAGATGCTTCCCAAATCCATGCCGCAGCTCCAAGTTTTCATTCCGGATCGCGGGGATCTTGGACGGTCTGGTCTTGAGCACCAAAAATGGAGTGAGCTTCTCGCCAAAAGATGAGCCAAGCAGCATGCATGTCATTCTCTCCTTGTCCTTGCTGCTTGTGCGCACCCACACTGTCTTCGCTCCCTTCTTCTCCAGCGTCGACTTTGGCACTTACTCAAAAAAAATGGGGGTCTGGTCCGCATTGAAGACTACATCCACGCCCAGCCGATGCATTTCCTTCTTCATCCTCTCATTCAGCTCCTTAACAGCTTGAGCACTGTCAGCAGGAGAATTCTGCCCTTGGCGTGTCCGTGCTCGGAAACGGAGTCCGTGTCGTTTGAGGAAGCCCACGCGCCACGCCCACGACGCCGTAAATGTCTCCTCACCTACTCCAGAGGCCTTAGCAAATTCGCGAGCCTTCAGATGCAGCATAAGACCCGACACCGGCGCGCCATCCGCTCGATACTCGTTAATCCATGTCACCAGTTGGAGCTCGGTCTCTTTCGAGAGCACCGTAGCAGTTCCGACTTCCCTCAGCTTTCGCATGGCTCGGGTAGCGTTGGTGCTGCCCAGACGCTCGGTTTTGGCCTTGTTCTTCGCCCACAGATGAATGCTTTTGCGCTTTGTTTCCTTCGTGGTGCCTTGCGCGTCGAGGAAATAGCGAGTGAGCGTTTCCTTCATGCTGTTGTTAGCAAAGAAGCGAACAATTTGCAGGCGATGTTCGTACGTGGGGGTGGAGTTCTTGAACTGGTTTGGACGTCGTCCTCTGTTCTGGTTCACACGTGGTCTCCTTCCTCTTCCCATATTCGTTTCGGGAAAAAATAGAAAATGCTTTTTAGACTGCATTTTAGGGAAATGCCTGCCAGTAATTCTGGAGGTGTCGGAATTGACACGAGTTCCCTCGGTCTTGGTATAACCACTTTTGATTGGCTGTTGAAGACTGTCGGAAATAACATTTCGTCGGAAATGACACCGGTTATACGGTACACATTTCTCCATCACCGGGACGTCCCGCCGCTAGACCCTCTTGGCTTCACTATCGTCCATAGTGAAGCCAAGTTGTGTTTGTCGCAGGCCAGCAGTCCAACCGTCCGCCCGTCGCTCATCGCCAACCGGACGGCCTGCTACGCCCGCGCTTCCTGCTTCTCCCAGAGCTCCGTTCACCCCCGCAGCACCTGCATCGTGTCCGCCTGCGTCTCCTCTATGTGGCTCAACAGTCGTGATCTCTCAGGCGACGACGACGGCGCCGCCACGCGCGACGGCATGTGGGGTTTTGCCGGCTCGAGTCCACCTGCGTCCCACGGCGCTATCGGCGCCTCAGGCTCGCACGCGCTCTGGAACCGCATGGAACCTGCTGAAGAAGAGCGAGAGGAAGAAGCTCTGCCCTCGTATTTGTCTTATCTCCAGCCGGCGTTCCGTCCAGCGCCCGCGACGGCCAGTAGACTCGCTCCCGGCACGCAGCCGGCGACGGTCCTGTACGCAGCCAAGCGCGGCGCGCCTGGGCTACCCGCGCCCTCTCCACCCATGCAGGAATCCGTGGCTGCATCCCATGGCGTGGGCCAAGTGACGCGAAAAAGTTCCGAGCTCGCACAGGCTCTGGAACACCTGGTGCTGGGCACGGTTCAGCGGCATCTCGGAGACGGCCCGGCGCCGGATAATCAGTCAAGATGTAGATGCAACTGCGACACCATGAGGACGCAGATGCAGGAGATGGCTATACAGGTACATGCCTTGCAGAACCAGGTGCTGGAGCTGACCAAGAACTCGATTCCGACGGCTATTGAGGTAGGCCGAGTGAACATCAAAGCGCCCAGTAACGGCAACTGGAGCGCCAACGCGCAGCCATTCGTTCCCAAGCAGTACAAGAACTCATCGCCTCCGCCACCTGCGCCGGCTCCGGTGGACCAGGCGACGGCGACAGTACTGAGCGATAGAATCTCGACGCTGGAGGGCAGACAGAGTGCGTTCCAGTCGCAGCTGGCGCAGATCGCCAAGGTGCTTGGCATCCCGACCGGGAAACCCGGAAAACACAGTCCCGTTAAGCATCTGGTACAGACTCTACGCGATGAAGTGGACGCCAAGGTGCAACAGGCCACAGCAGACCTGTCAGCGGAGATGAACGCTGCTCTTGGAGAGATCGCAGCCGGTAAAGCTGCTTCAAACGGGAGTAAGGACACGTTGTCGTCGAATGCGGTACTTGCTGCGCTTGCAGGTGAGCACGAGGCTTCGTTGGCGCGTTTGAGTGGGTCGTTTGAGCAGCTACTGGCAGAGGAGGCGCGACAACGAGCAGCACTGGAAGCTCGCGTGCGGTCGCAGTTAAGTCAACAGGAAGAGTGGTTACAGCAGCTTGAAGGTGCATTCGGGTCTCCTCACGACCCGGAACACGAACAGGAGCCTCGCTACAAGAACGCAGACGTGAACATCAAGCTGGCCGCACTGGAGCGGAAATGCGACGAAAGCCGAGAGCTCTGTAAGCGACTGGCACGGTTACTCCCCGACGCAGCAAGATCTAGACCTCCCTTGAGGTTTGGACAAGAGGATGAGGAGGGCGAGCTTAGTTGGCCAGGACACATGGTAGGCAGAGGATAAGGACGATAGCGAAGAATGACATACTGTATTTTTGCGTTAGAGTTACGGTGGGTATTGTTTAGAGCATACCTTTATGAAGCTGGTGCTGGGTGTTGCTGGAGCTGTAAACCTTTTTGCTGGATCAAACACGACGCTGTTCGGGCGAGGTTCTGCATCGTCGCGTACTGGGAGCGCGTGAGTTCCGGATGAGGTTTGCTGTCAATACAGCAGAGCGTGCCGACTGCAACTTGGTCAAGTCCGTGCTCTATCGGTGCTGTAACTGGGAAGCCAACATAAGAGCGGAGAGACAGCAGCTTAATGGTGTCAATAGCCTGGAGTCTCACGTCGGCCTCGGGATGAATCAAGACCAATGGGTCCTGGGACATCAACTGATGCTGGCACATAGTGCCGTCCCGCGGAACAGCAGCTCCAGCGAAGTTTGGGTCCGTGGAAGCCAAAATGTGCTCGTGACTAGCCCCCATAACCGATATCATCGCATTCGAGCAGCCCAGCGTCCTCGTTGCGAGTTGACAAATGAGTTCTAAGTCGCGAACGTCAATCAGACGGTGTTCCTTTTGAGACGTCACTGCTGGTGCTAATTGGTCCGCAAGAAGAAGCAAGCCTGCGTCTGTAGCAGCTGAAAGACGACGGCTTTCGTTGCTCGGTATCGGCCCTCGTGGAACCGAAGTGACGGGATTATCAGGCAAGTCCAACACGTAGTCGCGTTTGTCAGCATTTGCTAGCGTACAGTCTTCTAGAAGTGGATAATTATCTTTTTCTCTCAAAAACCGGTCGACCCTCGTTAGTGCTTCTGATGCATGTCGCTCCTCTTGGGAACAATCCTCGGTTTCACTCTCTTGGTCGTTCTGTAGAAGTGCTCGAACGACAGCAAACACATTTGAACGCTCACTACTTCCAACAGTAGAATGCTCAAGTGAATCCGCCAAGAAGTCAACTAGCAGCGACGCTGTGGTGCTTTCAGACGGATCGTCCACGACACGAGCTGGTCCGTGCTTCCTGTCGGTCGAGATGTCCGCGTAATTGCAGGCATCGACGCACCCTTGACATCGTCTGCACACCACAATCGAAGCTACGCGTCCCGACATGCTCTCCATCTTCTCTGAACTCCAGCAATCGACACAGACGAGGTATCCACACAGGTAACATCGTCTCGTATCTGTCTTTAACGGTGTTAAACTCCGACGAGAAATGGCTGAAGCAGCAGCTGATAGCGTTAACTTGGCCGGGGATAAGCTACGCGTGCAGCAAGGACAGCGAGGGTTGGAGACCTCGATGATTTCTATGTTAGCGGGTACTTGGAAGCCAAAGCGACGACAACGAACAAGCTCCGGGATCTTGGTCACCCCACGAGCGAGAGTTAAGAGGCGACGCGTTTGTGTTGGACTAGAACAGCAGGATTCATCAGAATCTCTAGCACGGAACTTGGCGTTGAATACAACGCGAAGACCTTTATTCCCTGGATCCAAGTCGACCAGGTATGAAGTGGCCAAGTCGTGCAGTTGATCTACACGATCTTGAGCTCCAATCATCCGTCCTGGAGTGAATTCAAAGTGTGGCAAGGATTGCTGCGAGATCACGAAGCCGTCACGCTCAATCTTACGTTGGAACAAGTCGGTGTAGCACCACTGTTCGTTGGAGCCGAACACGGAAGAGCGAGCGAAGCTACTGGTCTTGACTGCGAGTTTCTGGCCGTTCACGTTATCCCCAGGCGCTGTATCTTCACCGAGGGGTATGTTGCGCTCCACTGAGCCACACAAGAAGCGTTTAGCGTACAAAGCTTTCATCACGGCGTTGTGTTCCGCTTCACTGAGCGGGCACAGAATGGCAGCTACCTCTTCGATACTGGCATTAAGACGACCAGCGCAGAGTACTTCAGCTACTGGTAAGCAGTCTTGACGGAAGATTACAAAGCGCTCTGCAGCTTCCACTCGTTTCCATAGTCCTCGTGCATTCGGTCCGGCTGCTAATTGCGCGAAGTCTATGTGCGCATGGACATCTCGAGCACGGTTCAAGATCTCTGTATCCGAGCTGTGTCTCGAAGCGTAACTTGCGCCACTCAGCTGTGTTGCCATCGAGTCACTTTGTGACACTTCGCTGGATCCCATAGAGCCTCGACGCCTTCCCAGCACACTGCGTACCATTCCGAGATTCATTTTTTGGACTAAGAATTTGTGGCGAGACTCCAAGCGTTGCGCACGAATTATCTAAAGGTGCTTTACCATCGATTTTTAATTAGGGACTCTGTAGTGCTGTCTCCGGACCAAGTTGGTCTTGAAGTTGTCTCCCTTTTAGTTGAATCAACCTCGACGCTGTGTCTGTAAGCCGCTTCATGGTTGCGTATTGACTGCGTGTGAGCTCGGCACGAGCGGTTGAGTCAATACAGCACAGCGTCCCAACCGGGATCTCAGTCTCCTTCCCAGAGGCATCGAGCTTGAACACCGTGACTGGGAACCCCACGTAGAATCGGATGGAAAGGGCCTTGACCGCCACGATCTCGTGGAAGCGGACGTCTGCCTCTGGGTGTGTCGCTAGGAACGGCCTGGTAGTGAGCACAGTATGTTGGCAAATAGTCTGTTCCCGGGGCACAGCAGCGTGGTAAAAGCCTGGGTTTGTAGCAGCCACAACGTGGTTGTGCTTGACGCCCATGACAGTCACAAATGAGTCGGTACAGCCTGTTGCACGCACTGCCAGTTGACACAGCAAGTCAAGGTCGCGCACGTCGCAGACGTTGTCGAACGAGTCAGGGATAGAGTGTAGTGGTGCTAATTGGTAGGCGAGTAGCAATAGTCCTTTATCGTTAGCGACTTTAATCCGAACGTCGTCGTGGCTTGGGATCACACTGGACGGTACCATTGTCGCTGGGTCATCTGGCAGGTCGATTAAATATTCACGGCGCTCAGCGCTGGCTAGTACACAGGCCTCCAGTTCTGGTAGTTGGTCCTCGTCGCTCAAGAACTTGCCGAGTTTGTCCACGGAAATATTTTCATTGTTGAGATCTTCGTCGTCGCTGTCATCATAGAGCTCGTCGCTTTCAGTATCGGTGGCTTCGCTTCGACGGAGAAGCATCCGAATGACGGACAACACGGCAGCACGGTCCGCACCGTCGGCAGAATCGTTCACTAGCGACGCTGCTAGGAACTCCGTTAGTAAAGAGGCTGCACAATCGTCAGGTTTGTCTTCAACCACCTTCACTGGACCGCGGTGGTTGGCGTTGTTGTCTGGATCGTACACTTCTGAATAATCGCAGGCTTTGACGCAAGCGTGACATCGCTTGCAGACGACAATGGCTGCTACACGACCAACTGTGCTCTCCATGTACTCTGCGCTCCAGCAGTCGACGCACACGAGATACCCGCATAGATAGCAGCGTCTAGTGTCCATTTTAAGCGAACGAAGGCTTCGCTTGGCAATAGCTGAAGCTGCCATGGACAGCGACATCTTTACGGGAGCCAAACTGTGCGTACAGCATGGACAGCGTGTGTTTGCGACCTGTATCGTCCCGAAGTCTGCCGGCACTTGGATTCCAAAGCGTCTACGTCTAATGAGCTCGGGAAGCTTAGTGATACCATGCGCCAGCGACAGTAGACGACGTTTCTGGGCTTTAACATCACTGATATCGTCGGAACGGGTGTTGGACGTACTCGGGCTTGATCTTCTTCGTCGACTACTGCTTCGACTCGACATACTTCGGTCGCTACTTGTGATGGAGCCCTCAATGGCTTTCGTCGTGTCCTCGAACCACGCGTTGTATACGACTCGAAGCCCTTTCCGATCCGGCAGTTGGTCTACCAAGTACGACGCGTTGAGCCCGTGTAGCTGATCCACACGCGCGTTCTTCTCAACCACTCGACCGGGAGTTGGCTCAGAAGGTGGCAACGCACGCTGAGAGATCGTGAATCCGTCTCGCTCTTTCTTCCGTTGGAAAAAGTCTGTGAAGCACCACTGTTCGTTGCGTGAGAAGATATTCGTACGCGTAAAGCTGCTGGTCTTGACGTTGAGTTGTTCACTGGTATTCGCGTAGGATTCGTCCTCCTGTTGTTGCTCATCTGAGCATGGTACGTCGCGATCGAGAGACCCAAAGATGAAGCTCTTAGCGTGAAGCCCTTGCATAGAGCTCGCAAGGTCAACTTCGCAATTGGAGTGAAGAACGCTGGCCACTTCCTCAAGACTGGCATCCAGTCGCCCAGCACACATGACGTCGAGTCCAGGGAGCCGACTACCATTAGCTACCGCCGCGGACGGACGTCTGAAGACGACAAACCGGTCGGCCGCTTCGACGCGATTCCAAGGACCTCCTTGCTCCGGACCGGCCGAAAGCGCCTCAAAGTCGACGTTCATGTGAGACGCTCGCGCTCGTTCTAACATTTCCGAGTCGGATGGAGGCCTGTTGACTGCCTCGGTGTCGTACTCGTCACTGTGCTGCGTCGAGAAGGACGGAGTGGGGCCGAACAAGTTTGAACCGGAGGATTCCGAGTATTGAGAGCCACTCCATCCACCATGTCGACGCTTATTCGCCTCCTCAAACATACTTCGAATCTTTGCAAGACTCATGGCATTAGTAGAGGAAATGTACGCCGTTCGTCGCTTTTTTGGAACTGAAGAAACCGCTCGATGATGAAATGGGGTTGTGGGGCACTCGCGTCAAGGTCGCCAGTATATCCTAACATAGCTATGTATTAATACGTGTACAAGACGATTATAATTTTGCGTTTTTTTCGTACACCAGCCACTTGAGTTCCGTTTACTGGCCTGAAGCAGTTGAAGTGATAAAGGAAAAGCCAATGTCGCCATGAGGTCGCAACGAGACATACGTCAAGACATTGTGTAACTGGGGGCAAGTACGATATGACTCAATGGTGAGCGTGGCGAAAAACACCGTATACAGTACGGAACTTGGCGCTTCGATTCATTTTGACATTGGACCTAATGTTCGAAGATGTCGGTCAGTAAGTTCGTGCCAAAGATGGTCGTCTTCGTTTCTCGAAGATGCGTGCGAATACTTGCATCCTTTGCTAGGTGTTCGCTCCGATACGTTCTGACTATTGACGCCCTACATTTGCCGCGCCGTGTTGACTGGGGGACTGTGGCAATTCCGTCGTAATGAAGGCCAGTCAAGTGACCTACTTCCTTGACGAGGAACAAGACAAACGCGTTGCGAGCACTGAGCATCCAAGACAGCATTACTAAACGACGGAATTCGAATGACGTCTTCACGTGATTATTATTTGTTTTACTTAGACGATTAGCTCATAACTTACAAGACATGATTGAACAAGTTGTGCGAGATACTCGTGTTTGGATAGACCAACGCGTTGGTTTCATCCGAGCATTTTCACACGCCAAAATAATTTGGTGTGTGAAATGGTTTGCCGCTGCAGCTGGCGATTATTTAATTTGCAAGAGGCATGTTTGGAATAATTGTATTGACGAAATAATGGATTATTGGAATTTCACGTTTATCGTAAAATATGAAAATTATAATATTTTTACGTTTTACCATATTCCTGATATAAAAAGACGACTAAAAGCATACTTCGTACGCAGCAAATCCCCTGAAATCCTTACAGAAATATACAATAATAATTTCAATATTTTTTTATTGGAAGCCATATTTATGATTTCCCCCTCTGAAAACCTAATACTTGTACAATTTTATTTCCAAGCGAGGCATCAAATTTCAGTATTGACAGACTTCTTGTTAAAGGTGTTGTTAGAATGATCAAGAAGCCAACGACGCTGCATTTTGCTGTTCTTGAAGCTGTCGGCTCTTAAGTTGAATTAACCTGGAAGCTGTATCGGCGATACACCTCAACGTAACATACTGTGAACGTGACAGCTCGGATCGGGCTTGTGGCGTAACACAGCACAGCGTTCCCACGGGCATTTCCGTCTCCTTGTCCGTACTGCAATCAGTCATAGGTACAGTAAGCGGAAAGCCCATGTAGCAACGCGTAGACAACGCCTTAATAGCTCCAAGTTCATGAAAGCGAACGTCCGCTTCTGGATGTGAGATAATAAAAGGTTTCGGAGTCATGATCGTATGTTGGCACACCGTATGCTCTCGCGGCATGGTCGCATGGAGGAAAGCTGGATTCGATGACGATAAAATGTGAAGATGTTCGGTGCCCATGATCGATAGAAACGTGTTAGGACAACCCGATGCACGGACGGCGAGATGGCACAGAATATCGAGATCACGGACATCGGTCACGTTCTCGAACGCGTCAGGGGCAGGATCGACCGGTGCAAGCTCCTTAGCGAGTAGCATGAGCCCCTTGTCGTTTACGAGTCGAAGACGAACTTGTTCGTGAGGTGGGATAATCGTTGGCGGCACCATAGTCACGGGATCGTCTGGCTGCGCGATGGGGTATCCACGCTTCTTTGAGTTGGCGAACACACAGGTTTCCAGCTCTGGTAGTTGGTTGTCATCACTCAAATACTTCCCAAGCTCCACCACAGAGACGTTGTCGTTGTGTAGTTCGTCGAAACCTTCATCAAAGCTGTCACTATCGTCACTTTCTTGAGATTGTTCACTTTGTTGGAGAAGTGTTCGCACGACGGACAGCACGGCTGCTCGATCCTCGCTACTAGCTGTGTTCATCAATGAGGTGGAAAGGAACTCGGTCAGTAAAGGAGCTAGGGAGTTATTGCTCCGGTCATCCACAACTTTAACCGGTCCACGACATTCTTCTTGACCAGGGGCGTACACTTCGGAATAATCGCAAGCTTTGACACTCGCGTGGCAGCGTGTGCACACCACAATGGCCGCCACACGTCCGACTGTGCTCTCCATGCACTCAGCTCTCCAGCAGTCCATACAAACGAGATATCCACAGAGATAACATCGTCTTGTGTCCGATTTGAGCGACCGGAGACTTCGGTTCGCGAAGGCTGAGGCTGCCAAGGACAGTGACATTTTAACTGGTGTTAAACTGTGTGTGCAACATGGACAGCGTGTGTTTTCCACTTGGATTGCTTCGAGATCTGCAGGTACTTGGATACCAAATCGACGGCGACTAATGAGATCAGGAAGCTTAGTCATACCGTGAGCTAACGACAATAGTCGACGTAGCTGAGCTTTACCATCAGCAGCTTCATTTAGACCAATGAAGCTCGGATTTGAGGCCACGAGCAAGCCTGAGCTTCGTCGTCGATCACTGCTTTGACTTAGTAAGCTTCGGTCGCTACCACTTGAGAGAGACTGGAAACCCTTAGAGCTTCCAGACGACGATACGCTTAATCCAAAGCTTCGACTAGATTGACTTTTCTCAGTACTGGAGGTGGAAGCTTCAATGTCCTTCATTGGGTCCTCAAACCAGGCGTTGTAGACAACTCGAAGACCTTTATCATCCGGTAGTTGATCGACCAGATACGACGCATTCAGTCCGTGTAGCTGGTCTACACGCGCGTTTTCTCCTACCACTCGACCAGGGGTGGGTTCAAAAGGAGGCAGAGCACACTGGAATATCCTGAAGCCGTCGCGCTCCTCTATCCGTTGGAAGAAATCCGAGAAACACCACTGTTCGTTGCGACCGAAGAGCGTTGAGCGTAAGAAGCTGGTGGTCTTCACATTGAGCTGTTCGTTAGAGTTAGCGTTCGAATCGTCGTCTTGATTCTGAGACTCCTCCGAGCACGGCACCTCGCGATCGAGAGAGCCGAAGATAAAGTTCTTTTTATAAAGTCCCTCCATCGTGTTGGCGTGGTCGATATCGGAATTTGAACGGAAAACACTGGCCACCTCCTCGACACTAGCATCGAATTGCCCAGCACACATTACCTCGAGACCAGGGAGACGGTTGTCTTTGATATCTGCAGTGAGTGGACGTTTACACACGATAAATTCATCGGTAGCTTCCACACGTTGCCACGGCCCACCCTTTTCCGGACCGCCTGAAAGTGCTTCAAAGTCGACGCTCATATGAGATTCACGGGCTCTGTGGAGCATCTCGGTGTCTGAAGGAGGCTTGTACAGCGCTGACTGGTCGATTTCATGTTCAAGGTCGTTACTTTGCTTTCTCGAGAAAGACCGAGATTGCTCGAAGGTGCTTTTACTCGATTCCAAGTATTGCGAACCGCTCCGAGGCTTGTTCGTCTCGAAAATGCCTCGCACCTTGGTGAAACCCATACGAAAAGGTTGATGAAATGGTCCGCTTGTGTGGTAGTCTTGATGAAGTCGCTTTTTCAGTTCTGGAGATTGGAGGAAGCGCTCAGTTAGAAATGAGACACTGTTACCAGTAGGCAGGCCTTCCGATTTTACCTAAAAATATCGCTTGAGGATTGCTACTGGTATAAATAAAGGTTTAATGGGGTACTTCAATTTAAGTAAAAGTAACAGCGTTACATGCTAAGATCTTGTACTGCTGCGTGAGGTTTTCGAGGACGAAGGGCTATACATGGGATAAAATGTCAATTTCCGAAACTATGGGAGTATTGTCCAGAAAAAAAATGTAAAATTGCGAGGTGCGATCGGTAGCCGTTGAGCTGGTGTGACTCATTTTTTTCTTGGTTTCGGGTGGCTGACACCAGTTTGCACACAAACTAGTTTGCAGAGATCTTGAATACGTTGTGAAAAACGGAAAAAAAATACAATAAAGGAATTAAGGGTCTCGAACACGAGGAACTTCCCCGGAAGTGTGCGTCTGGAACTGAAATAATGTGGCTAAAGCTTCGGTACAGAAAGAAGTGCTATATCCTTGACTTTTTTTTGCTGTCTCAAAAGGACGAACACTTTCGATGCGCTGACCTTTGGCTCTGTAACGAGGTGACTCACGTTTGATTTCAGTAGCCAAATTTTATTCACGTATATTACTATTAGCCGTGATCGGGGCTGCTTGTCCTAGTTGTAGTTGTTGACTCTTCTGAAGTAAAAAGGTTTTGGTTGTACTTGCAAGTCGAGCCATCGTTGCGTATTGCGTGCGAGTGATCTCGTTTCGGGGCTTCGAGTCGACGCAGCACAACGTCCCCGCTATCATCTCCGGGTCGCCAGGTTGGCCACCAACAAGCGGGACCTTAACGGGGAAACCCACATAGAAGCGGATCGGGATTGATGAGGTAGGTCCATGGTTCTGGAAGCGTACATCAGCTTCATGGTGCGCTACCATGAAGGGATGCGGCGACATGAGCAGGTGCTGACACGTCGTTTGTTCCCGTGGCACGACTGCACCGGCGAAATCGGGGTGTGTACTAGCCAGCACGTGCTCGTCCTTTTCACCCATGACCGTCACGAATGAGTACGAACAGCCCAGAGTCTTGACAGCCAAACTACAAAGGAGCTCCAGATCTTGGATATTCGGCTTGTCACTCGTTGACTCTGCATCTTTGTCCTTCGGGGCGAGGAGAGCAGCAAGTTCCAGCAGCCCCGACGCCTTGGCACTTGCGATTCGATCCGCTTCGTTGCTTGGGATCGGCGAAAGAGGCACATCGGCTTTGGGGTCTTCCGGTAGGTCCAACACATAATTCCTCTCCGCAGCATTCCCGAACTTGCAAGCTTCCAGAGGAAGTAGATGCTCCTCGTCACTCAGTACCTTGCCAATTTTTTCCACCGCCTCGGTCTCGCCAAGTATCTTGACACGAGGTTCATCGTGGTCGTACTCGCTGTTGTCTTCGTCGCTACAGTCGTCGTCGGAATCGTCTTCCGAATCCTCGGAATCCTGTCGGAGAAGCGTCCGGATTACTGCCATCACAGCCGCATGCTCGGCGCTGCCAGCATCCGAGTTCAAGAGCGAAGCAGACAAGAAATCGACGAGCAACGACACAGTCGGAGCATTAGCTGAGTCCTCAACGACTCGCGGTGGACCACGGTGCTTTTCTCGTTGTGCAGAAGTACCAGCGAACACCTCGGAGTATTCACACGCTTGAACGTTCGCGCGACATCTTGTACACACCACAATAGCAGCCACTCGTCCAGCTGAGCATTCCATGCTCTCAGCACTCCAGCAGTCCACACAGACGAGGTATCCGCACAAGTAGCAGCGCTTGGTGTTCAATTTCAGAGAACCGAGACTTAGGTGTGTGATCGCCGACGCGGCCATTGCGAGCGACAACTTGACATGACCCAAACTATGAGTGCAGCACGGACAACGAGTGTTCGAAACATGCACGAGGTTCAAATCGACTGGTACCTGGACACCGAAGCGGCGACGACGCACCATAGTGGGGAGTTTTGTCACGCCGTGTGCCATTGCCAGCAATCGACGAAGCTGCGTTTTGTGCTTGGAGGAATCGCCATGGTCGAACGATTTCGAGTGCTGGTTTGAGCTGGAGCTCGCTTGTGAGCGTGTCGTTTCATAGCTCTTACGTCTGGAGCCCTTCCGTTTGCGGGAATAGTATTCTTGTACGTCCTCCTCCGACATCTCAAACGACACGTGAAATACTACACGCACTTCTTTCTGGTTGGGGATTCTGCTAACGAGGTACGAAGCGTTCAATCCGTGGAGCTGATCAACGCGGGAATGGTCTCCCGAGATACGTCCTGGAGTACCCTCTGAAGGGGGCAGCGCACGCTTGCAGATGGTGAAGCCGTCCCGCTCTTTCTTGCGCTGGAAGTAGTCAACGTAACACCACTGCTCGTTATGTCCCAAGATCGTCGTACGGGAGAAGCTCTTAGTCTTCACAGCGAGTTGTTCATCGTCATCAACGTCGTCGTCGTCCTTGTCTTGGTTCTCCGTGCACGCCACTTCTCGCTCGTATGACCCGAAGATGAAGCTTTTCGCGTACAACCCACTCATGACCGTGTTATGCTCGGCTTCGGAGCTCGAGCGAAGGATGCTAGCGATTTCTTCAACACTAGCATCCACACAGCCAACACACATGACCTCGAGGGCATCCTTTTGCTTGCCATTGTTGCTCATCGAGGCTCGTCGTCGGAAGACAGCGAAACCATCGGCGGCTTCCACGCGTTTCCAGTCCCTGGTTGCCTCTGGATTTTCTCCCAACGACCCAAAGTCGACGCTGGTGTGGGCTTCTCGAGCTCTTTTCAGTAATTCGTCGTCCGACAGAGTCTTGTTGAGCTTGCTCATGTTACCTTCAGCGTCGAACTCGTCGCTTCCCTGCGTCGGTGCGGGGCTGAAGTCGTTCCTATTAGACTTCACGTGTGTTGAGCCAGCGTAGTCATGACCACGACGCTCCTTGAGCCTGTTGTGCATCTTGGTGAGACCCATCGGTGGTGGTTGACAACTTGTTCTTGCTGTTAGTAGTTTTTTGAAGAATGAGCCCGGCTGGAGGACTTACAGGTCGACCATGGAAAGCAACAGGAGGGAAGTTTGCCAAACGGAACAACGCGAAAGTGCTGTTGTCCTTATCGGAGTGTTGCTCATGATCACAACTTGAACTATTAACGAACTTGAAGGTATCATTTCTCACTCCAGCGGTCAGTGAATGATCTTGTCGTGTGTTGAGTGGAGAGGTGATGCCGTTGAGAGGATTTTTTAAAGTATTTGAAGAGTAGCTGTACAGTGGATACCACCGTTTATTAATAGTAAGCACGCATTTTTAGTAAGAATGCACAAGCCATACATTTTTTTTTAAAGTACTTGAAGAATAGCTGTACAGTGGATATCACCGTTTATTAATAGTAAGCACGCATTAGCCCATTTTTAGTAAGAATGCACAAGCCCATGCGTCGTTTCCGCAACACTTTATGAGATTGTGATAGAGAGTTGGGCATCTTTTATCAAGCCAAGTTTGGATGATCTGGGACGCACTACAGTGTATTATAGTGACTAGGTAAGGATAAACAGCACATGGGATAGATTTGATACTAATAGTAAGCGTTTTCACTGAGATTATATCCGAAGAAAAGCCGCCAGAGCTTCTTTGGAAACGCATAGCTCCACATTATCAAGAAAAGCTTGTACAGCCTCGATATCTTCTTCTGCGTAATACTGCAACGCCATTTGTTGATGAAGTACTTTACCGTCGATCAATTCGTCATTTGGATGTTCATTTTCGTCGTCGGCATCAATTGCAATAAGCTCTGTGGCGTGCAAGGCCGATGAAAGCTGGCGCATTGAAACCTCGGTCTCACTCGACATGGATCTGCAATCCAAGACATGAAGCAGATACAACGTTAATCATACTACCGATCCATGCAGCTGCTGCTGGGTGTACCTGAACGCCTGCTCGAACCTGTCGCGTTCGCTGCTGCCCAGTATCTGTTGTAATAGCACGCATCACACAACATAGCAGTTTAGCGCTGCCACACGCAACTTTGTCATCATGGAGACCACCCACCTTGGACAGAAAGATCTTTTGAAAGTCCGCCAGGCCGATGGTGTTCGTATCCGTGTAGTCAAACTCGTACACGAGCGCTTGCGCTTCTTCCTCCTTTGTAACACTGAAGCCCAGCGCTCGTAGACACATTTTGAGCTGCTTGACAGTCATGACTTCGGAACCTTCAGCCGCCAGCTCGAAGACCACGCGACTTTCACATTCTTGCGCGGCTGTCAGCCGCTTGTCCTTGATACGCTGCAACACTGTGGGCATGCTTACGCAAAACCTGTCTACTTCTTCAATGCATCGGTTAGCAACTGTCACCGACTACCAGAATAACCACCTAGCACCTTGATACCATCGAATACCCGATCCAGCGTACGTAATAACAGGTAATTGATGGGTTTAGATGGTCAAATAGACGATCAAAGCAGCACATAACGGGAAATTAACTCGAAACGGAGTGAAGACGGCGTCGCCATCGAACTTCCGGGGTTGGATCTTGCTTACTGGCGCGTCAGGATCTCCACAGCGTCGGCCTTCTCCTCCGTCAGCTCCTGGGCTGTGGCTTTCATCATAGCGTCGATACGCGGCGAGATGGGAAGGCCGTTGACCACCTCGTACGCTCCGTTGCCCGTGCATTTGACCGGGAACGAGTAGATGAGCCCCTCGGGCACGCCGTACTTGTTGCCGTCCGAGCAGATGGCCATGGACACGAACTCACCGTCCTTGGAGCCGTTGAACCAGTCGCGAAGATGCGCGCCGATGGCGGCAGCGGCCGACATGGCACTTGAGAGCTTGCGGGCCTTAATAATGGCCGCGCCGCGCTCCTGCACGTCCTTGACGAGCTTTTTCTCGACCCAGTCCTTGTCCGAGACGATTTTGTCAAGCGGCTGGCCCTTCACTTCAGCGTTGGTGACATCAGGCACCTGTGTGCTCGAGTGATTGCCCCAAATCACGACCTTGTTGACGTCCTTGGACGTGACTTTAGTGCTCTGGGTCGCATTGACCTTCTCCACAAGGAACGAGCGCAGTCGCTCGTGGTCCAGACGCGTGAGAGCCGAGAAGTTGCGTCGTGGGATGCTGGGCGCATTCTCCATGGCGGTAAGGCAGTTCGTATTGGCCGGATTGGCCACAACAAGCACCTTAACGTCGCGACTAGCGAACTTGTCGATGGCGGCTCCTTGAGCCTTGAAGATGGCTACGTTCTTCTCGATCAGGTCCTTGCGCTGCATGCCCTGCTTGCGCGGGAAGCCGCCGACGAGGATAGCGACGTCCACGTCCTTGAATGCAGTCTCCAGGTCGGCAGTGGGGACGATGGCGTCCACCAGGTTGAAGGCGCAGTCCTGCAGCTCCATCTTGACGCCTTCGAGGGCCTCCTGGGCCGGCTCGATGTCCAATAGACGCAGCTCTACGCGCTGGTTGGGGCCAAAGATGTGGCCGATACAGACTGCAACATGGCAAGGCGTTAGGCTATGGATAAGACACAAGAGAGAGGGCGAGGGACGTACTGAGAGGCAGCAGCGAGTAGGCGATCTGGCCGGCGGCGCCGGATACGACGATCTTGAGTGCGGTCATGGTGCAGGAGTGATGGTCTGTGCTGGACTTGGGAAATTCGAAACTGAGGAAAGATCGTGGTTGCGCTTCTTTTCCGCATTTTGATGTGGTGGATTGATTGCAGCGGTTTTGGATGATATTGATGGAGAAAAGGGTGCAAACGTTGCAAGGCGGCTGTGGTTGACGCTGCTGATTCGCATCTCGTGAGCTACTTCAATCACGCAGGATTTGGCCGTATACCCAAGCAGCAAATGCGCCGATGATTGGAAGGACAAGTGCTCAGGCTACGAGATAGGCTCTGTCGGTGAGTATTCACTCCGCCATAACGTTGAGGTTGGGCGAGATTCGGGAGGTTCAGGCTGAACTTCAGAGCTCACAGAAACATTGTTTGCGCAAAAAAATACGATTTGGTCTGGTTTGTCTAAAAATCAAAATGCATGTAATCAGACGGCCATCACTTCAACAAAGATACCTTGCGTTGCATGCACCAACTTCGAGCAGATGGCCCGCACTCTAAACCCGCAGTTTGTCCGGCGGCCAATAACGGGTGTGGTATAAAGAAGTTAGGAACGCTGGAGTGACGAGGCTGCGTTTCAGATCGCTTGCAAGTTTACTCGCAGCCTCTGACGAGAAAGAGTCACGCGTTGGCGTTGCTGGACGTGATCTCTTATGTAGGTGGCTGTAGAGAGTGTGGTGGTCTTTGGGACCCGACACGCAAGCTCTGTAGTGTTCTGTTCATTTGTGCCTAACAATTTAATATATATTTCGGAGATCTCCTATCGAGCTCTGGGTTTGTTCGATCTATTCATTCGTCACCATTTTTGATCGACCTTTTTGGTTTCTTATGTCAGCTGGATGTGAGAATAGTCGCTGCTACCGAAGTTCTCGTGGCAACGACGACATACAACCATACTCGTCGTGTGGCCACTGAAGGTCTCGACGCTCTCCTTCGACCAGCACGAAGCACATGCCCGATACATGCAGATTTGGCAGCGCTTTGATCGCCGCGTCGGGGCGTCCAGCAGCTTCATCCGAAGGCGTTTAGTGCATGCCACACAGCGCGAGTTACTCGCCTCCTGAGTGTCACGATACTCTTGGCCGGAGCGACTGCTCAAGCTGCATCGAAGGCTGTACTGGCTAGCTTGCTGTTGGCGCTGCTGCACCACATCAGGAAGTCGGTGAAGGCTCCTGGCCAGGGACATCAACCGCGAACGCACGGTCTGGGAGTCGGCGTACCCCTCCGGCATGTTTTTCGTGGCAGTAAATGTGGCATGGAAGCTGACACGGACTCGAGGGCCTCGGCAGCCCACCGTTTGGGCCAGAGGCTCGACAAGATATGTTGCAGTGATGCCGTGTAGCTGAGTTACGCGCTCTTTCTTCATCTTCCCGGCAGTCAGCTCGCTCTCAGGCATGGAGGTCATGACAATGGTGAACCCGGTTGGGTCGTCAATGTTTACAGACGAAGTGGAAGAATCGGACGAGCCAGTCGTCGTGTAAGGACTGGCGGGGGCGACCGAGCGGGGCCGAAAATGCTCGAGGAAGCACCACTCTTCATTTCGTGAGAACCTACGCGATCTGGCAAAGCAGGCTGTGCGTACTGCCACGTGATCCTCAGCGTACAACGTGAAGTCTTCGCTATGCTTTACATCATCTTGACCATCATCGTCAGAGTCGTTATCAAAGCCTCGACGTTGAGCCTCATGGACGATGGAGCCGTAGATGAACTGGTCTCCAAGAAAATCACGAGCCACCGCGTTGTACTCACTTTCCGTTAGCGGACGCAGCAGTGGCTCAAGCTCCCAAGGTTCGCAGGCCACCTCGCCCGTGGTGAGCACCTCAAAGTCTTCACCGCCGGCTCCGATTCGTCGAGACAGCATCGCGAAGCCCGAAATCTCTTTGCAGTCCCACATAACCGAAGGTACTCGGAGCAGTCTCCCTCTTCGACTTTCCCGGCTAGCGCTGCAAGCGCGGTGGATCAATTCGGCGTCCGAAACGCGCACGTTGCGTGACAGCGGCAAATGTCCATCGGATTCGAAGCCTACCAACGACGACAAGGCCGGCGACGGTCTGTCCGCTGGAACCGTCCGCATTGAACTCGTCAGATGAGGTCGACGTCGAGACGACTGCATGTTGGGGTGCCAGCACGACTCTCCGAGGTCACCCAGGACTTCACGGTCACCGTTACGGCCATTGTTCAGTGGAGACTGCTTACGGCAGGACAGAAACGACAAGTGAAGCTGTTTGGGCATTGGGGATACAAATGGACGAGATGGACTTGGCGGTGGCGAGACGAATGGCGAATTGAGTTGTGCGTGTCCATGTAGCGTGTGAGCTCAAGCAAGAGCAGGAAGAAATATGGTTGCGGCGTGTTGGACGAGTACTGTAGAGACTGATTGCCCTGGACTGACGCAACCTTAACGAATCGTCGGTCGATGTGCGGCTAGCGAGCAGCTCCGAAGGCAGAGGAGAGCACGCACGCATCGACGCTCGTGGCCAGCATTGCGTCCTTCTTGCACTTTTGGAGCACCGGAGAAATACTAAACGGAGTTAGTCTGAATAAGTGGTCAGAATGGTCCCACCTTTTACCAACTGTGTTTTTCATTTACGAACTGTGGTTTTTGTAAGCACATTTGTATGGGCCAAGTTGAAGTGGACGGTGCTTATCAAGATTCGACCAAAATTGTGCAATTTCCTAGGAATGTGGACTTCAATGTGGAGACTCTCAACTTGAGACTCCAGCGTGTTGCTCGGCTGGATTTTCATGTCTTAATGCAAGACGCATGGCAGCCCCACATCATCTCTGGTTGAACGGTAAGCTTGCCGTTGTATACAACGATGCTTTGTTTTATCCGGTTGCTACCAAATTACTGAATCGTTGCACTATTACCCAACATTTTGCGTGGGCCGCAACGCCCGATTCCTATAGCGTAACATGCTTCACTCCGAATGTCCGTCGCTGTCATCACGAGAATGCTGAGCCACTGCATTTCGTCACCTCGCTAGTTGTGTCTTGCGGTGCGACCATGGCGAGAGAGCACGTGTTACTGATAATTTTTCGAGAACATTGAGCTGAATCGCACGATATCAGTGGGGATCCAGTAGGCCGTGAACCCAGAACCGAACCGAAATCGAAAGCTGCAGCATTACAGCAGCTACGTGTCCCTTGATTGTGGTTGTCGACTCGCCATGAACGCCGTCGATGCACTCAACAAGGTAAATATTTTCGACTTCGGTTCTTATCGTCGACAAGGAACAAGTCACTACTGATGCTAACCGGACAGGTTCCAGTCAGCGATCTCCAGTGAACACAAGTTGCACACGCTTCGGCTCAGGTCGGATGGAGCAATCCCGCCTTTAAAAAATAGGTCGGACAGGGGCAGCAACGCTCTGGCCACGAAGCGTGTAAACTTGCGGAAATCGCTGTGGGGTGACAAAGGCAGACATCCATGGATGCGGGTAAATCACCTTTGGGTACTACTAGACCTTGACCATAATCACGAAGCCTGTATTTTAGGGTGCGGTGAGAGGTTTGTCAACAGTTGCAGTTGTGTATATCCTATTGGCCTCGTAGCTTCGCCTTGGTCTTGACTCTTATGATTTTAGACGCTATCTGGCCGAACCGCTTGAGTATATCATGCTGTGACCGCGTTATATCCATCGGTGCAGTGTGTATGCAGCAAATGGAGCCTACCATTATTCCATTCGGAGCCACTATGGGGATCCCGCAGTAAAACCTGGCACCATCGCACGTGACAAGATTCATATTGTAGAAGCGAATATCTGCTTCTGGATTTCGGATGATAAACGGAGCGTCGCCCATGAGCAAATGCTGGCAAAAAGTATGCTCACGGGCAAGGAGCGTTTGCGCAAGCCCCGGTACCGTGGAACTTAGTACCAATAGATGCGTCTCGCCAACGATCGTGATCATCACACACTGTAAGCCCAGTTCTCTACCGAGAAACGAGGAGATAACGTCCAGTTCAGGCATCGGTTCCTTCAGATCCATGAGGCCGAGTCTGTCGATGCATTTGAGGTGAGCTACTTCGTTCTCGGGAATAGGAGCGGATGGCGTTGAGCTGTTCATGAGATGGAGCGGGTAAGTCCGCTGCTGGGCATTTGCAAGCACACAGTCCTTGGCCGCCGGTGCCCTCTCAGAACGCCGGCGAAAGTACTCCTCGACTGCTGCTATGTAGCTGTCTTCATCATCGAACTCGACGGCACTATCAGTATTTTCAGTCTTGCTGCTAGCAGTAGAGTTGCAGTGTCGTGCATCTGAGCCCAGGAGCATCTTAATCACCGTCACCGTTGCATTTCTTGCTGTGTCTGTTGTAAGGCTTCCACGTAGATTTTGACCCACATGACGCTTTTGCAGCACCGAATCCTCGATAATCTTAACAGGCCCACGGCGCCCAGCTTGAATGCACGCGTAATTGCAGCGGTCTACCCACTCGAGGCAGCGTTTGCAACCCCCCATCTGCTCGACGCGGCCATTACAAGTCTCCACGCTTTGGCTGGACCAGCAGGACGTACACACATTGTGAGCACAAAGCTGGCATCTGCGAGCAATGCGCATGAGAGTACTCAGTCGAAGTCCCTTGGTGCAAACAATACAGCGAGTATTTTGCGCTTCATTATGAGCCATCATCTCCGTCACGGACTGGTTTGCAAACACTTGTGTGCCTAGACGCCGACGTCGTACAACGGCGGGAAGACGAGGAATCCCTTCGGCCAAAGCCATCAGACGGCTTCGCCCCACCTTCGTACTCGCCACTCCAAGACGTTTGTCCTTCCCAGAGTGGAGTAAGTGGAATATCACGCGTACTTTGCTTTTACATTCATTTTCTTTGTCATTCGACTCAATAGGCATCGCGTCGACAATGAGCAACCCTGTGATACCATCAAGTTGGATGACTCGGTCGCCGATGGCCTTCCCTGCAGCGAATTCCTTGTCCGATAGCGACGAAATAGAAATGGAGAATCCTTGAGACGAATCATCGCCTGTAGGCTGGAAATACTCCAGGGAGCACCACTGCTCGTTCCGAGCGAGCAATTTTGATCGCGCGAAGCAACCTGTCCTCACAGAAAGTTGGTGGTCTTCAGGCACACAGACAAGTTGTTGGTGTATATCCTTGCCATCCAGAACGTGTACGACGGAACCATAGATGAACTGGTTGCCGTAAAGTCCCTTCATTGCAGCATTATAGTCGCTCTCATCGCGAGAACACAGAATCGAAGTCAACTCTTGAGAACTGCACGCGATGTCTCCCACCGTCAATACCTCGAAACCCTCGCCCACTGTACGCGATGAAAGCTTGAAATCCTCGATGTCCGCGTCAGAGGGGCCCAACTGAATACTCGGGCATCGCTTTCTGTAACCCCACGAGGCTGTAGGATCAGTCAAAGCGCGCTTGAGAGCTTCAGCTGGTCGGTTATTGCGCACTCGAAGGAGGAGCTCATCGTCTTCGGCTAACACGTTTCGCGAAGGAAATTGCCGTGACGAAAGGCTGGTGTAGGACAGCGTGGGGTTTCCACGAGAAGGATTAAAAGACATGGATCCCCTTGGCAAAGGAAGCGCAAAGGCACGAATGTGGAGCGGAGACTTGCGAAGTTATTGACGGCGAGTTGAACTCGGTACGCGCTGACTTGACGATGTACATGTACCACCTCAGGTAGTTTACCTGGCTGCCAGAGGGTGCGATGCGAACCTTTCACGAAGTGAGGAAGTGTAACCGCCACAGCGGCACCGACCGCAGAGCGCAGACCAGTCCATCGCACGAATTGAGTCAATTGACCACTGCAAGTCTGAGTTTGAGCGTCCACTGCTGTGATATATTACAATTCGTCGTGATGAGCGCGTTTTTGTGACTCTCAAAGTTGGGAGCCTGAAACTGGTCTTTGATGAAGCAGGGTATTAATACGCTAAGATCCTAGTAATGTATTGATATGAATAAATAATGCATTGTTTTGCTGTTTCGACAGCTACTGGCTCTGCAGCTTCGCCTCGGCCTTGACTCGGATGACCTTGGAAGCGATCTCTCCGAACCGAACCAGAGTATCGTACTGCGACCGTGTGATATCCATCGCTGCACTGTGCACACAGCAAATGGAGCCCACCATGATCCCGTCCGGACCCATGATGGAGATGCCGCAGTAGTACTTGACACCTTGGCGCGTGACGGGGTTCAAATTGTAGAAGCGGACGTCTGCCTCCGGGTGGCGGATGATGAATGGAGCGTCGCCCATGAATAAATGCTGGCAGAAAGTGTGTTCGCGAGGCAGCATGGCGTGTACCAAGTCGCGGGTCGTGCAGCTCAGAACCAACTGATGCGTCTCGCCAACGATCGTGATCATCGTGCAGAAGAATCCCAACTCTTTGCTCAGGAACGAGCAGATGATGTCCAGTTCCGGCAACGGCTCCTTCAGGTCCATGAGGCCGAGTCGGTCAATGCACTCAAGTCGAGCCACTTCGTTCTCTGGAATTGGAGCGGACGGCGACGAGTTGTCCATGGGGTGCAACGGGTAGCTTCGTTGCTGGGCATTGGACAGCACACAGTCTTTAGCTGCTGGCGCCTCACGAGTGCGTCGGTTGAAGTATTCCTCCACAGCTGACATGTACCTCTCATTGTCAGTACTCTCGTCGCTGCTGTAGGTACTTTCGGTTGAACTCTCCGACGGATCCAGCAGCATCCTGATCAATGACACCGCTGCATTTCTCGTCGTTTCGACGGCGAGGTCTTCGCGTAGACTTTGACCCATTGAACGGGAGGATTCTTGGTCGTCGACGACCTCTACCGGACCGCGACGACCGATCTGAACGTGAGAAAAGTCGCAGCGATCCACCCACTCGAGGCAGCGCATGCAGACGCCCATGGCCGCGACGTGTCCGTTGTTTGTCTCGACGCTCTCGCGGGACCAACACGCCGTGCAGACATTGTACGCGCAGAGCTGGCACCGGCGAGCAGCTCGCATGAACGAGCTCAGACGGATGCCTTTGGTGCAGGAGATGCAGCGCGAGTTTTGAGCCTCAGCCTTGGGTACAGGTGCGTTGACCGACTGCTGGGCGAACACTTGAATACCAAGGCGTCGACGGCGTACGACTGCTGGGAGACGAGGGATTCCGCCTGCCAAGGCGAGGAGTCTACTGCGCGCCATCTTATCACTAGCTTGTCCAGGTACAGGCTCTTCATTCCCTTTGTAAAGTGCGTGAAACATCACACGTAACTTGGTACTGTTACCATCACTTCGATCCTTGTAGACGGCAGGCACAGTGTCAACGACTAGTAAACCTGTAACACCGTCCAGCTGATCAACACGACCTCCCACAACCTTGCCAGCAGCCAGCTCCTGCTCCGATAATGAAAGGAGAGAGACTGAAAAGCCTTGCGAGGTGTCGGGGGCAGACATCGAGCTTGTGAGAGAATCCGTCGTGGGCTGGAAGTACTCGAGGAAGCACCACTGCTCGTTGCGTGCCAGCATCCTGGAGCGTGCAAAGCAGCCCGTCCTCACTGCCAGTTGGTGGCTGTCAGGTATCACACCCTGGGACTGTCTTCCTTCCAGCACTTGCACCACAGAACCATAGATGAACTGGCCGCCGTACAGCCCCTTCATCGCGGCATTGTACTCGCTCTCATCCCTTGCACACAGCACCGACACGAGCTCTTGAGGGCTGCAGGCAATGCTGCCCACCGCCAGGACTTCATAGCCCTCATTTTTAGCACGGGACGAGAGCTCGAAGCTCTCATCCCTCGACCGAGAGCCAAGACGGATGCACGGTGTGTGCTTCACGGAGTCCCACGAATCCGGTGGGTCTGTAAGTGCACGCTTGAGCGCCACAGCCGAGTTGGCGTTATGCACTCTGAAAACGAGCTCATCGTCCTCGACCAGCACTTTGCGTGGCGAGTCTTGGGGCGACGAAGCCGTCGTGCACGCGTTCGATGTGTAGCTGGTCGACAGCGTGGGGCTACGACGCAGGGTCTTGAACGGCATAATGGATTACTTGCACTTCGGTGGTCGACAGGTACTTTTATATGCTTCTGAAGCTTTGATCCGACTATTGCTAGCTTGAGCTCCAAACTAAAAGTGAGCAGCTCGTTGTCACAAGACTTTTGTGTGGGTAGGTCCTTGACGTCCAGCGAGAGATTGTGAGGGAACACGAACGAAGCCGAGAGTGGTGGGACCTTGACTTTTTCCGACAGCAGGCTTCACTGTGGCCCTTCCTCACCTCAACACATGTGGTCTTAAGAATAGGTAGTGGGTCAAGAGAAAATGCACAATGCCTAATCCTACTTTTTCAGAATGCCTACTCCCGAAATACCAGAAATCTAACGCTGGACGCCTTTGGAATGCATTGACGGAGCAGCTATTCTGCGTAAGCAGTTCGGGACTACTAGCAACGGAACCACCAGAGCCTACAGCGCTTTGCTATCCGATTTCTGCATGCCAGCGAGCGTCTGGGCGCCTATGTGCTGGTGTGGACGTCAAAGGCTCACATTGCAGTCAGTAGGCTGGCGTTTGTTCTTGCCTTGGTATTAATACCGAAAGACGAACACATGACTTGGTCATAGCTACCGTTTGCAAGGACCGGTGTACGCTACGATTCGCTTGGCATCGATACCATTTTTATGCCAAGCCTATTAATAGGATGACGTAGTACTTGAAGTATGCGTTTAGTTTTGAATATAAAGTAGTAGTACTGTAAGTAAAAGAATACGACCGAGCACGGCCCGCACACCCACTGGCTGATCTAACTTTTTTTACTAGTACATGTAGTGATCGGGTTTCTAGTTTTTACACCTAAAATTGCAATAGCAACATGTGCTACAATATGTAGTTTGGTCACTATTTTCCTACAGGGCGTCAATCTTTGACTCCTATCCCTGCTGCCTCTAAGCATTAACTTCTGTTCATACACATCATGGTTCCAAATGAACCAGCTAAGTAGGCTCGAATAACGATACAAAGGCGAGTATTAGTTGAAAGGAGGCAATGGCATCTGCAACGGTTGAGGCGCTAGTTTTTGCAGTTGTATGAAAGCTTATAACGTACACTGGCTCGAGGTGTCGAACGCGCAATATTAGGTAAGGTGGGCGAATTAGAAACAGGTACATGTACTGTAGGAGTCGATCATATAATATATTATTGGATCTTCATGTTTACCTTGTTCGGGGCTTGTCCAAAATACCTAACCAATTTTAAAAGAGGTAAGTAGGTATGTCTGCCAAGTCTCAAGAGGCCTAGATTACCTAGTAGGTGGGAGTCGCATGTGGTGCCAGAGAGCACTGGTCTCAGTGAGCCTCGCACAGCAAAGGAGCGTCGAATCCTCCGCTGCCCACACGAATGCGAGCGCGGGCCAGTCTATCTCACGTGCCAACAAGAATTCTGACTCATTCACATCGAGTCAGAGACTGAAAAACTTCACCTAACTGGGTGGCGTCCGACATGTATTCAACTGCTTGCTATAGCGCCTCGATTTTTTCGAGTGCTACGATCTGTCCAGAGAGAGAGCGGCAGATACCAATGCCAAGCATACGTGATTTCGTCTGAACTCTACGCAGAAGCTCTGGGAACAAACGCTTTTGGAGCAACGCATGCTGCTCGGAATTTACTTCGCTGGCGAGTTCACGCTTCAAGGGTTTGACGTTATCGTTCTGGCTCCCTACACGCGTGCCGAAAGACGTTACAGTGCTCTCTCGCGCTGAAGATCTTCGATGAAATACCGAGAGAATTCGTCCGGCCTCACCAGTGACTATCGAGTAAAAGCTAGCTCACTTCAACGTGGTGGATAAGCCATTCAGTACTCCATGAAAAACTGGCGTAAGATGAGTCTCCTGTCCAGCAAAGAGTCCCAGTATGCAGATGCCCTGCAATTTTAAAGGACAGGCCGTTGTCTCCGCGAAGACAGGACTCCGCTGTGGCCTCGAACAAATGTATTGATTGTACATGAATAACGCCCTGTAAAGCGTTGTAGTGTATCTGCATTTCAGCAGAAATCAACATGTCAAGATCGTCTCGTGAGCCCTGGTTCACAGTGGCGGGAAGACGAATCCTAACCTGGACGGAACGAATCCGTCGGCCTCCTCCCGGAGGAAGGTCGCGAGCTCTCCGCGCCTTTGTGCAGTTTGACGGCTGACCAGGTCAATATCCACAGCGCAAACCCACTGCACAACGTCAACGTGGCGATTCACCATAGCCTGCAGCAGTCCTTCAGTCGAAACGAAGCTCGTTTCCACCACAGCGGTAGACTCCGACTCGGACTCCATCTTTGCTGTAATTTGGGGAGCAACCGTCACTTGGAGCCAACGTAGCACCCGAATTTGACCGTAACCAGCAGCAGCATCGGCCATAGTCTGGATGAGCTTCGTCTTCCGCGAACTGTCAGGCACTTTACGGAAGAAAGTGAACTTCTCATGCAGCCACGTCAGTATCCCGATCTGTCCACAACGCGCAGCAGCAATCAGTGCGTCGTTCCAGATCGAGAGTCTGCCTAGTTTTGCGTGTAGCTCTGCAGCCGGCACGTTGAGGAAAATCTCGCAGTTGCCACAGATCCAAGTCACGACGTCCAGGTGGCCCATAGCACAGGCCACGTGAAGTGCGTACTCCACACCATGCTGACGGAACCGCTCCTCCGTCCGTACCGGTTGGAACTTCAGGAATACGTACGTGAGGTACGCGAACTGTCGGTACTTGACGCCCCATTCGACAATAGATGAATCACCCATCAGAGTTGAGCTGTGCGTCTGGAACCATTGAAGAGCATCTCCTGCCTTGGTATAGCGCATGATTGCTGTGAATGTTTGCTGAGTGAACAACTGCGGGTGCTTGACACTGTAAAGCTGTTTCAGCACGAAAAGATCTCCACGCTGCGCAGCCCAGAGCGGCACCCACTCGAGATTCAGTGATGACTCAGGACAGTACTTTACAGCGAGACGCACGAACTTGGTTTGCCAGTACGGGCTCGTCTTGGACGGAAGTGCCCATGCGAATGGATCGAATCCAGGACGCTTACCCCCTGTAGTTGTTCGGACCCCGGCAATGCGATTAACACCCTGATTGCCTCCAGGTCCCAGCTCGCTACCATTTACAGTTGCAGTAACAGCGGCGGTAGGTGTCTCCGTAGATGCACTAGCAGCACCGCTTGTATCAGTGCTGCTAAGAGCCACGATCTCCAGTGGCTCCTCGTCGGGAGTTCCTCGTCCAACAACTGAGCGCAGAACAACCTCGCGCTCCTTCATAGACAGCGCAAAGCCTGGAGACGCCAACTTTTTCTGGAGCAACCACTCGATCATGTCGAAGTGACCGAGAGAAGCACAGCGATAAAGCGTGCTCCCATCCACGACATTCAGTGGCCGTGCACACCCAACTGAGCTGAAGTTATCGTAAGACGATCGACGTTTGATCGAAGCAGCAGACAGATCAGACACCATTGAATCGATAGCGTTGGACGTGGCAGCACGGTCTCGTCGCTCCCGTACAAGTACGACCTCCTCCTCCTGCTGCTCTTCTTCAGAAGCACTATCCGTGCGCTTTTCGATCCATTCTGCCATGTCAATATTTCCTGTAGGAGCTGCAGCAATCAACACTTGCGGTGACCACAGTCCAAGTCGCTCGACGACGAAGGCCAAAACGTCAACGTTACCACTAGCCGCTGCCTTCTCAGCTGCGGCTGGGGATAAAGTATGTCTCTGTTCCACTGGAATTCGATCCGTGATGTACTTGACAAGCTCGAAATGACCCGATCCAATGGCAGCTTCGAGCGTACGCTGGTCCAGCGGCATCCTCATGTCTTTATGCAGATACTGGAGCGTCTTGATGTTTCCCTGCGCTGCCACACTCGGCATGAACGCAGGTGAGCACGAGAACCGAGGAAAGCGAGGCACTAGCCAACGCAGCACGTCCACATGTCCATTAGTGGCTGCCAAATCCAGCACTAATGAGCGGCATCCGTCGCTGCTCCGGTTCTGGTGTAGCCACTGCACCATCTCCAAGTGTCCGTTGCCCGCGGCGCTGCACATGCCAACAGCAGTCCCTCCTTCGCGTCGATTCTCGTGCAAGAACTTGACTACATCCAAGTGTCCATTTGCCGCTGCCATGTCCATAGCCAGACTGGTACACGGCCATCTTCCGTCCTCATGGAGCTTCTTCACCATGGCCAAATCTCCCTGTGCTGCTGCTGTATCAATTGCGCGATATTTTCTTCGTTCAAGTGAAGTGCCCAGAGCTTCGACATCCTCCCATGGCAGCAATGGATCCCTCTGGTCGTAGGCATCAGCCAGCAGTCCTGTCCTCGAAGCGAAGACCTCTCGGAAGCATTTCCGCTTTGGTAGCACTGTCACCCAGTTGAGTACCTGCAGCTTGGACTCGAGTGGCTGCACCATGTAGACCACAACGTCTGTGTCCAATTTCTCCTGTTTTTTCTCCTGCTCAAAGAGCCACATGACCACTTCGAGTCGTCCGGCTGAGGCGGCGTACTCCATGGCCCCGTGTCTCTCGTACTGGCAGCAGCAGTCCAGCCACTGCACCACCTCCAGGTCTCCCTGTCTTGAAGCCTCGTACATGACTTCGGCTGGGAACTCGTACGGAACGTTGCGCGAGCTCCAAGCCAGCACTTTGGCCCTAGTAGAGGCATCCTCGGGGTTCCAGGCGACATATCTCGCTGGTTTCTCTGCGTCCAGCAGCGTATGATGGGTCAATCGGAAGCGCAGAAGACGCTGCACCACCTCTGCGCAGCCGTGCGCCGCGGCACAGTGTAGAACGCTCGTGAAGCGGCGCGACGCGTCGCCCAAGGATAGCAGGCTCTCGTGAGCGTACAGAAAGCGCACCAGCGACTCGTACTGCGCATCCAGTGCGAACACCAGCACACACACAGCCTCGCGAGGCGTGAGACACGCCACCACGCTCGTTAGAGCTGGCTCAGCGCTCAACAGCCGCCGCCAGCGCCGCAGGAAGCTCGACGGGCGCGGCATCAGGATGGTGGTCAGAACGTGACAAGAATAGCTGTTGGTGACGGGTTGGTGGCGGCAGCTGCACGAATAACAAAAAGTACTGTGTACCGTAGTTTTGGTACACGGTGTGTTCCACATATATGTTATGTGTGATCTGTGTGTTGTATCCTTTGAAGATCCTCGTGAAAAAAATGGAGCCCGTGGATGAAGAAGCCTCGCAGCAGGAAGAGGAAGCCAAACTCCGACTGGACGAGGAAGAAGACACCAAACTGACGCCAAATGATGGCGCAGAGGACACCATAACCATTATGGCTCATGTACGGGACAAGATCATTCCCATTCACTGCGGCTTTGGCACACAGCAAGTGATCTGGTTGGGTCATGTGGCTATTGCTCGATATGATGAAGACGGTGGCACACAGGGCTGGATGGAGTTGGGCATCCCTACCAAGATCATTAAGGACGGCAAGCGCGAGCTCTGCCTCACGGACGTGATCTGCGACGTGCTGCGAGATCGAAACCACGTGTACATCTCGACGTCGCTAGGATAAGTGGCTAGATGATATACTACAAAAACGTACACTTTGGTACTCAAAATGGCATTCATAATGATCTCTAGGCTGAGAGAGTGGCTGCATTTGCCCCTCCCTTGTCAGGAAACGTTGGTGTACACACGATACGATAGTCGAGAGGGCTGGACGGACCTCGTAGTGCACCCTCCTCCAGATGCACCACCGAACCAGTGCTGTTACTACTATGGCTGCTTTTGTCACTGCATTGCCTGCTTCCACTGCTGGATACTACCTCAGAACTGCTAGTGTACACGACTGAGACTGATCGCTGGTTGCTCGATTTCGAGTACTCCGACGAAGTTCTTGGAGACGGGGTCAGCGGCGCTAGTGATCGACGGAGGTGCGGCGGCAGGGTTTCTAAGGCTGTTGGGTACACCATGGGTATTGTGCCTGGGATCTCCATCGCCAAGCCACCTGAAAGCCGTCCAACCCCAGTTGAGCTACAGCAACTAGCGTTATCCCACGAACGTGTTGAGACTGCACGAACCGCAACTCTCGCTTTGGCAGCCAAGGGTGGCGTGCACGGGGAGTTTGTCATTGAGTTGCCACCTACATTTGGTGACATGATGAAGTTGGCGAAGGATTCAAGCCGGGTTGATGGTTGGCTGGTAAAGGTGGCACCGCTCCCATCCAAAGAAGCCAGCATGGTGCTCAGAGTACGGTTTGACTCGACCAATTGGGCATTGCGCTGGTTCTGGATCTGTAGCTGCGTGAAGGAAACGCTATCACGATGATCACGTGTGGGCATGGCAGCGGCGTCGTAGATGAGCTCCTTGATCACGCGCTGCTGGAATCGATCCGCGTACTGGCGTGGATTCACCACCGAGATCCCGTGTCGATCTTGCATCAACACGTAAACGCGAACAAAGTGTTCGACGCGCTTGCGGAGGTTCCATTGCTGGAGAATATCGATGAGGCCGAGGTAGTACAGTCCTGGTCCGTGCACCTCGTCCACACTCATTCCTCCATGTGCAATAGGGTGGAACGATTTCTTGATGCTGTTGCTATTGGACGAGCAATAACAGCCACGACTGTATTGGTTCCCGCCACTGCTGCTACGATTGCGGATAAAGCTGGAGTTGGTGCTGTACGAGTCGCTGCTGTTGCTCCGGCCGCTGCGCGTGGAGACCCGGAACTGGCTGCTCATACTACAGCCGCTATCGTGACGAACGAGCTTGGGCGAGTCGAAACTGTCGGCGGAGGAATAGTGCGAGACGTTAAAGCTACGGTGATGAATCCCCACGAGAAGACTGTAGTCAATGCAGTTGATGCTGCAGAGGAATTCGGAGTCGGCCGTCAGTTGAACGGCAACTGCACGCGCTGTGGAGTACGGCAGCGCCATGTGCCGATTCCAGTTGAGGTCCTTGCCCACTTGGTCGTACTGGTGGTTCATGTTCCCTTCTCCTCGGACATTGCAGCGCTGGTCGTGGCTTCCTCCTATTGTGTACTCGGCGTTGCAGAACTTGCACGTGGCAACCGTACCCGTGGGCTTTCGACCCTCAAGTCGACCAACCCACGATCCTTTCAAGTCGAAGCGCTCGTGAATCTGCAGCGACGTAGCGAAGACGCTCTGCATCACGACGAAAAAGACCGTCTTGCCGTACATGGTGAGACCGTGGCAGCCGAAAAAGCGCGTCATGAACGTATCTGGGTTTCGCTTCATGTGCGTATAGTACTGTGGCAGGATACTAAGAAAGAAATTGAGCTCTTCATTCGTGAGCGTTTTCACCACGTACTTCCGGTCCTCTGTGAAGTAGAAGAAAGCTCCACTTTTGCCTTCACTCACTCGCTCTTTGGTGGTTTGCTGCAGAGAGTTGCGATAGCTTGCGCTAGAAACCTTGGCTTCCTCTCGAAGACGACGAAAAACGTGTGGAGCAAAGTCCTTGAAGACTACGCCTTCTGTCCGTGGCCCATTCGAGCGGCTGTCGTTACGATTCTCGAGGATCAGCTCTTCTATCTGAGTGTAGCTCTCTTTTCGGTCACAATAGTCGTCTTGGCCCGCTGAGCTGTCCACTATTCCCTCTTCGAGCGAGGAATCCGAGACCGAGATCGACCTTAAAGATGACTCGGCAGACGCTCGTGCTTGATGCTCGGCCCGATCGACACTCTGGCAAATTCCTTTGGTCGTGTTTGTAAGGATTTCAAGTCGAAGCGCCCAGTTGATGTTGTCGTCCCAGTTGCCATCTTGAGGGGGCAGATTAACCGTCCCGTTCCTACGAAGCTGCTCGATAATGCGGAGGATATTGGACGTCCTTGTCCAGATGAGAGCATGCACCATTCCTTTCGCGAGCAGAAGACAGGATAAGAGATGCCATACACGACACTTTATGCCGCCTTTACTGTCGGAAGTTGAGTGTGGCAGCAGGCTAAACACCGCGTAGCATGCCAATACCAACGTCCAGTATCCAAAGTAACAGCCCACATAGTACTTGAGATGCCGCTGGATGCGCTTCCGTGTCCGGAACGTGTCTGGAAGACCCTTTACGAATGTATTCCACGTCCGCACAATGGCAATGAGCGACGTGCAGTACACCACAACGATGTACAAGGCGAAAAAAATCCCTGCGGTGAGTGTGCCGTTGGAGGCTTGTTCCCTGTCTGGATCATCGTGTGTGCGGCTGAGGATATCTCCACTGGAACTTAGCCAGCAGAAGCTGAAGAGAGCGTATCGCGTGTCGAAGTGCGATATTACCGCACAGATCAAGCTCCAGAGTCCACCAAAGATGTGGTACTTTGTCATCTGCCCTTTAGAAGCAGAGAACGGATTCTTCAACGCCAGGAGAAGATCTATAGCGAAGATCAGCATGTACGTCTCTTGGCCCGTGAGAAAGAAGTCCACAATGATGCCCATGTCTGTACATTTCACGGAATCCGAAGCCTGGTCCAGCAAGTACAGGAACTGGTAGATCGCGCCATACAAACTCATCCCGAACATGATTCCTGCTGGATGCTGTCGCAGTGCCAGCACCTGCCAATAAGTCCCCACGACGTAGAAGCAGCCGATCAGTGACGCCACCGACGTTATTACTGGGAGCAGCATACTCCCCTTAGGACAGTGCGTTCCTTCCAGAGACAACACCCCATCGTGAGCCATACTGAAGCTGGAAGTCTCGCTTTTGCGAACTGTGGATTATTTGATTCCAGCTAGAATGAGGGCTCCCTTTCGATGCGGAAGACAATCAAGAACAGACGACAAAATGGGGGTACCCTACATGGAGAAAACTGTCAGCCACGAAGTCATTTTGGTGCAAACGCTACTTGCACGTACCAGAGAGCCAAAGCCTCGGGTGGGGCGCGTCGCAAAGCTCTCCTTTTGCTTCTCAGCGGCTCCTTTCAAGTGTTTCTTCCCGACCAAACACGGGAGCGGGCGCCTCCTTGCAGTGCGCACGAAATGGCGTTCGTTGCAGCACTTTCCAAAAGAACGATGAACCGTTTCGGCGCTTTCTTCTACCGTTTGTTCCAGCATCTTCGCGTCGCGGTGCACTTTGAGCGAGTTACGCTGCTCACTGACTATCTCCGACACGCTTCAACTGGCAAAACGAGGGCACACTGAGCATAGAGATCGCTTTTGGGTTGGATGGAGCCTGAACTCGGTTTATTAACGCTGTCGTCTGATAGCGGAGACTTTAACCCCCTGACAGTGGGTTCATCCCAAGTCTCGAGTAGCATTCGAGTTGAAGGCGATAGGCCAACGCCGAGTCTCGTCGTGACGACCTACATGCTCCCCAAGCGTTCCTCAAAATCACCGTTTCGCTTCAATTCTGCGATTGACTACGGGCCTGCAGGGTCTGCCTGCACTTTCAGCTGACAGCGCCTTTCACGCACGCTGCCATTTAGCGCTGATATTATCTATCATGTAGCTTCGAGCTTGGCGCCAAAATTGCAACCAGCGTCCTCACTAACTTGATTCCACGACGTGATGACTTTTTTGAGCACCCATACTCACGCGTATACACATGCATGGATCGAAGGAAGCGCAACCAGTTCACTGCCTTCCTGCGCTGACCGAGCTTGGCGAAGTAATTGGGTCGCTGAACTCATCGCCCAGACGTCGCCGGTTCTGGCTGTAGAGCTCCGTCTTCCCCTCACAACCCGAGTACAAGTCCAGCGTCGCACCGACGCTATAGCAATAGTGACTTGCTCACAAGACTACCACACATTGCCCACCACACCACCAAAGTTCGCAATGCAGCACCCGCCAGCGCGACCAGCCCCTCAGGGGCTGATGAGCGACTTCAATGCACATGACACTGCAGAGCGAGCCCCCAACAGCAGCGCTCTCTACACAGCGATCACTCCGGCGACGGTATACTTGAGAAACGGAGAACGAGCCAAGAGGTGGAGGGAAGCGGTCGCAGACAAAATGGTCTCTCTTGTCTCTCTCCTCACGGTACCTCATTAACCGCAGCGATGCAGTGTCGTCGATGCCATGGAAAACCTTGCCCCCCCCCCGCACCTGTAGATATCCTTGCACCGCAATGACGCTTTCACGTCAGAGACTTCGAGTGACATGGCGTGCGCTTGGAAACGCGGCCTCGTCATTCCAGCGCTCCTAGCTTCTCTGTGCCACTACATCCAGTACCTAGGTATGGAGGATAGTGTTCAGATAGCAGTCGGATTTCACCGTCGTTGTCTGTAATACATCAGAGGTCTGTTAAGACGGCGTTTGTCTCACCTGGTTGGCGAGATAATTCGCGGTGGAACTGCAGCAAGTGATAACGTGATGTCGGCGCAGAGGAGGAATAATGTGTTGGTCTTTGCTTAAATTTGGATATTGGCTTGGTCGATTTCGATCTGCGTGGCGTTGTAGCTGTCAAGACATACTTCCAGCATCAATGAACCCATGGTTAGTGGTGGTTTTGGTTTGGATAATAGCTACTATGGTATTAAAAACATCGAGTCAATCTTGAGTGAAGTCCCTCGATGCCATACAGAAACGGCGATGTATAGTGTGGTTATGTCAAATATCGAGCTCATCATAGGGCAGCGACCAACATTCGACTGCCCCATTGTTTAGATTAATTTGCTGACACCATCCACTATTTTAGGTGGAGAACTCACAGACTGTTCTACTGTTGTAGCTTTCATTAACCGCTTGGAATCGTTTCTCTTCAACTAGATCGTGGTTTGCAGAAAATGTGGTTCGTCAAATTGTCGCTTACATACTGGAATAGGTTGTTGGAATCATTTTCACAAATTCTCGAAGCAACGCAGGTTTGAAGGCAGACTTCAAGTCATAAGTATCGTGTTTGATCTCTCAGTCGACCAGAACAATGGAGGTACGTTGCCTTGAAGAACCCTACGTTAGTCAGTTTCAAGTATCTGGGTCCTGGTTCGTCAACTTGGCCTTGTTTCTGTTGGGATGAGGCATCAACACCGATACATTCAACTTTGTTCTTCTTCTGCTACACTGTAGGTTGCTCTCAATTCAGTCACCTACTTCAACTTTGAGCGAAACGAAGCGTAAGTTAAAATGTTCCACGTTTTGATATTCCAGGGTCCCCTTTTTCTGCTGGGCTCTGCATTCAACTGCCTAGGTAAAGGTGCGTAAATTCCGCGAACTGCAACCGGAACGCACTGGCTTTGAAACAATTTATGCAATTTGCATTGCTATCAGGTCGACTACAAATTATATGTATTAATAGCCTGGTGGAAAACACACAAATGATGTCTTGGTCAGTGGTGCCAACCACTTAGACTCACACATGGAGGTTTACTGAGCAACCACAGTAGCTGCGCGTGATGTGCTCCAGGCAGCAGTGGGGGAAGCATCGGAGTAGCTGCAATGATACCATGGAGACGTATGTGAGTCTACAGAGTCGGAGCTCAGGGGACATATACCTTTGTATTGCGCTTCAAGTTGCACCTGCGAAACATTAATCAGCGTGGATTTATAGATAGCTGGAGTTTTGATAGTTTTAGGTGCTCTTGCCTTCATGTCCACATGGAGCTATTTCGCGAAAGGGGGGCGCACCTGAAGTGCGACGGGGATAAGAGCTTGTGGCAACTGAGGCGCAGAACCTGCACGATGTGACTTGTCTGCTCACAATCATTGATTCAAGTTCACTTCTGGAGACTGAAGCATGTATCAACCGGTCTCTGTCAGCTATATGACAAGACCAAAAAATAGGGTTTGCATTTTGAGTACTCAGTGTTGGACGAAGGCAAGAAGTTTGCGGGGCTGGGATAAAGACTAACCGTGTTTTGGTTATCTGACGCAGGCTACACGAATGTTCACATGGTGTGCTTGCATGCCTCTTGCCATTTGTCCGCGCCATGATGATTGACCATCGAAAATTTGTGAAAACGGTACATACAAATAAATGACGATTGCTGATCATTTTACAAGCTCTAAATTAGCTTATCACAAATTTATTATGCGAGACAAAATTTGTGCTCTCGCAGTTTGATTTGCTGCCAGATTTCCTGGAAAGGTGATTTGTTGCTCCCAACAGTAATAGTAACGTGGATTTGTAGAGCTAAAGGAGCAAAGGCAGATAAAAAACATTCCTAATTTGTCCGAGTTACTATGTTGAAAAGCATGTAGCCCAATTAGCATTTCCACCGGTTGAGCTAAAATTTCTGCCAAATCCGCGTTTTGACTTGGGTTTCACCTCGGTTAAAGCTGCAATTGTCTCCACTCAAGTGTATTCGTAGTTGACTATCGCATTCAATAGCGATTTGAAGACCATGGATGGCAGACTCGTTGTACAAAACAAACAAAGGTGTAGTTACCCCTCAAAATTATCAGTTGCTGTTGCACAATGCATTCAAATTGCCCACGTAAACCCCAGTCACATTGTCTATAGATTGGTCCGTTTCAAAATCATAAAAAAACAAACGGGAAAAAAACGTTTTATAGTCCGGTATTTTCAGGCTGAAAAGTAGAAGACCAATAGAAGATAGAGGTTGAAGTTGAAGATAAAAGTTGCGGCGCACTAAAAGCGAGCTGTAAATGCTGATCTGGGCTCTTGTATCGTGCTGATTCAGGCCTATTGAAGCCAAATTCTGATGTCATATTCAGAGGGATCTGGAAATCCTTCAAAACCAGCCATTACTGTCACCTGGGAGACGACTGCAGCGAGGTGGGGGTGTTGAACAATGTTGAAGTGCTTGATCAAAAAGACCATGTTTTGGACCACTAAAAACATTCTAACGTTTTTTTCGGTCTGTTTGGTGATAGAAGACCAATCGATACATTTGTCAAGCATGGCCATATTGGCGACTTTTTTGTCCAAATACGTGTTTTGACCCCCACCGATGGAGGTGCTCTACGCAGAGACAAACATAAAAGCGTATAGGTAGTACTAAACGAATACACTGAAGGAGTTAAGAGTCAACGCACGATATTCAGATTTATGTCATCGTACGACAGTACCATCGCCACACCATGGGGCAACAACAGTCTGTGCCTATATGGGAGAAGAGTTTAGTGGCAAAGCGACGTAAGTAGCATTGATCTCGTGCACTTTCGACCAATTCAACACGGACGAATTATGGGCAAGACGTCCGGTCGTTGCGTTCTTCTCAAGCTGCGCCTGAAAAAATTCAGCATGTATAACCAGGCAGCAACCTCTATGCGAGTCACTCTCATCGTTCAGTGATAGATGGACGCGTACTGTGCGAGCCAACAATGTAAGCTCTGTGCCTGCATAATATTTGTTTGGTCTTTCAAAGCGTTGATTTGCTTGTGATTGTGACGGTGTTGTCAAAAGGATCTCCAACGATCCGCCATCGTCTGACACATAACCTGAATATGCGTCAAAATTCCAGGAATCTCCAAACAGAACCGAAGCTGCCGCCGCTGGCAGGCCACTTGGTAATTTCTCGAACGTGCGGGTTTGACCATCCAGCTCCAGTACCGTACCCGATGTAGTATGTAGATCGGGTGTCGACTCGCTCATCACTGCTTCCACACTCAGCCGCGAGCCTTCTATTGTCAGATCCACACTCGCAAGAATTGCGATGAAGGCCAACACCGACAGAAGAGACGGATTGGAATCATGCAGTCTAGCATCGGCTGCATTGACTGGCGAATAACTTGGGTGGATTGATAGCGATGTTGGGTCGAGGAACCACCGCCGGCACCAATTCTCACTCCAAGTCCGGGTAGTATTCATCAAAGAATTCGGCCCAAGGCGACAAGTTTGACCAGCTATGTCGTACCAGTTTGTGGGCCTACTGGTTTCCATCCACGATTCCGCACGCGGTTGCGCATCCACATCATCCACACGCGATATCTCACTATACTCATGTGCATAACTTTCAAAAACTTGATAAAAATCCTGAATCATCACCTTTATCGAATCTTGTTTGTGAAGTAAGATCTTCGATGCCGTAGAACGCAACATGTTGTATGTTGTGTCAGAGTAGATCAGCGAGAGCATGTCATCAACAAATCCGAACATAGAAGTATACCCGTCGTCACCTTGCTGCACTAACAACCGCTCCAACTCGTCAAAAACTTCTGCAACTAGCTGGTAAAGATCATCACACGAAACTCTGGAGCTGTGGTTCTTCCGCTCAGTCATGGCAGTGGACACGATCAACGATATAATCTCTTGAAATCGCTCCGACGAGAGCGCGCTCACTAACAGATTAGCGCAGGAGCGCAGGACCATTTATCCACGAGTTTGATTTGTTTCATCAGTCCTGTTCTGTTGTTTACCGCCAATCACAAACCGACCCAATGAAAATGTAGACGCTACGTGCTTCACCAGGCGTTCTGCAGCTTCTTGCATTCCGGCACTACATGGCCGTTTTCGATTTACAGGTGGCATTTTGAGGAGCCATTGCTGCTGGATACTGTAGTCCAAATCCCTGATGCAAAACGTGAATGCGCTGATTGGAGCCGCCTTTATGAAGACTTGGAGAAGTAATAAAGGTTGGAGTAGATCAAGCGTCTCGGTTCGATGTACAGCCGAATCCATTATCGTACCTTTGCATACGGGGCAGCAGAGATGCTGTGATTGACGAGCTGGATAGGTCGAATCTGGCTGTGGTTTATCTTGAAGTTGTCTCGACTCAGCTTCCCGCACGGTTACAGAATCCACGATCCATTCATCAGACAAGCCATTCCCAATACGCGTTTCAGAACGCTGGGACGGTCCGTCGTTTTGTCTTACCGCGTAGTTACGTTGGCACACGTGATCCTGAGGCGGCAATGGTGGTCGAAATTTCGACGGTTGGGACTGATCATCTTCTATTTTGAATGCGTGTGCCTTTTCTTCTGACACAGGTGACGTGACCACCCGTCCACGATGAGATTTGTCATTTTGGCGGCGGTAAGACACCATAGTGAAAGAAGGAGACTCTTGCCGCGCAACAACACTCGCTAGTCGCACTCCATTGCTAGTGAGTTCGTCATTGGTCTCGTATGAAGTATTGCTGGGTCCAGGGTGAAGTACAAATACATAAGCGGCCAGAACATGCTTCATCTGGCGCTGCGCTTGAGTGGATCCACTTTCGTAGCTGTAGTACCACATCGGCCTGCTACAATTGTTGAGCACGTACAGAATAGTATTCTGAAGCAATTGGAGACAACCACACGCCAAAGATTGAGTCGACTATTCACAACAACAAAATATATACAAACACAATGACACTGTGGTGAGTACGAACCTCTGGAGCCTGGTGTTGGTGCGCAGAACTAACTTTTTCAGCTCGAATCCAGTCGCTCTCCGTTGTGGTTACTACGGACGGCGTTATCACGCTTGCAGGAAGAGCCACAGTGCCCCCCGGCGACATTGCCGTAGCGACATCTCCCGCGCCAGCGGTGGCAGTTGTTGTGGTCGATTCAAATCGAGCGCATACAAAGAGGTCACTGTTTTCATCAGCCATTGCAGTAGCCTCTTCAGACTCAAAAGTGATCAATAGATGCAGTGAGCAGCCGCAGTAGCTCCGCGGAACGTGGCGTGGGCAACAATGTGGAAAGCAGCGAAGCAACTGTGGCGACGCCATGCATTCCATGTAGTGAGAATGCATCTACACGTGGAAACTCAGGGGTGTCGAATCACGATATTGCGTACCTTTGCATTGCGCTTTTTGTTGCTTCTGCTCGCCGCGAATACGGTCGACGGAGAGCACAAAGTTTAAAGCATCAGCGCAGTGGTTAGTGTCGAACGAAAGACATGTCGCCTTGTGCGAACATGTTGGCCGAGTGTGCGTGCGTACCTGGTGTAAGTGGGGGCAAACAGAGCATGATCGCTACTGCAACCTAAGCGGAGGAAGGCACTAGATACCACGGTGACCCCAGCGCTCGCCATCCTCGTATTCTCCGTTGTTAGATCTGAAGTAAGGACTGGGACTGCCGCGGTACTGTACCGACCACCGAGGCTGTCCCTTCAGGCAATTTTATGTTTGCTTTAATTGTATTTGTTTTGTCGGAACGTCGAGGGACTTTCCACTAAGAGTTGAGGTTTTGAGTCAACAAATCAGGTTAAGCAGGTTGTTGCTCACTTGTCGACTAGCTGGTTGTACATTTACTAGTATTTAGCTACGACGGCTTTGTACTGAATGCGCAAGTTGCGCATACAGTACCCAGCCTGATCTAGCACGTGAGAGCTTTTTGAACTGCAAAACTAGCCTGTGGCGCGGAACAACTTCGCTCAGACTTACGCTAACTAAAAGAAAGTTGAGCTAAGTGCAAGCCACAGTACCCTGTATCTATACAAGCCGCATCCTCCATTTTGTGGTGCATTATTTCCCCCCTTGCGATTCGTAGGCTGCTATAATAAACGTGTATGAAGGGGGGAAGATTTGCAGTTTGTTGCTCCATATTGGACAACCACTCGACCCAAAACGACAGAGACGGGCGGTATTTTGCCGAATCCGATCGAGCGGCAGCTCGCCCACAAGCAGCTTAATGTGCTTTGAGCAAGCTATGATCGATTTCGCGCGACGCATATACTCATGAACGCGCGGGCCATGGTACCGAGTGCGAGGTCTCCACCATCATGACTTTGACATCGCACTCGAGCAATGGAGTATCCACGAGCTCATAACGTGAGTAGACGCAGTTAGACAGAACAGGAGAAGACGCTGTGCTTATAATATTTTATCTTTGGACTAAACGAAGGGGCTATTTGGGTGAAAAAGGATTATTTTTGGTCAGAACTCCTTCAATTTTGATCAATATGCACACCAATAAAACCGAATGCGTGTCAGCTTTTTATTAAGGCCAATCAGAGCCCTTCATGAGTAATATTGACAAATCCCGAGAGACCTTCACAAAAGAGGACAAGTGAAGTGAAACGGAATGGCAAAGTGCTGAGGGATCCCGATTTTAGGTGCCATTCAATGTACTCATTAATGAGGATATTTTTTATCCAAAGATGAGTGAGACCAAAAATGGGCCCCGAGAGACGCATCGTTGGGCAAATTATTTGCCGAGCTATGTTTTTCTTCTTACGAGAATCTTTTTTACATTTTTACGAAATAAGTGGTTGGCGATGGTAGCCAACTCCATGCGGCAAAAGAAGGGAGGGGGGGGGGGCACACCCCGTTGCTTCAAAAGAGCTACATGGTGGGATGGCTTAAGGTACCGGAGCATTTACGGCTTACTTTAGCTTGCTGCGCGGCTCCAGCGATGTTAGCGCGTAGCTCTAGCGGCCGTACTTCGTGACCCCAGCGGCCTTACTGTGTGCGACGCCAGAGAGTATGGCTTTTGATAATAATGACCCATAAATGAAGCTCATTAAAATGAGTACGCTGAACCCCCTATTAGGTTTTTTTCGGTATGGCCGCAATAATTGGCGATAATAGACCAACATTATTTGTGCATAATCTCGAGACAATTGGTGCTGGGACAACCCAAACAGATTAATTCGTTGAAGCCGGTTAGCTGAAGCAGAAAACTGAGGCCACATCTACGGTAGTCAAGAACTTCAAAAATGATGAAGTTCTGGTAGTTGAAGTGGTAAATTCGTAGCCCCTGCCATCCGCAGCAGTGATTGGTAAAATTACATGTACTTATTGGCGTGTATGGCGTAATTGTTTCTGCAGTGTACTATTGGCAATGGGGGTTCAGTGGAAACTGCACACGTTGCTGTAACTAATCTACTGCGCAACATCATCCACAACCAAAGCTGATGGCTGCAGCTACAAGTTTTGTTGTCTTACTTAGAACATATAACTAAAAAGTAAAAAAAAATAGGATGGTTCGAACAAAATTGGTTTTGAGCACAATTAGGTTTGCAGGCTCTCATTGACTGTCTTGGCTGATTCAATGCTTATTATTACCAGCCGCACTGTGAAGTGAGCTGCTCGCGGGGTCAAGTAGTCACAAAGGTACAAACGGATCTATTTGTAGTGGTACGCTACCACTTCATTCTTTTTTTAAAATCATTATCGAAAAAGCACTGTATGTCCTGTTATTGATGTTAATGCTGAGACGCATGAAGGTTCACCAGGATGCTATAGTTTCGGAGGCGAGCAGTAACTTGAAGATGAGAGATATGATGAGTGGAGCATTGGAGACCCAATACGCATCTGACACCGAAGTTAAACATTCTTCACCGGATAGTGAGGTTGCTACTAGCGACCGCGGGATCACTGAAGAGAAACGTGACTCTGAGTTGGCAGGTGGTGAATCTGCCAACGAGCCGTGTGGTCAGGTGACACGCTGCACTCTCTAATTTCGTCTTATCTTTGGCCCTTACCGAATATCAAAACTCGGACGAAGATAGCGATTATTTCCGGCGAGCCGTGTCCACTTGGGATAACTGTGGGGGAATAATCGTAACCTCTATAACTTCGCCAGGTGATTTAATTGACTTTAAGAAACAATTGGAGTGTCACAAACTGGATGTGACACGCAAAGGACAGCGACAGCGGGGCGGCCCGCGCGATAGCGCATCGAGCGTTAAGGGGAATATTCTACGGTGGGCCTGGCCTCGGCGGTGCTGTTGGCCGCAATAGACTCGGGCGGCTCTTAGTGGCACCCCCACTTTTGATTTAATGGCTGGATCGCACGTGGAGGCGGTGCTTTCGGAATTGGCGGTGCTCTCGAACTTGGCGCTGTGGTCGGCCAAGTTGGTGCTCGCGGCCTTGGCGGTGCTCTCGGACTCGGTGCTGTGCTCGGACTTGCTGGTGCCTCGGACTAGTCGGTGCCATCGAACTTGGTGATGATCTGGGAGGTGGCGGTTCGTGCTGTGCTCGAGTCGGTGGTGCTGTCGGGACTCTCAGCCTTGTTGGTCTTCGCATTGTAATCGGACCTGGTGGTACTCCCGGACATGATGGTGGTGCTTCCTATGGCTCAGTGGATTTGGTAGAACGGTGAACTCGGGTGTATATACAGACACATACATTGGCACAATTGTCCTTCACATACAAGTAAGTGTATATTATTTACGTGCATGAAATGTAATTGATCTGCACTAATTGACTCGACGAATCTGCGCGCCATGCTCAACTGGACCAGGACAAGCATCAACGCTGCGTTGCCCCTGCGACTGAGAACCGGATCCGCGGCACCGCAGCGCCGGTGCAAATCTGCATCAGTGCAAAAAACACTCCTCCAGCTGACGCTTGATTGAGCTCAGGTAGCTCGTGGATGTTGCCAATGAATGCTAATGTCCTTAAACAAGAAGGCAAGGAGCTTACCAAACATGCTTTGGTCACGTGTTCCGCCGTGAGTGTTGTCAGGGTTAAATTTTTGCCTATGTGTCTCTTGGGAAAGATGATGAATTTTGCCCGAGCTGATGCGTCTTGGTTTCTAGGGGATGGACCTAGCTCACTCTCCATCAAGTCCAAAATCGTTTCAACATCTGCATCGCACTTCGACCTGATAGCTAGTGGAATCATGGCATGCAGTTGTTGCGCGAATGTTGCGCTAATGTTGATGCGTAACCTTTGCTTATTCTCGTCGACGAAGATACAAGAATTATCCCACTGTAACGGGGGTGCCTACACATAGCCACTAGGTTACAATGAGGTTCTCGACGTTGGTGTAAGCCACATCAATGGTTACACTTTGCAGACCACTAGGCTGTATGCATTTTGGCTTCCTATTGGTAGATAAGCCTTCATTTCTAACCAGTTAGAATAGCAAGGTTCTGCCAGCCACTCGATGGCAGAATACCTTTCATTTAGAATATCAGTCCTAGGAGGAAACGTGGTCCAAGAAAAATAAAAATGACAGTTCTCATTTTAACCCAGAAACGGCTTTAGCGTTTCTTATATTAGTAAATCTATACTTTCGGACGAACGTATAGTTAATATAAATTTATGCAAACTACGCTTACGTGCAAGCCAAAGTAGTGGGCATAGAGTTGGACCATTGCACACCCGGTGAAACGAGTCGCATACTGGTGGAAGTGGTGACACTACGAACAGCGGGCGCGTGAAGATGCGAAGAGCAGCTGGACGAAGAATGAGCTAGAAAATGAGGCGTCAAGCTCCTATTAATTATCGCCAGATCTAAATTATTTTATCAGTGACGACGAAAATTGGGAAGAGTAGAGTGAGTCGGCAGGTGTTCTTCTTTTACGTCTATTGCAACCTTTGTGTTGCAGACAGTACAATTTGTTTCGGTAATCCTATGATTTTACATGTGCGAAAATGCTGCCGGTTGTGTACACTTTTAAGAACGTACATGCAATCAAGATAATACCCATCGTGCTAACGTTAAACCAGCGGGCCAGCGTGCCTTGCAAAGAGTGAAGGCCAAGTCGACGAGCACGCTGTCTTGCTGGTAAAGAAGATTAAACGCCACAAAAACGCACTTGCATGGGTAAACGCCTAGGAGACCTCGTGCGCGGAGAGACATCTAAGAGGGACCCCAGACGCGCTACTGTTTTTACTCTAGCCATAAACACTTTTCGAAATGCACGTTTGTTCAAATATATGTATATATTTATTGAGTTAATAGCTGCATTCTTTCTTGAGAGCTACTTACTACCACGGACCTCAGGAGCTAAATTAAGGCAATGAATTGCTTTAGTGAGGTGTTAAGTATAAGCACATAAAAAAATAAAGTGATTGGTGAAGTACGAAGAACGTAACCGGATTCTGCGAACCGAAACAAACAGCGAATGTCTGGGATTCGCCGTTTTGCTGACATGGGCTCAGAGCATCGGACGGCCAAACAAGCTCAGAGCTTTTGAGAAGATGCATTCAGACTGCCCGGGATATTACCCTTCTCTTCTTCTTGGTATTGATTAGCTAGTAGGAGGTTCTTCTAGGACGGGTTTCCGTCTTTGATAAGGTTTTGTTCCATGAGAGAGGAGCTCCAGCGTTTATAACTCTCAGAGCTAATCAACTCAACTTTCCTCTCGCAGTGATGTCCAATGGAGGCAATACGGTTCGGCTTCCCAGTGTTCAGATTTAACCAGAAATAAGCTTTGTCATGTAGTAAAGTGCGACTATGATTTCAGGAAAGTCCAGATGAGACGAGTCGATAGTGAGCGACGATTGAAAGACTGATCTGGATGGAAGGAAAGTGACGCCAGGCGTGGGACGTGTAGGAGTGACTGCCGCCAGGAAGAAAGATGGCGACCAACAGATGCGTAGAGACTCATGGATGCGCAGCAACGCGGTCAATCGCTAGGAGTCACTGCGAATCTGAACGGACACCGAGGGTACCCACGGTGCGGAACCCGGATCAGATCCAGACGAGCGGCGCGACGAAGGACACCGACAGCAACAAGATCACGGATCAGAGAACGAGATAGCTGATCGCCGAACGGCGGGGCGATCTGGTACGCGGATGCGAACATAGGAATGACGCGGGATGCAGTCTACGACGAGAAGAAGATAGACATAGCGTAAACATCAATCAGAGTCGACTTTGCTTGGAAATACGCAAGTGTTCTTCTTGCACAATGAAGCGGACATAACCGTGGCCCCCATCAAGTGTTAACAAGATACAGGTAGAAGGAACTAGCTACATAGTGCAAGATCTGGATTAATATATTGGCTACACTTACCTACACTAGTATTCCCTATCGTTCGCGTTCTAGTTTTTCTCGATCTACCAGACTTTAGTGCTTGGCTGGTGATCGCATCGACCTTCACGCTCAAAGCTTCCGCTATTGGAAGCCGCAAACTATCCGGAAAGGAAAACACACCCATTAGGGAAAACCCCAGGCTTCGGACCAAGTCCAACCCGCTGATCGAAGTAGATCCGATACTCCGTTTTAGAACGAATACTCGGGTGCAGAGCGAAGAAGTTCCGCGCTGCCCCACACGTCCCGCGTCCCACCAGGACGGTCAAGTCTCGGCTGGTTGAGCATCTTCGGATCCCTGAGACCGAATCCAGCCCGCCGACGGGCACACCAGGTGAGATCAAGTTCATCTGATCACGGATCATTGGGGGGCCCATCCATTAGTCGGTGCCAAGGTGCAGCGTGTGAGTGGCGATCGGCCTCAACCCGATTTTGGCTGATTCCGCTCCACCACAATCGAATTGGAACAATGGATTGATTCAGATATCGTGTTCCGTAGTATGTAGCGATTCAGTTTCCAATTCGCAGTTCGAAGAACTGAGTTAGTTGCCTTACAATGATTTGATTGTAATTCAACAACATACTACCTAGTTCCATATGTTGCTTCAGCAATATGTTCTTTACGGCCACGGGATTTCAGGCACACTTGACGGTTCTGATCCGTTGTGGCTGGTGTGGATTGCGACGATGAGGCTATGATGCGTGCCCTGGAGACGCTAGGGGGTAGCCTTAATTCTGAGTACTCTTCACTGACTTCTGTGTAAAGCAATATAAGTTTCCAAGCTACCTGAGTAAACATGTCATGTCTTCGTTTCGTGTGTGCCAGCATTTAATCCTGCGTAATATATCGAGGTTAGCCTTCCCTGACAAGCTTATTCGGTTATCATGTTTGAACGATTTACTATCAAGGGTCCCTTTTTCTCAAGAGGACGACGTCCACTGGCGACATTTCTCGTGGGTAGTAGTTAGCCGACTAAACCGAAATTTTTTCCGACTATCAAGGTGGGCGAGGCAAGTCTTTGAACGGATCGAGTGGTAGCGTAGACCACAGTGGAGCTGGTCGTGTGAGCGAGGTGTCAGATGCTCACACATGATGTGTGGAATGATATCGGATTGGTTAAGGCGACGAACGATGCCCAAATGAAGACCGAGTTATTGAAGTGTGGGCGTGCGGCTTAGTGATCACGAAGAATCCAGTGAGCAAGGTGCGGTGAGCACTTGGTGTCGCTTAGTTTAGTTTTCACGGCTTGAGATGCAGGTGGGTAGCTGGGTTAGGATCTGCACTCTTGTGAGCAAGTGGACCAAGGAGTTGAAGGACTGCGGTCTGTTACGTAAGCAGCCAGCGTGCGGCTTGACAAGCCATTGGAGTGGCGAGGCGACGGTGCTGACGGGGAATCCGGTGCGCGCGTGTCCCAAAGAGTAGTCTTGGTTGAGAACGAGTGTAGGTTGCTCTAGGAGCTGTATAAGATAGTCTATTAATATAGTAGGTGCGGACACAGGTGGTGAACGTTCTGGCGCAGGATGTAGTGGATCCTGTCGACCACTGCTGTGTGATTAAAGCATATCAATTTATATCCTAAGTAAAACTCGGAAAAATGAGTAAACACCCCTAACTATACGAATTAACGTGTGATTGCTATATAGCGTGGCCGCAGAATTTGGTAGATGTTCTGTAGCGATGCTCGTTTTCTGTAATTAGGCAGCACCCAGACTCTAGGGTCTTGACCGAAACTCAAAAAAAGAGAAATATATTTAAATAAGAGGCGAGAATGTCATACACACATAATTTACGATTCTGAACTGTATAAAAAATTCCATTAAATGGGATCTGATATTTTTAAAATTAAAGAACGTGAGTAGCAGTATCGCTGAGGGTTCGGCATTTCAACGGCTTGAGTATTCGGAGTCGCGGGATGAGCGTACTGACTTATCTCGTCGCCTTCGTGTGCTGAAGGAAGGTGGAGCCGGTTCATTGCCGTGTATGTCCGTGACGACATCGGCGCTATCACCACCAGGCTCTCCATCGTCTCGTTGATCCCCACCGCGTGCCTAAACCTCCGATTCTTCGGGCTCTCCAGTCGGATTACCTGCCGCCCCGCAGTTTACAACCCCACCGCGTCCCGTGTCATTCCCCACCGCACCTTGTACAACACCGCGTCCCGTGTCATCCCCACCGCGCCTTGTGGCACCGTTCACATCCTACTCGAGTGTGGCGCCGTCGTCGCCATCATCCAGCCCATCGTGACTTGTGTACACGCCTTCTTCTTCTTCGATCCTCATTTGGGTCTCTTTCGCCGGAACATTCGGCTTCAGACGAAGTGGGACTTCCCCGCTCTCAGTAGGTTTGCTCTTCGAGTAAAGAATCTTGAACGTTCGGTATAAGGACTCGAAGTCACGCTCTGGGGATGTCCGGGTGCGGTTTGTATTGTACTCTACGGCCACTTGTTCCCCCATATTGCGCCCGAGTAGAACGATCTGCTCTGCCACTTGACACAGCAGCATTTGGTCTTGCACCGTGTAATTGTTGTATCCTTGCCGTCTCCCTCTCTGCAATAAACAAGAAACGTATGACTTCAATTGCTAGCTGACGAGCATATCTGAAACGTAGCTTACCCAAGTCATAACATCTCTAGGGTGTAGACTCGTCGTGAATCTTTGGAATTGAAGAATGAATTCGACGGCAAGGGAGGATACAGTAAGTTGGAGAGCCCATATCAATAGATAGCTTGGAATCGGCCAGCGACTCGACTTCAGTAGTGGCAGCATCCACAATGAGAGGATGTCTGGTAGCAGGTCCGGAACGTAGCTCTATCGATGCACGTCGGGGACTCGTAGAGAGGTTCTACCGCTTCGACCGCGGTCCCAAAGCGCCGTTTCGCTCCAGGCGATCTCGTCGCTTCCTAAACGAGCTTGGAGTTCCTGTGGGGGCTTCTACATCGATCCAGTAGTAGTAAAAGAAGAAGAAGAATAGTTAGTAAACAACCAGCTTAACCCCCTAAAGAAAAAACGTACGACGGTATTGGTGCTCGTGTTTGCCTGAACAAAGTCGAGATAAGTCGCCCTGGCTTCCTGTAACCAGAGCCTTGCTTCTAGAGGCGACTGGGAAATCTGCACGCAGTTCAGGGACGTCAGTACAGGAGAATAATGAAGAAGATAGAGGGTCAGTAGCAGGAGTGGGGCGCCAAGATGGACTTCTTTGGCCGGACGCCGTGGAAACTACTGCTGCGATGAAGGCTGATGACAGGGATGGTTAGATATTGAAAGGGTGCTCGAAACTAGCGCAACCGTACAAGACGCAACACTCGTCCTGAGTCGTGGTGGAGCCCCTTGCGTCTTGCGCAGTTATTCGAGATATGAGGGTTCCCGCCCAGGTCGGGAAACCTCGGCGCGAAAGTCGGAGCGCGCGCGATTGAGAGGGAAATCGAAGCCTTTGAAGATTTTTAAACTTCAATTCGATCCTTTTGCCAGTTCAAGGTTCTGTGGATACTATTGTGAGCACAAGTATCTCTTTAATGCTGTTGCTTGATGAAGGTCTTATTAAAAGCCATCAAAATAGTTGTTTGGTCCGACCACGTTTTGGTCATATCAAACAATTCAAGTTTAATCAACAAGTTTAAAGCACCCTTTAATGCGCCCTAGCCCTAGCGAATAAACGTTTTTAATGTAGGTTTTGGAAGGCACCCAATGTACGTTCCTCCTGGGGTCCGATATGCAACGAACGTCTCCTTGGATCTAAAGCGCAAGGACTTCAACAGGCTTTCATCTTAGATTATGCATTTTGCTTGCCCCATAATACCACATCCAAGTAGCAGCCACTTGATGCCGGTATCGACACCGACAGCTACAACGGGTGCTCGGCAAAATAAAAGAAGGTCTAACTCGTGGTAGCTATTATGTGGATCAGTTATTAGCAATACGGTAGGTAGAGCTTGATGGCGCGAGCTGGGCCATGCCCAGGCCGGTGGTCTTGTGTTGAACCGCTTTCGACACAATAGTATCATGCCGGGGACACCGCTCTTGGTGGTAGGCGGACGAACCGCTTCACGGAGAGATTATTGACTGCTTGAATCGCCTGCGAGCTCGAGATCTGATCAACATCGACGGCATCGTTTGCAACCCTGCTGAACAAGATATCGTAAGCAGGGTTCCTCCAATTGAGTATATACTTAATTGCCTGTCAAGTGCTGCAGTAGTAACAACGGCAATACAAGAGCCAACAATAATAAAAATTGTCGCAAATACTGCAATATTCAAATGTTAAAGCTCCTACTCGCTGGCTAACGTCGCCACATCCCGCATATTCCTGTTCGCACGAAGAAATATTAGGAGCTCAAATTTCGCAGGCAGCATAAATGTACGCTGGGGAGTAAGCACGAGCTTACACTGCGAAAAGAATCGCTCGCACACATTCGATGTCGGGAGAAGCTACTTTAACAGAGAGCTGTACGAGATGCCATCGACACTTCCACCATTCTTAGCGTGCTTACTCGGTCCTGCAAAGGGAATTTGAGTCGTAGTCCTCTTCGCGTGCTTCCACTTTCTCCCACAACTTGGGACCTCGAATCTCTTGACCGACGCTAACTCCGCATTCGACATAGAACCTCCGTTGATAACCTTGGCGACAGCCGACTGAAAAACAGGAGATGCACAATCTTGACGTTTAGGCTTGAGCTGATCGCGCATGCATGGATATTCCTCCACCACCGAGTCAAACAGTAGGCGGACGTCAGCCAAGTCAATCGCGTCGTACTGCAGCTTCTTGATCACACTCTGAAACTTCTTCATGTGCTCCAGCAGCACAAGGAGCTTGCGATGCGACGGTCAGGTCGGCACTAGCTCCTCTACGACCTCCACAGTCTCAATTAGATGGCGTATACGGTGGACACGCTGTAGTATTTCGAAGCTTGAGCTCCATCTCGTAGTATTGCGTTTGATAGGATGTAGATCGGTTGATTTGGCGAGCACGGCAAAGTTATTAACTTGACATAACTTTGGCATCAAATTGTTAACTTTCGTCAATAACGACTCGTACTCGCTGATATACCGGTTAACCGCAAGTTTAAACCGGTGGCTAGCGCAGCCAACCAGAGGAACTCCGAGCTTAGTAGCAATTGACTGGTTGGTACTGCAGTTGTCACCGATGACAAACGCGACCATGTCGAGTTTCTTGTTGTACACATCCAACACACCATCAAAGAGCTTGGTGTGTGCATCTGCACCTTGAGGTCCGTCCTGGAGAGGTGACACAGCAAGCAGCTGTATGTGAAAAACGCCATCTGCTTCGAAGACGCCGAACACAGCAACATAGTGCATAGAGCAGTTGGACCACCCGTCGAACATGATTCCAAAACAGATGCCCACTATCACCTCGAGGTTTACGCCCACCACCTTGGCAATATAATGCATGCTTTTGAGTAGCACTCGCGATGATACTGCACCCCACCTTGACATTGACCGAGTTAACTCGTTGTCAACCTCGGAGAGTGGCATATTTCGCTCGATAACCCATCGTAGCCACTGGAAACGATCGGACGTCTCTTGGGAAACGACCCGAAGTCCTGGAGGGGCTGGGCGTTGCTGGAGAGTGTTGCTGCGAACTGATCCTTGAATCCTTCGTGCTTGTGGGCGAGGTGGGCGATGAGGTTTGAGTACCTGGTACCTACGTGCTGCTTGCACTCGCTTCCACACCGTTTGCAGCGGTATTGCCCTTGGCCGAGGGTCTCGTAAAAATAGGCGCAAATGTCTTTGTTGATCGGTATCGTGGGGAGTGAAGACAGGTTTTTGGAAAGTGACAGAACCAAGAAAGCAAGGTTTGGAAGACAGCTGTGTCCCGAGATAGTGCTAGCCAATCAATATTTTGTCTAGAATGGAGTATAGAGTATAGAGACGACAAGATATGTAGGCAAGTGGGATTACTGGTGTCCAGTAGTTTGGTCGATAACTTGAAATTCGTATGTGCATACTTTTGTAAATTGTATTGCAAAAATTGATACAATATCATATTGTATTTTTGAAAAGAGGTCCAATAATCCGTATTTTTACTGCTAAAAACTGATTTTAGTGATACTGAGTATTTTTATTCAGACGTGGTTAATTTCCCGAAAAGTGGGGAGAAAGCTAAGATTGCGAGAGCACTGAGAGTGAGTTGCCACGGCAGACCACACAGGAGAAAGTGGATGCAATCCGCAGTGTCATTTTCATGCTTCCAGAGCACTCGAACCTAGATGGGAAACTGTTGAAAGCCTCCGAAATCTATAGCTACGCGTACGGGACCAAACCCGGTGCGACCAATAAGCCAAAAATACTCAGACATCGATAACACGCTTCTTTCAGGCTCGTTAGATGCTATCAGATCTGCCGAAACGAGGATCAGTTATTGTATTCGACAGGTATCAGCTCTACTCCATACATTTTACTAACCACCAAGTCGGTGGATTGCATTGGTATCAGATATAGGAATATATCGGTTTTCTCTGATATCGTTTAGGACAGTTTAATCTGTACATGTATTCGGCCCAGCGGTGTGAGTCCTGGTATCCTTATTGCGTCTACGCGTCCACTCATATTCACTTTCTCCGCAATGGCGACAAGACGCGCCATTCGATTGTCGATTCAGCAACTACTGCTAGCTGTATTGGTCGCTGTGGTTGTATGGAGCTCGATCTCATCTGCCGCGAAATGCTATTTTCCCAAGCCAAAGACATCTGTTGCTCCTACCACTACTCCGGCAGTCGATAATGGTAGCAGTGACACCCCGACAGTAACGGAGGCACCAACCGTGGTGGATGCAGAAGCTGACGAAACGCCTAAGGCGCCAACGAAAACGACGGAAACGACAGCCACGGCCTTAAGCAGTGTCGAACAGGGAGGCTCCTTCTTATCCCAAGCTTCTGCGGAGGAATCATTTGAATCCAGCAATGACGGCCAGGGAAGCTCCTTTCCGAATCAAGCTTCTACTGGAGGATCTAATGGTGGAGTTTCACAGACCGCGTCCACGAGCACAAGCGACCATGTTACCTTTGGTGCCATCACCTCGAAGAAGGGTGGGTGTGTTGTCGGTAATCCGAACACCTTCATTAGTCTAGCCGACCTGGATGACCAGTGGGACCGACGCATGAGTACCTACGTGCCGACTTTCGAGAACCTCATCTTTGACCAGATCGCGAACAGCAACGCCTCGCTCATCTACTGGGTTCGCTGGGACAGCACCAAAAAGCTATCCAAGAGTGTAGCTGCCAAGTTTGCGTCCATGATTGCCAGTCAGTACAAGTGGTGGGACCACTGGTTGACCGGCTACGACTGCTGGCCGTATGAGAAGAGTGACGTCAAGGTAGTGGCGTTTGCAGCGCGCGATGATTTACTAGGTAAGATTTACGAGGGGGGTCTAGATGCAGACGGAATCCCCAAGTGCCCCGACTAGTGCGCGTGCAAAGGTGAGCCCTTCGATATGGGGCCTCACTGGGGGAAGCGCGTCGAATTGGCAGACATGTTGGCGACGATGGGCAACGAGGAGATGATGGTTCTGGCGCACGAAATTGGCCATGGATTCGGTCTGTCTACGAGCCCACAGACAAGGCTGCTACATTTCCTGCCACCATTATGGACCAGAGTTTCACGTTCACCGACGCGGACGGGCGAATGCTGCGTCGCGTTCTGGAAAGCATCAAGTCTCGCTACGATTTCTAGAGCATCAAAAACGATCCGAGTCGACCAAGAAGGCGTTGATTTAGTCTGCTGTCCCTGTTTTGTGTAGTGTCCTACAAAAAAATCCTTGTTACTTTGAATGTACCAGCGATAAAACACATCGCTGCAATAACTATGACGTTGTTTTTTTCTGACGTTGTATTTCCCCTCGGTTGGGGGACAAAGATTCAGCGCACCAGCTAGTGTTTGTTTTCCAGGGGTAATGAACCGATGGTATAGGGGTTAATACCCTTAAAATCGATGACATATATTTTGGTGAGATTGGGCATTTTTAAAGAAGTATTTATTAACTTCTCTTAGTAATATGGTACCGGTACATCTTAGTAAAACCGTACTGCCAGTACTGAACCGCCTTCGATTTAGCTGGGTACAATATAGATCTGTAGAGACTTATTTTGAGCGGCGAGTATTCCTGGCGAAAATCCATGCGCCACAACATGGTTTGCCCTACAAGTTAACGACAAACCCATTGGGGGAGGCTGCAAATGCAATAGTTGATGACTGCAATAAACCCCTCTAAAGGCCTTGATATATTTTTTTCTCCTCTTTTCAGGCGATATCAAAGATTTTTTTGTATGATGGATGTAACACATACTTCGAAGTAGGAAAAAGACTAGGATGATAAGAGCTACTTCGTACTTAGTAGTGTCCTCTTTATCGACATCGTTGTCCTTCAGGTGAAGAAGGTATAGCGAACAATCCACATTCCGAGGTCGTCATGATCCGGTTTATGGTATTGCTCAATGCCTCGAGCAATAGGGTCCACAAAGACACCCACGCGACATCCATCAAGGTCTATGGATAGAAAACGTCGGGAAAGTACACACCTTCGTTTTGTTTTACTCGACCACTCTCGTGACTAGAGTGCAGCTAGGCCAAACGAAGGCCCTGAGAAAAAAATTGTGTGACAACTTGTAAACTGGGCAATCTCAGATTGTTTACAGCTCTACCGAGTCTGACGTGGAACAGACAGCATTATGAACGAGAGCCCACATGACTACGGCTCTCGTTAAAACAACTTTAGTTTGAGCACCTTTTGTAGGCTTTCGGAGCACAAAACAACAAAACATTTAAACGAAGAAGTACAAATTTAAGATCTGATTAGAGGCACGAATGCGCTTGTTGATTTCTGAGCCTTTCTCACTTGGTTACGATGACCTGTCTTGTGTGTAGTGTGTCGATGAATAAAATACCAGTCAGACCGGGTTGCCGGGCGTAGAGCTTGTCGGCAAGATTTCCTCAAGCGTCCAGCTCGACTCTCCCCCCCCCCCGGGCCCGTAATTCCCTGTCATGTTGCTACAATGTGGCTCCGAGAGCAGCCACCATCGCCAGTACCCCAAATGCTGCCGACAACGTAACCGTCGTGGCGCCAGACACCGTCGAACCAGCTGCTGACGCGCTCTGTGTGGCCTCTGCGGATGCGGAAGTCGTCGAACTGGAACTGGAACTGGAACTCGAGCTGTTGGAGCTGGAGCTGCCGCTGCCGCTGAGGCTGACGTCCAGAATGTCCTGCAGCAGGGTCGTGAGCTCCTCCTCGCTCATCTGGCTGGTACTCGAGATGTCGAACATGTTGGCGAGCGCAGGGTCGTCCGCCACGGCGGCCTGCACCTCTGCCAGCAGCTGCGCCACAGTCTCGCTGCCGCTACCGCTTGAGATGGCGCTGCTGTTGGTCGCCATGTCGTTCGCCGAGACGAGGGCCGACGTCATCAAGCAGAGCGTCGTCAGGAACACGCCAAGAGTCCTGAACCCCATGTTGCCTGCTGTGTGTACGTGTTCTGTAGGTCTCTCTCTTCCTCTACCCTGCCGCGCTGAGAGGGAGGGTGTGTCTGTGTAGATCTGCTCCTTTCGCCGCCTTCGACTCCGCGTGCTTTAGCGTTCTTTTGCGACTGTCTATCCAGCGTCTATCGAACACTCGTTGGGGCGCTAAGAGGTGGGAGAGTCCGAAATCACTTGGAAATTGTATGCTTCGGTGCAGAAGCAGGGGCAGGTTCAAGCGTGGCTCCCTCTTTTTACTCCCGCCTGGATTCTCTCTATTGGCTGAGACTTTTCAGAGTGGGACCGATGGTCAGCTGCGCACAATCCCCCCATTAAGCATACCAATCTGGCGCGCCCGAAATGCGCTGCAGACAGCTTCCAATCGACAGTGTTGTTGCGCGCAAGGCTAACAGTTTGGTAAATATGTAGAGCTTCGCTTGTAACACTGTCAACTGCGATAATAATTGTGCCACAGAACAACGGTGTTCGCCTTCTTAAGACCTCTGGTAAGTGATAACTATGATTTGGGTCTTCTCGACAGGCATAACGCATCCTTGAGATTTAAGGCCACCCATTGATCATGCTTGTTTAGAGGTGAGATTGTACCACTTCACGAGTTTTGTCGTGGCGATAATTTTTCGGATCTAAAAGTTTGTCCTCCATCGTGCGACTCACATCCAAAATCTGTTGAGCTCACACAGTCAGAACTTCTGACCCAGAAGGCGCGACAGTGCTGGTGCTTGGCGGCTCACACTCTTCTGTAAAGTAGTCAAATGGAAGTGGACTGGCGAGACACTCGGACACTTTTAGTATATCATCCGAGCGCGGCGGGCGATATATTTATTAACATCACCTCAAGAAAAATCTTTGTTTCTTTCGGAAGTAGGACTTCCAATTAACAATTTGAAGTGGCTCGAACATAATAATATCGAAATTTGTTTTATTTATAAGGATATTATTTTATAAAATTAAAAAATAATATCCTTGTGTATTCTACATGTAGCAAACTACATGCATACATGTATGTCCCGTAGCGGGTATCCGTGAGCGTGCCGCTTCTGGCTCCGAGCTGAGATAAAATGTCTTTGTCCTATGGAGGGGCATAGGGACCAAAATGGTTATGCAAATTCTCACTATGAAGCGGTACGTATGTATCACTACTGTCGATCAGAAGCACAGTCATTCCAGTAGGCACGAGCACGACAAACGCTGACTCGAGTGCCGTTTAATCGTTACCGATTAGGTTAAAGTCCTCCGTTGTCTTTGTCGGCCATGAAGCGATCTGGCGCACAAACAGACAAACATGTTTGCAAGCATCGCTAACAGTTGTCAACGTTAGTGTGCAGTAAGAATCACAAAAATGTATGAGTGTGCACTAAGTAGGGGTAAAAGAGATAACTTATCTAAGATCGCCATCCGGGGTCTTTGATCAAAAGCAGGAGAGAAGGGGGACAGCATAGCATAGATGACTGTTATCTGGATGCGACTCCTCCTGCCTCACGTGCTTGCGCAACTGACGAAGTAGTGAGACCGACCGAAACAGACTGTGTGTCAGTGTCGTGTGGAGACGAAATGCATCATCCCTTCAGGCCGAATGGTAACCAGACCCTGGCAAATAGGTATTCTTCCAGTAAGCAGGATTAATGTATCCAACTGTGTGGCAGCCACACTGTGGTTTACTATGATGCCTACGTTGTCGACATTGGAGCTCGGCTGAGGGCTGACGATTACAACCTAACTTCACCGACATGTTATATAATATACTTTCGATACGCATAAAGTGTTTGATAGTATTGATAGTAAGCTTACGAACTTAGTACTGCACAATGAAGTCGCATTGTGAGGGCTGCTTCTTGGGAGGGGGGGGGGGGGGGTACCCCACGAAAGAATAGCAGCCTCAGAGCATCCGTAGCGGTAGAGCCATTATATTCTATTCGTGGGAGGTGAAGCACATGATTTTTAGGTTTGGCCACGGAGTCCCGTCGTTCTCACAGCGGTAGATATTTTGCAGTCACTCGAGCAGCGAAGTAATGAGCACACACGCTAGAGTAAAGTGGTGTTTGGCTTTCTAGATGATGTTAATAAAGAGGAAAACGCATTCATGGCCATTGTTGGCGGTCAGTCCAGCCTTCTTTACTAGGCGGTTCAAAGCATGGTCGTGCACCGAAATAAAGCCGAAGTCGAGCGATGTTGCAGCTCTAGCAGGAGCTCATCGACCCCTACATAGCTTACGAGCTTTGCCATAAACTCCTCGAACTACTACTAAAGTATAATACATATTAGACGTCATAGAGCGCTCACTGCGCACTCTCAACGTATGCTTTGCTTATCTGCGGCTCACTCGAATAATCAGCGTAACTCACATTTGCGAGTCACGCTACGACGGCTACTTTGCTCCACCTGGCCTTGCGAGCCTCCATGCTAAATTTATTGAGCATTTGGCGCTACCGGTGGCTCCACCGGTAGCCAAATTACGGCCAAATCTGGCATTTGTCGGCTGGATAGCTCTGCCGGTACGGATGCTCTCATGCTGTCAATACAAGCGGAGCAGTATTTCAAAGAGCAATTAGCTGTAGAAAACACCGAGCCAGGGCTAAAAGTAATTGTAACATGTTGCCTTACCTTCACCCCACGAACGACAGTTCTCATATGTCCTGGCAAAACTAAAAATGACACCAAAGCTATCAAAAAGCGCATCTTCATGTTATTGATTGGTAGATTCACCTTTGCTTCAATTGATGGATGCGCTATTTGTTTCTAAGCTGAACCTAGATGCCTATGCAAGCCGAATCTGTATGCGAGGACGAATATTGCTAATATTTGTGTGGACCACACTGCGTGCAGACACAAGCAGCATTTATAAAAAAAAATTTGTTATTTGTAAGAAATCCCGTCATTACCGATTTTGGCCAGTGTCTGATTAATGAGGATTGGTCTATCCCGGGAAAAAATCAGAGAACACTAACAAACACTTTGCAAACAGGATACAGTTAGTGTGCGTGCGAACACTACTCATCAGTTTACGATACCGACACTTAAGCAAAATCCTTTCCATTAATCAGCTTATTACCTTTATACTGAGATAGGAAGCTACGAAGTGCTGTATAGCACAGCCCAAGTGGAATTAATTCAAGGACAGTAGGGGTTGTCACGGTTGGGAAGTATGTTTAAGCAGCCAACCAAATCAAACCTTCGTATCCGTTTCTTTTTCAGCTTAAACCTACCAGAAAAAAACGGAAGATTTCAGCCCGAAATGAAGATTTGACATGATTGGCGGAAATATTGGTAGAAGATTCGATTTGATTGGCCCCCACGACTTCGTCAGACCGCCAAGGCATTGGTGAGACCATGGCGTTGGCCTGGAATGGATACTGTACAAGGCGTCGATTACGCCCAACGCCCATGTTGTCGGCATTGCCTATAAATAGAGTCACTGCTGAGAATTGTACAGATGATGCACGCTGCAGTTTGAGCGTGAGCACCCCGCACATAGGCTTCGGCTCTGCTATCAACACTGCTAACCGTGAATACATGTATCGGTACATATATTTACTAGTTAAAGCATTGTGAGCTTTCTCTGCACGCTTGTCGCGCCCACGGTAGAAATTTGAAGGTTTGATTAGATTGGCTACTTAAACATACTTACTTTCCAACCGTGATAACCCCTAGTATACCGATATCGTATCGGTGCCAAAACAGGGCTGTAGACGAAGCGTGAACAGCAACATAAAAATCTGACAAAAACAACAACTACAAGTTTTCACACAAACATACGGAGAGCACAAAACGACATAGGAAATCACAAAACTCATCGGGAAAACACATAGCTCAAAGGATTTTCACAGGAAGACCCATGACGTGCACAGTAGCGAAAGCTCTGTCTACCACCCAATCACTTCACCATTCCCTCCCAAGCACAAAAGCCTTCCCTTTTCGAGTCCCGACCTTGCCACGCACCCACGACTGGAAGTCACTTGCCTGTGACTTGTCCGAAGACGATGCCGACATGCTGTTTCAAAGTACGAAGGTGTTTGCGGCAGCGAAGAGCCAGCTCATGCCCTGCACCTCGTGTGCTTCTGCTACTCCCCATTCAATGCGCTACAGGCTATTATCGTGTGACTGCACATAGTGTAAGGTTGTCGCATCGTTTGCGAAGTTTCGCTGGTGTGGCAAGATGGTCACGTGCCTCGAGTCAAACACGGTAACGCTATGTGAACTCGGCAAGCACTTCTCGGTGGCCACCCCACGCAATAACAAAACAAACGATCACGCGTGTCCAGAAGTTTTTTTTTATCCAAGACATGACCAGGGAGAACTTTACATGTCTCCGCAACTTACATGTTATGGTACGCAAGTTTGAAAAGACCCTACAAGAGCTTCCGGAGTTGCGCAAAGTTAAAAAAAAATCCAGTGAATCATACTCGCCGGGCGAAACTGGGCGGAAGTGACCGCTACGGAAAGCTTTCGTCTCGCGAAGCCGCTGCCGCGTTTAAAGGTTGTGAGGATGAGCATGATGCCATAACGTTTACGTCCAGAGTGCATGGGTTTGAGAAGACCGTCGTCGATGATGGCTCGGACGCCCACCTTTTGTTGTTGGCGTGACTACGAAATCATTGCTGCGCTCTGCGGACCGAGACCCTGCCTCTTTTGCTGTCCACATTGACGCGACGTTCAAGTTAGCGCAGGCTAGCTACGCTGTCATCGTGTGTGGGAAGTCTGATGGTGCGAGAAAGTTTCACTTGGTGGCACTCTTTATTACATCACAACTGGAAGAACATCACTACAGGGATGCCCTTGCAGCGCTGCAGACCATCTATGTCAAAGTGGTTAGCAAACGACTCAACGTTCAGTATATCATGGGCAACGCAGACAAGGCTCAATTCAACGGAATCAAAAATATATTCGGTGGTGTTGGTGAGTACACCTTCCTTGTGTGTTCATATCTCGCGGTAGCTAAGGTTCGCCTTGCTCTGAAGGAACGCACTCAAAGGCTGCACGGTGATGTGATGACTGAGGTGTCTCGTGAAATCTAGGATCTCCATTTTGCCATAAGTGAGGAAGATTTTTTTGGCTCTGAATGCGAAGGTCCTGGCGAATTGGAGAGCTCATTTGGAGCTGGACAAGTTTCGTGTGTAGCAATGGCTACAAGGAAAATTCTGTAACTGACCAGTTTATAGTACGCCACCAGGCTTCGCATCCACCAACAACCCGTGCGAGACCTTTAACCGAGCTTACAAGCGTGACTACACGCAAAAGCGGAAGCTGAAGCTCGCTGTTCTATTTCAACAGATGCAGTATTGCTGCAGTCATCGGTCCATAGCACCGACAGAGTTTGAGCCCAAGCGTACTTCAGACAAGCGACTGCTCTCGCGCACAACAGTACTTCGATGTGGTGAATATCGCACCGAGCGCGCGTTCAGCTACACAGCATCGATTTCCTAGTGGATGATGCTAGCGGTAACATCGCTCGTGTACTTGCTACACCGCAGCTGCGCTTCTACGTCCCGTCGCGAGGACGGTCTGAAGAAGCGCTCGACGTTGCAGCCCAGTTCTCCGTGAACTACGCCAAGATGGAGAGATAGAGGACCAGTTGAGCACAGGCTGGCCTGTCGATTTGGAGGCGCAGCATTGTACTTGCTGATACCACTCCAAATGCGAGACTGCGTACATCTTCAACTTGCACTGTAATGCCGCAATGGTGTCGACGTAGACGGCGAATGCCAAATGGTAAATCGCAGTAGGAAACGAGGCATGGATGCAGATAGCCACCAAGTTGTTGCACAAACGGCAGGACGTCCGAGGCATGCAGGCCATGTCCTGCATCGCCAGTAGGCAGTACGCACAAATACACACTTTTGATTCAGCAGCATTTATCCTGCAACAGCCTCAGCTACGGCCTCACAGACTTTTCAATTGCAGCAGCCATGCGGGCAGTGGTAGCAGCCACACTATCAGCGCCACCAACTTGCCGTACGTTCTGTAGCGGTTGCGGTGGTCTTCCCGCCAGCCCAGCACCGCAGCTTCGTCATGTCGTCAGTGGCGGCGGCCACGCCGCCAGCGCTGGCAGCTTCACAGTGGCCTCAGTGCCGCTGTATCTGGTGTGAATTCTGGAATGGCCGGCTGACCACCGACCGCAGAGACGTTGAAATGCATCTTACTGTGTTTGTCAGAGGTTTTTACTGTGATTATGATATTTGCTCGTGATTGTACGAATTTGACGTATTAGTATACTGATATCGTGTCGGTTCAGCCACTGGATCCCTCTGAGAAACTCGACGTCACTGTTTAGTTTGTGGCATATAGCAATGAGGGCTATATAAAAACAAGATTGCCCTGTATGGTGTTTGGGGGCACGACTGCGAGCTGCGGTTGGGCCTGTATTATTAGCTAGCGTTTGAATTTGCGATACAACAGTACTATGTCTACTGATTAGTCGAGCATTCACAGTGCAACATGACGGCGCTTCACCTTCGGTTTGCGGTACTGCATACAACGAAAAGAGTGCTGATGTTACGAGTTAGACAGGATTTCGTCAATTGTTTTGCTTATCTCATATTCGATTGCTCAGGAGATTGACAGATTGATTGCCGGGAATACTGATAGGAAGACCGAGACCGTCCGACCCCGGGCGGGTATCGATGATTCATATATATATATATATATATATATATTGTGAGCAGCGCCTCGGGCAAGAAACTTGATCAAAAACGTCGGTACGCGCGGATTAGACTCGATGCGCGGGGACATCGCGGGTTACACTGAAGTATTTTTTACCGATAAAGAAGTGCGGTTCATGGAGGAGTGCCAAAGATTCACGAGCAACAGGGTATTGCTGTAGCGTACTTTTATTGCTGTGGAGCCGACCCGTAACGTTTCGTGTATGGCGATAATGTACTGAAAGGCGCTTCCGGTGCCGGGTACCAAGGCAAGAAACGGAAGTAGCCTTGTGACTTTTTGCTTCCCTAGCACACTTGACATGTCTTGTCTCCGTCTTTCGCGAAGCCCTAGTTTTAACCTGGAACCATAACCATCTGACAACAGTGATACACTCCTGGCCAAATTAATCCGGCCACCCACACTTTTGCTCGTAAACGAGGACATCAAGCGGCAAGGCGAGAAGACGACGGCGGTGAAGACTGAGAACGCGGCCAATGCGTTCAACACCAACCGAGAGTCTCGCCAATGCACGTACTGCGGGAAATTGGGGCACGTGATTGACAAGTGCTCCTATACAATAAACCGCTTTGATCAAGTGGTCCAAACTTTCGGCCACTACTGCGGATACTGAAACCAAGTCATAGATAACGAAATGTTTGCACATAGTTACCTACAAGTGCAAGGCTTGCCGTCCAGCCATGTTTTGACGGACGCCAGCGCCGCACCAAGGAGCTTATCGATAGAGACTTCATTTGAGCTTCTACCCGGGCATGCCAGCGCGGCTGAGCGACGAGGAGATGCAGCGTATACGCGGGCTTAGCGAAGGATGGCTCTCAATTCGAGCAATTGCAAGAACTGTCAAGTGATCACGAGACGCGGTCAAGCGCGCACTAGCTGCACCACGTCGGAACCGTCGCCAGTCAGGACGCAAGACCATCGTGTCCGAGCGACTCCCGCGACTACTGTTGCGCAAGGCCGCTAGCGGCGACTACACCGCCGCCCAGCTGAAGATCGAGTGCAACGGCAACGGCTCCGCCCGCACGATCCGGCGTTCTCCTTTCTCGTGTAAATTGGCTAATCTACACCAACATGGAGAGCACGTTGGCGCAGACGGCCGTACATAAGGCGCATCGACTACCATGGGCAAAGCGCATCGGCTACCATGGGCAAAGCGCATGGTCGTCACGCCGCAGACGGATTGGGAACAGATTATTTTTTCCGACGAGAAAAGTCAACGTAGACGGCCCTGACGGCCTCCAGAGCTATTGGCACGATGTGCGGCGGCCACCAAGGACGACGGTGAGGAGGCAAAACGGTGGTGACTCGGTGATGGTTTGCGGCGCCTTCAGCGCTAAGGGAAAGTCTAAGCTGGCGGTGCTGATGGGACGGCAGGCTTCGGTTCAGTATATTTATACTGTATCACAGGTTTGGCTGCCCTACGCTCACCTAAACTACGGGGTAGACTTTGTCTATCAACAAGACAACCCATCAATCCATACATCGAAAGAAACCATGCAGTTTTTCGAGGAGCAGGCGATCAACCTTCTCGACTGGCCCACCCGCTCTCCAGACCTCAATCCCATAGAAAATCTATGGGCGCTGTTGGCACGCAAGGTGTACCCCAATTGTCGTCAGTACGCGAACTAACTACTGCTATCTTAGCTGCCTGGAATAGCATTGGTCAGGCCACGCTAGTAAAGCTGATTGAATCCATGCCGCGACGTTGCATTGAAGTGATTCAGAAGAAGGGCGATAAGACACACTACTAATACAATCATTTCGTTATATGTGACTTGGTTTCAGTATCAGCAGTAGTGGCCGGAAGTTTGAACCACTTGATCAAAGCGGTTTATTGTATAAGAGCTACCCTTCAAACCGCAAAAACTGAGTTGTTAGCACAAATCCACAGCTAATCTACACTACAGGAACAATATATCTAAAGCGCAGCGCCAGCGCTAAAAAAATGAGTGAGCTAGGAGCAAAAGTGTGGGTGGCCGGATTAATTTGGCCAGGAGTGTAGTATGCGAACTAGTATATGATGGGTGAAGTGACGGAGAAATGTATGGTATAGTGAGAGGAGCATAAAAGGCGGCAAATCATGACTTACGCAAAGAAGGGACGGTGAAACTCACTTTTGATATTGTAAGATTTAGCCGCCGAAAATGGATATGTTTTGCGCAAAGCGAGGAAATCCTGTCGTCAATTGGAGGTCTTTGGGCAATTCAGATGCTTCTCGTTGTCTTCCACTTTCATCAATTTGCGTGCTTCCTTTATTGCGTTTAACTTACACCATTTATAACCTGATATGGTTATGTGTAAGTATTGAACTGACCTCCAGAAATACAAATTCCTTCAAGATTAAAAGAATGACCCGCTGGACTTCTGAATAACGTCGCTAAGGGCCTGGTTGCGTTTTCGGGGTCAGGTTATCTACTGTAAAAGGCTAGGGCAAATCATCACCATTTTCCTTCTAACTTGATTGCCTGTAGAGTAAAATGGAAAGTCGCTTTGTGCAATATTTAAAATTCCCATATGCACTTTTTAATTGGTCGAGCAGCCAATCAGATTCCTGCGTGGAGGCCTAGATAACCTGACCCGACGCGCGAACCAGGCCCTAACAAAAGAAAGTATGTAGCCATGCATCATGGAGTGTCAATCTGTGAAATATGAGATAAAACAATGTAATAATATAAATCGTAAATTCCAGCTAAAACATACTTAATAAGCCTTTCTTCGTTCACATTTTGACTGTTTGGTATCAACAATGCCATGCTGTACGTGTAGCACAATTTAACACTTTACCGCAGGTGGGCAGGTCTACCGCCTAGCGCAGGCCAGAACAGATAGACGACATAACCACTATTAATAATTACAGCTTAATTAATTGGTATCGCCAATTTTGTTTTACAAGAAAAATAAGCCATCGTGCCATGCGGCATGCGCTAAAAATGCCCGAGCCGTTATCGCCGTTACACGGCTGTTTTCTACCGTCTGAACCTGCACAGATTAGTGATCCTCTTGTTGGGCATGCTTCGCTGTTGGAAGGCCAAGCGCCAATGAGTCCAGATCCTCGCAGCATCGCATCTCTCCGTCCCAGCTGGACAGCCAGGCGTATGGAAGCACCGCCCAACGAACAACGTCAACGGCATCAACAACGCTGCCTAGCCAACCTGAGTTGAGCAAGATATCGTCTGCTCGCCGCGGGACGAATACAGTCCGCTAGTGTGCACACGTCGCAGCCGCTAAGTAGTGTAGCGCACACCACGTCAACGAAGAGGCACAGAGCCACTTCAAGTCAAGGGCATAGTGAGCGCAAGTTTACTCGGCGGTGACAATCACTCCTGCCATCGTACCGTAGAATAGGTCAGCTCGAAAAGACAGAAAGAAGAAAAACGGAAAGCCAATCGACCGCACTCAAAGACTGCTTCAGTGTGGGATTTGCTATTCTAAGCCAAGCCAAGCGCGCGGTCAAGTGCGCACTCGTCCGGCTCGAAAGGGAAACCTTCGTGACCTTCACTCCTGCATTCCGCATTCGTGCGCGCGCAGCAAGAAACGACCACCGCACTCAGCGAGGTGACAGCAAGTGCGCTCAAGCAGGAAACGGCCCGGAAACTCCTCTCCAGGCTGGCCAAGAAGACACGAGGCCTGGGATCTGCTAGTTCGGCATTCTACGAATCGAGCGAGAGCTGCGTAGACTTGACCCGACACCCGACTCATTGGGTTGTACCTTACACACAGAGCTACAGATCAGAGAAATATGGCAGTGACTCCCGTGACGATGGCGTCCTCTACCAAGAAGGAAGACCGAGCTAAGGAGGCGGCTACTACCAGCTCCACTGCTGGCAGTCGGCTTGAAGTGCGCTCCTGGGAGAAGCTGCATCCTCATGGAGACGTGTACAGCCCGCGGACGGGCCACACGGTCACCAGCAAAGGTACGCTGTGTCTAAATGAGAGAACGCGAGTAGAAATCAAGGCTAACCTGGGTTTATGCGTGATGCAGATGGCCGAGTGTATGTCTTCGGCGGCACAGATCGCAGACGACGTCAACAGGATCTGTACCAGTTGGAAATCGAGACGGGCACGTGGTCGCAGGTGCAGACGCGTGGTGCGCTCCCACCGAGACGCTCCGGGGCGCTGGGCGTCGTCCACGAGAGCGACATGTTCATCTTTGGAGGCTACGACGGCCGTGACGGCAACTACTTCAACGACCTGTACTACTTCAACTTCGACGAGCAGAGGTGGAGCCAGATGCCTAGCGTCGTGGAGGACCGGCCCGAAGCCCGCACCGACCACATTATGGTGCTGCACTCATCCAGTATTTATATCTTCGGAGGCTACAACGGCTCGAGCCGATTCAACGACCTCTGTGGCTACGACATTCAGGCACAGCGCTGGAGCCGACTGCAGGCTCAGGGCTCCGTCCCGTCCAGACGCTTTGGCCACAGCGGCGTTGTGCACACCGAGACCAACCGACTGATCGTCTTTGGAGGCTGGGATGGACGCGACACACTCAACGACCTGTACGAGTACAGCTTCGTCACGAACGAGTGGAGGAAGTTGGAGACGACCGGCAACAGCCCGCCGCACAGATACCGCCACACGGCAGTGATTTTCGGCGATAACATGTTTGTCTTTGGAGGAGTGGACAAGACGCACAGCCGCTTCAACGACCTGCAACGTCTTGACTTGGTGACCAACACGTGGAGTGAGGTTTGCACGACCGGAAGCATCCCAAGTAGTCGCACGTTCCACCGAGCTGTAGTCGTGGATAGCAAAATGTACTTGTTGGGAGGGTACGACGGCACGGACAGACTTCAGGACCTGTACTCGATTGATATTGGAGCACTCACACCTCCGTCACTCTTGGATATCTGCGCCGACTACGTCCGGACAAATCTTGATGCTGTGCTGGAGACGACGACTTTCAAAGGAGTTCCTCTGGATATCATCGATCACGTAGTTTTCAAGCGCGATCTTGAGGGACGACTTCGAGGGAAATGCAAGCTCTGCAGACCAGGCAGGTGCTGCGTTTACCGAATGCAAAAGATGGAGCCTTGTCCACAGGACAAACAGGATCAGACACGAGCAAACCACTTTGGCTGCGTGTGCGGGCACTCTACATTCCACCACGAGGTGGTAGAGGAATCAAGTACGTTGGTGGCAGCTTTCATTCGACATTTGCAATCGGCACGGAATACTTACATGCTTCCCTTCTGTTTGTGCTCTACAGAACTCTACGGAAAGAAGCCGGTCGGATCAACCTCAACAAAAGGTAGGTTATCGCGGTTCTTTTGTGCAAGTCCGACATTGCTAACGCCTCTGTGCTCCGTTCGATTACAGTTTTAATGCTCTGCGGTTCTATCTACAAGCGCCTATTCGACTCCACGTCGTCTACGTCGTCAACTTCATCGCTTCTTTCATCTCCTCGCAGTCGCTACTCCGATGAGAGTTCAAACAATGAGAAAGAATGCTTAGCATAGATATCAAGACAGCAACGGCCGGCTCACTGTGCGCGTCGGGACGCACGGGGAGCTTTGCCTGATCGACTAGATCGCGCCCTGGAGCCACTAACTATTATTTCAGTGCTGCATTAGTAAGTTACCCACCCCATCTTGGCAACCTCACTTCACGTCCATTCTCTTCAGATTTCTCCGTCTATCCTCGACTCGAAAGTTGATTCTGGATGTAGTGGCGGACATCGTCAACGCCCGCGGTAGCAATTGACAACCTGAAGTGAATGGGGTCCGACCATGTGAGCACCTTGAGGCTCTTCGCGTAATCGCGAACGCTCTCGTAGTCTTCCTTGGTGTTGAAACCGTCGAATAGAATTCCCTCCAGGAACTGCACGCGGTTGCGCTCGCGTTCCCACAGGTAGATCTGGTCGGCAATGTTTTCAGGGATCACTGGGGTGTTGTGTCGCATTTTCGGGTGCGCGTGCTTCATCAAAAAGTCGTAGATCTGCTGCGCCGAGATGCCGTGAATCAGAGCGGAACGCAGGCTTTCTCGAGTAATGAAGCCGATGGCCAAGTTTGGTAGTCGTGCCACAATGTCCACAAACACACTGAGCATGGCCACATGAAGAGTCGACGAAGTGTATGCGTAGATCTTGAAATTCGTCTCCACCACCACAAGCAACTGAGCACCATGGTCCACGGTCGGAGCCTGGCGCGGGTCTGCCACTTGCGACTTCATGCCAGCCCGCACACCAGCAAATGAGCTCGTGAGACTGACATGGCTACGTTTCTGTCCCGTGGATCCACCGAAAATGAGGTTCACAGCCAGACTCGTGGTGTAGAAGCGATCCGAGTTCGGACGTTTGCGAAACAAGAGGCCGAAGTCAATGAAATCTCCGAGTAGTAGTCGTTGCGTCTCCGTCAGATCTGCTACAGCATAATACCCTCCCGTCTGGCAGTAGCTGATCTGGAACAAGAACTGCAAAATATTCTCCTGCTTCAGTGTGCCCGTGTTATCCAGCGTGCGAATATACTCCAACATAAAGATCCACATTTGCACGTGGATATCTTTCAACATGAACTCGTAGCCCGTGTCTGTAATATGCAGTGCCCTGGAGTCCGCCCCACTAGCTTGAAGCAGTCTTGTACGCAGTAAAATATCCACCACGGACTGGGGAGGCTCCTGCACAGCTGTAGAGCCCACCATGTAGTGCAGCACCGAGTCCCAACGTGCCCTCGCATATCGCTCCAGATCCACCGCAGCGAACGTGTTCTCCAGGTCCTTAGGAAGGTGCAGCCGCCCACGTTCCCACGGAGACCCACCCAAGTTGCTCAGCGCATACTGCCAAGTATCACACAATCTGTTAGCATTATTTGGCTGTAATTGACACGGGTTTAAGGCTATTCTCCCACCATGAGCTGCTTCTGGAACGTTGCGTGAGGTCTGTAGCCTCCATCCTGCTGTACAAACACTCGAAGCCCCTCCAACTTCTGCAGTGCAGCGTGGAATTGCGGCGGCACGCGCTTGGTTTCTCCGGGCAGGGGCACCACCCACTGCTCCAGCAGCTCACGCGGCACGGCAGCATTCGTGGGCAGAAGACGCATCACAAACTGTTGTGCTAGAGGTGGAAGCGCCTGGAAGATAGCCTGGCACGCCCATGGGTCCTGGTACAGACGCTCCAGCGTCGCCGTCGGCAGGGTCTCGAGGAAGTCGAAGGCATCCATACCGGGTGGTATTATTCTAGAAGACCTAAAAACAAATGGGCTATAAATAACTAAATAAATGTACTTTTATTTTGTTTTAAAAAATCGAAATTCTCTCATTTTGCAAGTCATCCTAAAACTTCAGAAAAGTATTAGCATCATATATTTGCGAGCGTTTGCGACCTCAGAACTGTGAATGCTCCGGACCACCGGCGCCGGTTCTTAATACCAGTCATTCGTATCACCCTTAAAAAAAAATAAAGAATCGTCTGGAACCATGTTGTCACTGGTCAGTGACAACCTCAACAACCTTTCTTGTCATCACCCTTGGCGTGATATTATCGCGCCGAAGGTGATGTCAACCGGTTGAAACGGAAAGACAGTGAAAACTCCCATCTCAAATTGCATCCTAGCTCTACATTTGCATCAGCATCAACGTACTAATAGGACAGATACCAACCCAGCGCCACTCGATATCTCTCATTCTCTCTTTCTCCGAGTAGCGATGAATCTACTAGTTTTTGCCACAAGTCTTCTCACAGCACTGGTTGCTTGTGCTACTGCAACCGTCGGTCATGACAAGGTTCAGCCCTTTCCTCAATCCGCCCCAGTCACCATCGCTGAAAAGGATCCATTAAGTTCAAGCCGCAACTGAACACCCCAAGAAAATTCTGTGTTCCATTTCCTGCTGTAAATGCTGCCGGTGGGACCACCGGCGGGCTCAATGGAACGAATGGAAACGACGCAAGTCAGTATGCTCCTCTGGGCTCTCAGGTCTACGGTCGGGCTGGGTGGTACTCTTAGAAGATGCACTTAGTCTGTATGACCTCAACCACACACTTAGAAGGAAAAATGAAAAGTAATATTAAATTGTTAACACCGTTGCTTCTGAGCTCCAACATTCTTCTTAAGCGGGCTTGACCAGCTTCTCAAGCTGATCCCCACTTCACTTGACTTAAGTATGCTCCGAAGTACCGTAGCGCTTATCTCCATACGCAGAGTCCCAGCATGTTGATCTTCACTAAACCAACTGCCGTACTCGGTCAATATAGTGCACCAGCACTTGTCGTGCTTCGTCAATATGCATTCCAACATGTACAAGTCCCAAAAGGATTTTGGGCGGATCTTCCCTCGAGACCAGGGTACTATTTATATGTAGGGAGCAAAGATAGCAAAATAAATAATGGTGTCGCGAAGCAAAAGCTGGCAAATACATAATGTTTATTGTACAATCAGAATAATACATAATGCGCTCGATTATTTTTGATACCGGAAGAGCAAACCTAACGATCCAACCCGAGCCAAACACGTCTACTAGCTGCACAAGTAGCATTGGCGGGCTAAATCGACTATAGAAGAATCTTTGTAGTATTTTATTCATAGGCAAGATGAACAGAGTCAAAAGAAGAAAAACTCAATAATGGAAGGTGATATTCCAAATGCCAGAAATACATTATGCGCTCGAAAATATCCATAATATCAAGGACACCATATATTTTTAGGAAACCCTAAAACTACAACGGACGAAGTTCAAAAGACCTTGCTATGATTGGCTTAAAATAAGAATAAATGGGTGGCAATTGGCAGACATCCAAGTTCGGAATAGTGACAGAAAATTGAATGGAGTGACAGCACCAAAATAAATTATTGCAAGAGGAGATGTGGCAGCCCGAAAAAAATAATTGTATGGTAAAACATGGCAATTATTGCTATTGCCATGTATTTCTACATGTAGGCCATGACTGGAAGAGCGTTGTTGTGTGGCTCCGTTTCGAATTCTGTCCGCACTTACATTTACGGCTCCAACACGACATTCCGATTTGCATTCGAGAGTGATCTGTGCCCTCTGAAGTTACTCTTCGCCGATTGGGATGGCGAATACCAGGACTTGATCATGTGGGAGCAACTCACGGACGCGGCTCGTGTAGCTTTAAACGATGACAACAACTTTGGAAACGCGGAGGTTCCGTTCAGTGATGCTCATTACGAGAAGCACCTCGAAAAAGCGTGGCCACTCTAGCTTTAAAATACTGGAGCTGCGAAAGGTGTAAGGTTACGATCACCACGCCGGCGAAGTTTTTTTGAAGTATTTGAGGTTATCAATTCAGTCAAAGTCACTCGTGGAGGCCATCTTCGAGCTCCGCAAGGCAAAAATTAGTATGCGTCCAACAACACTAAAAAAAATTGCATCCACAGTCCTGTAACTTTGTGCATTGTTGATAAATTGGTGGTTCAAACTTGCCTTATTCTTCTGACGGCGCATTGTAGCATCTCTACCTTGTCCAGGAGAATCCGGACGCAAGTGTTGCTTCTACGTCTGCCCGCTTCGGTTCCGATGCTCGAATCTCCAGAATAGGGACGGTTCCATGGCTTTTTCTCTCTATCATGGGGCAATCGGATAGTTTTTGGTTGCCAACCTTTCCTGTTTCAAGAGGCACGCTATTCACTCCGTTGCTGGGGATAGAAGACGAAGATACTGTGGACGTTTTGTCATCACCACTACCGTCAAACGAGTTGCGAACCGCTGCTATGGACTGCTTCCTTTGGCCGAAATAGCTATGCCGCTCGTCATAGGGCTGGTAGGTTCTGCTGGTGGGTACAGGATCCACGTTGTTGTCGACCCAATCGCCCTCTTCAGATTCGTTGAGCGTCCTAGCAAACGTGAGTTCAGGTTTCCGGACAAACGCTTGCTCCATGGACGAGCTGTCGAAGAATCTACCAAGTACTTGGAACCAGTTATTCCACTCCGGAGACACCGAGGCTCGGAACTCCTCACGGCGTGGAGAACCTTCAGTGTCCACGCCAATAATGTGGAACGAGTCGTTCTTGTCTGTAAGCACAACACGGAGAACCTGGTACCGCTGCTCCAGTTTACCGTTGATCGTATCCTCGCTCGCATAGAGGCACAGGCTGTCGTCACTCTTGAAAAGGCAGTAGTACGGTTTCCAGCGCTTGAGTACGAGGCCCTTACGCTTCTGTAGCCAGCCTCGCATCACCACCGCCGTCAACTCCTTCTTCTTGGCCATGGGGAATCCAGCCGCCGCTGCGGTTGAGCTCAGCTGGAACGTACTCCGGTTAACGTCACTTCCACCGGAGCGGCTCATTGCGCTCTGCTTCTGGAACGAATGTTGTTGGAGACGTCGAGACATCTCGAAATCCTCCGTGGTAGTTGTGGTCCGAATGCTTCCCATACTGCAACTGAGTGGGTTGGGTTTGAGTTTGTCGTCATAGTAAAACGCGCAGTAGTCTCCAGGCTGCTGGTCGTGACCACTGGCAACACGTGAGATTGTGCGGACAGGCTTCCCCGACGGCTCTCGCTCTACCGATTTCTTCCGTTCACGCACCGACTCGAGCGTGAACCCGTCGAAGTCGAAGTCTACCGGATCGCTGTTGTCCTTCGCGTCCTGGTTATCTTTCGCGTCTATATCAGTTCCGAGGTCAGGTGAAGCATGGCTCGCAGGGGGTATCGTGCTCCACCCGAAGTATTCTGCTGGGTGCGACGACGAAAGCTTCGATGTCGAGTTTTGAATCGACTGCTGGAAAGTTGGGGACAGGAGCTGTAGTCCCGTTGGCGCCTTGGTGGCAGTGATTGATCCATTTCGCGATCTTGACTGCGTCTGGTTTGCCGGCATGACTAGGGTTTCCAAGTCGGAAAGGACTGGCGTCGCGCTGATTTTGTGGAGAATGCAAAAGTGAAGACGCCGTTGGCAACGCTGACCAGTTGGGCGAGCTCCACTGTTCTTTCTACGGAAAACCAGATCGATAGAAGGCGCTAGATTGAAGACACTCGAAGAACCTTCCGCTGGGTTTAGACTTCCGCCTCCTGTCGTCTACCACGGTTGAAAGTGAACTGAACAACCAGTTGATCTGACGAGGAAGAACTGGGACGACCACCACTTTTTCTTAGCTTGGCGATTGATAGTGTAGGGGTCTGGCCGCTAAGATTTCAGGCCTATCAAATAGGGACTGAGCAGGCTGCCAGATGGAGATCGAGTGTCCAGGAAACATGGTTAAGAGACCTCTTCCCAGCTGATTCACAACTGATATCGGTACTTTCAGCTACAATGGCAGTCTTTACTCGTGGTAAGCAAACGCGTGCTTCTTGCCACCACAATCGGGCTTGGATAGGCAGCGTTGCGACTTGAAGTGCAGGTGCAAACTTGTGGGATCGTAAAGTCGCACGACCCGGCTTCAAGTGTGCCCGTCGGGCGCCTATAACGATCAAGCAAATCTGCACACAACTGGTGCTGGAGACTCCAGCCTGGAGTCTTGACTGGGGGTGGGGGCTCCTGACGTCCAGTAAAGAGATTGGTTTCATTTTGTTTTGTTTTGTATATTGGGCTCAAGTACCAAGCGACTGGATCAGTTTTAGGCTTCTATTGCATATATGCGGACTGACTAGGGCCACCACCGTATCGAGGTCGCCTCCTTATGCCTCCTTATCGAGGCACCGCCTCCTGCAATAACGTTTTAGGCTTCTGATCTCATCGTGACTCAAGAACCATCATGCTGGCTCGCGGAGATGTGAGATCCGGTCTCGGCGTGGACATCGACGATGGTACTATGTATTATTTATACGTGCAGCTCGCACCGACTGTTCTACATTCAAAAGCTGTTGATCAAAACTGGGAGTCCACGCTGCAGCCCAGCACCTCAAAATTACACCGTTGTGCCGCTAAGTGCGGTGGTCTTCGTTTTGAAGTCCATCGAGAGAAGAAGAACACGATGTTCTTGCCCTTGTAATCCGGCAGTGACACGTGAAATCTATATAGGCGTGCTTCAGTTGCCAGCCACACTTATGATTTGAGAGTGGTGATTCAGAACTGAAGATTGATCACACTTAAATTCCGCGAAGATAATTGGTATCCATACCATGAAATCGTCTCGACCATCTTATAGTGGGCGAAGTGCAAGCACTGTAGTGCAACAACCTCTGCTACGGCTTCAACCACTTGCCTCCTGCTGTGACTGTAATTGGCCGTATAACAGCTCAAGAAACACCTCCGACGACAGCACCTCGAACAGCCGGAGAGATTACCCTGGGTGACGCGTAGTTACCAGCAGGGTGATCATCAAAATGATCTCAAAGTGGCCCTCGTTTTTCTTTGCCATAGTACGTAAACTGTTATGGGGCAGCTCTAGACTTGTCCAGTGAAATGATGCCATGACAAGCAGGCTGCTGGTGCAGCACACACCAACCAGATTGACGTCCAGGCATGGCTGGCGTACCAGTGCTTTTGGTTCAACGTAGTCATGGATTCGTTTTTTTAACCAAGCGACGCCATAATGTTTAAAAACGTGTTGCTTATAACAAATGCACAGACACCTATATGTACTGCACATTGTGTAGGTCCATCAACCGAAGATTCATAGATGCTCGATCCACGCCGTTGTCCACCCATGAGAGTCTCGTTGAGACAACCTCCGTGCGCCAAAAATGCCAATCAGAGTGTGCACTTACTTACTCGAAGTGTCGCTGTCCTACCTCAGCAAATCGAAGCAGGAATGCAACACTCGCCTTCAGCCACCATCTCCTCACTTTCAGCCTCTCTATCCAAGACAACAAGAAGACCAAACAACACACTTTACAACTACAGTCAAGATGGTGAGTGCCAAGGAAACCGTGCAAGCTCAGATCGCCGCGTCGCCCGTCGTCGTCTACAGCAAGAGCTACTGCCCGTACTGCACCAAGACCAAGACGCTGCTGACGGAGCTAGGCGCCAAGTACGAGGTCGTGGAGCTGGACCAGATCGACGGCGGCAGCGAGCAGCAGGACGCGCTGGAAGACCTGACGGGTCAGAGCACCGTGCCCAACGTATTTGTGGGCGGCAAGTCGATCGGCGGCAATTCGGACGTGCGCAAGCTGCACAAGGCCGGCAACCTGGGGCCGCTGCTGAAGGAGAGTGGCGCTCTGTAAAGCGTTCAACTCAACTTGTATTGCAGACAACGAGATATAACGCCGTGTCATTCTAATAAACTTCACAGCAATTCAATCAAACTACTTGGCCTAGCTAACTTTGATTTCTTAATAGAGTGCCAAGATACGCTAGGAGCCGTTGCAGACTATATCAATCGTTATAGCAATCGTTTTAACATACTGTAGGATACATGTATCATACCAGCAAATATAACCTGTCAAACTGTATCAAAAAATCTTTAACATAACAAGCATGTGCTGTAACTTAACTTGTATTGCGACTTATCTACTGCTTGTCGCTGCTCATTTGGGAAACCACTGAGCTTGTTCCGTTTAGTTGGCGGCCTCGAAGTACTCCTTCGACGCATCCACCGTAGGCTTGATCGTCTTCTTGCCCTTCTTCCAGCCAGCGGGGCACACCTCACCGTGCTCGTCCGTGAACTGGAAAGCCTCCACCAGACGAAGAATCTCGTCCACGTTGCGACCAACGGGGCAGTCGTTAATGGTGCTCTGACGCAGCTTGCCCTCACCGTCGATGATGAACAGACCACGGAAGGTGGCACCAGTCTCCTCGCCCACGTCGATCAGGACGTCGTAGGCCGTGGAGATCTCCTTGTTGAAGTCGGCAAGGAGAGGGATGTCGAGCTCACCCAGACCGCCCTTCTTGCGCGGAGTGTTGATCCACGCCAGGTGCGAGAACTTGGAGTCCACGCTGCAGCCCAGCACCTCACAGCCAAGCTTGCGGAACTCCGCCGCCTTCTCGCTGAACGCGATGATCTCCGTGGGGCACACGAAGGTGAAGTCCATGGGGTAGAAGAAGAGCACAACGTACTTGCCCTTGTAGTCGGACAGCGACACAGTCTTGAACTCTCCGTCGACGACGGCGTCAGTAGTGAAGGCGGGAGCGGGGTGGCGGATCTTGAGAACCATTGTGATGATGGCAGTGGTTGAGCGTTAAGCTTAGTAGTTGTAGTGGTTTGAAGTGTTGCAACGATGCAAACTGGAGAATGAGGTTTGCTGGATCCGCGACTGCGTGGCTAAAATCCATTTCTTGGGGTGGACTTGGTTGGTTGGCCTGGTCGAAGTCTACCGTGCTCGTGGTAATCAGAATGAAGGTGGGGGACCTTGTCCTCCCAGTTTGAGCGCTCAGCACACAGCGACAATCGATTGAACTACATATTCACATCTTGTTGTTCTTGGTAACGCAGGGATAAACTCTTGGTACCTACTGTGGAGTCCAAGGCAACAACCTACATGGCGGCAGAGCTGAAAAGACACACGAAATGAGTGTACTCGTGCCCAAGCTGCAAGCATTATGCTGACCTAGATCGATGGCGCAGTTGTTTACCAGCAACTTCGCCATGCTGTGACAAGCGTCGTGCATCCAAATTGATACTCAACCTGTATATTGTCCTGTACGGCACCGAGTCCAAGGAATCTATTCTAATAGAATGAACGTGCACCAACCAGGCAACGAAACCCCATAAGGCGCTCAATCTGAAGCACCGCCCAACTAGCGAGATGCAGGCTGAAGTTGTGCTTCAGAATTGAAGCCGTTGCTCCTGATCTTGAAGACATGCTGTCCTACCTGCCCCTTCTCTACAAACGGTCGCACAAGGGCAGACACATCATCAGTACTATACTAATTAAATTCAATACATTTATCGCCCAAACGCTCATTTCACTTAGGTTTACACTTTATAGCGAGGGCATTTCGTTATATTTTAATAATACTCAGTCATCGCCCCGATTCCGCGGCTTGTCACGTACGCGTGCCGTAACGGATCCCCAGCCTGTGGTTGACGTCCAGCAGTCAGGTCTGCCACGCGGACAACTAGGAATTCATTCTGAAATTTTCAACACAAGACTCAAGACCACAATGACCCCTAAGATCCGTCACCCCGCTCCCGCCTTCACTACTGACGCCGTCGTCGACGGAGAGTTCAAGACTGTGTCGCTGTCCGACTACAAGGGCAAGTACGTTGTGCTCTTCTTCTACCCCATGGACTTCACCTTCGTGTGCCCCACGGAGATCATCGCGTTCAGCGAGAAGGCGGCGGAGTTCCGCAAGCTTGGCTGTGAGGTGCTGGGCTGCAGCGTGGACTCCAAGTTCTCGCACCTGGCGTGGATCAACACTCCGCGCAAGAAGGGCGGTCTGGGTGAGCTCGACATCCCTCTCCTTGCCGACTTCAACAAGGAGATCTCCACGGCCTACGACGTCCTGATCGACGTGGGCGAGGAGACTGGTGCCACCTTCCGTGGTCTGTTCATCATCGACGGTGAGGGCAAGCTGCGTCAGAGCACCATTAACGACTGCCCCGTTGGTCGCAACGTGGACGAGATTCTTCGTCTGGTGGAGGCTTTCCAGTTCACGGACGAGCACGGTGAGGTGTGCCCCGCTGGCTGGAAGAAGGGCAAGAAGACGATCAAGCCTACGGTGGATGCGTCGAAGGAGTACTTCGAGGCCGCCAACTAAGCGCTCACAGCTACTAAAATACTGAGAATAAATGAATGCTTTTTATTTCTTGAAGTCGTGCGTCCAGCCCGAAGAAGCTCTGACATTATTGTGAAAACCGATTAGTTTGTCTAATTGGATTGTAAATCGGCCGATTTAGGGTCTGAATTAGAATACGCAGTCAAGATTAAGAGCTAAATCAGACAAATGGCACATGGTTTTACGAGAGCGCACTTCGATTTGTACCGCTGTTTATCCGGCAGCATGGACGGGGATAGGGGGTAAATCGGCTCTCAAAGAAGATTTATATATAAATCCGCCGGATATCCGCGGCATTCTGAGCAGATCATAATCAATCCCGACTGCTATTCCGACCGGTGTGGTTTGGACGCTAAATTATCCGAATGAGAGGCAGTGCCAAGAAGTCGTCCTCCTTATTAATATCTAAAGAGCGGTACGTGGAGGTTTTGCATGCTGCTGTATCCAATGACAGCTTGTCAACCTACCGTGTTTCCGCGCACCTGGCACCTAAGCGCTCAATTAAAATAGAGAGCCCCTGGGCTTTGTATTCATGTATACAGCCTAGGCGTTTAAATGCAGAGGGTCGCTAAAATATAGAAGAGCAGTGGGAGATAGTTCTACACATGCAATCCGTCCACCTTCAAGGTGAAGTAGGGCCCGATACAAGTGATGCAGATCGATCGAGTTGCACACCCAGCAGTGTACGTGTACTTGGAGATGACTTTGCAGTCGTAGTTGAGCTTGATGACCTCAATGTAGCAATTGTGCATTCTTGATGCAGCAAATAGCCCAAGCTCATCAGCGGCAAGCTCACCGCTTCGTAGCGATGCTACGTATTCGTCGTCGAACAATCCTTCCAGTTCCGCTAGCTCCTGCATATAGTCCGTCAGGACCGATACGTAATCGGCGCAGGATGCGCCGAGACTGTGCCGAAGGCAGCAAAACAGGCTTGAGTGTATATCATCCGGAAGATACCAGCCTGGTGGAGAGATACACGCTCCTCACGATCATCACTCCCGTCGACAATGTGCTGGTACCGCTGATGCCACTCGTGCATGTTAGCCGTCGAGCTGCGTAGCTCTCGAAGTGGAGGGTGTACCTTATCCACGCTAAACTCTGCCTTAGCGACGAGCCCACAAAGCTGAAAGGCTCTCGCAATGTCCTCCGTTGTTTTAGTTGCTGTCCAGTCAAGCCCCCATTATGCTACATTTTCGTTGTGTGGAACTTTGGGGTTGCTAGCCTTCGTTTGAAGGCTTTTGTCTTGCAGTGCCCAATGTAGTCGTCGTACTTGGTCATGTAGAAGGCTTGAAAGCTTCTATTGACAGCCACATCGAGTGGATGAAGCAGGTTCATGAGGTTTGGAGGTACTAACAACACAAACACGTTGTAGCGTTTGAGAAGCCCCTCGTTGAACATTTTGAAGTGGGCGGCGTACGAGTCGATAATATACAGCACGGGTTGACGGTAGAACAGGTTTTTTTTCCTACTGCATACAACGTCCTTTGCATGTCGGAGAAGTATGTCATCGCTCCACATTCCTGTGGCCTGGTGGGCATGACGACTTCTTCTTTAGCTTGGAGAATAGGACGTGAGGTGTCAATAGTTGTCCATCACCTGTGATGGCAAATGTTGCAGTGAACCGTTTGTGACTGCTGCCGCCCTTTCACAGAAGCACCTCTCTAGAGCCACGGGTTGTAATTGTTGTTTCCGTCTCTGTTTCGAAGTATCTAGGGACCTGGCCCATGTTATGACGTTGCATGGCAGTATATGGCGCTCTTCAATCAGTTATTGTGCTTTTCTTATACACTGAAGACAAATATCGGTAGCGTTGTCGGGGGTGGGGTGGGGTTCTGATAGTCGTCTGGCGTCACGAAGCCAAGTTGTAGCGGCCCTTGAATCGATCCAACCACCCCGACGAAGCTCGAAAGTCGGTTGGCGGCGCATCGTTCTCTATTAAAGCGCGGTGGATGTTGAGAGCCTGTAGTTGGCTGTATTTGTCCTTGACACGCAGCCCCTTTTTGTTTCGGGTATCCACCCATACGTGAAGTTGCTGCTCGAGCTGACGGTGCTCGGGTTTGCGACCTGCACCCGGCATTCTTCGTAGCGATCGCGTCGCAAGTCGACGGTCCTTCGATGCTTGCGTCAGCTCATCTCGGAGCTTACAGCACGCACAGAGCTTATTCCGGAGTTAAATTCACAGTTGGACGCAGCACGTTTGCTCTCGGCTGGGTAAATTCTGAAATGAAGCGGAAGGGGTGGCGGGTGAGCAATCGTCTCTTGATAAAACTTCGTGACACTTCAACAAGTCCATAAAACTATGTGTACGTTTGGTGAGCGTTTAGTGGAAATGGTACGCATCGTTTAAGTGGTGAATGGTTTTGCGGCTAGAGATGAAACTGGGTGGAGAGCCGATACCAAGTACCAATTTCATCCCGGTCATGACCAGTTTGTGACAGGGGTCTTCGGTTCTCCGTACCGGCGTCAACCCGTACAAGTACCGAGTTGTGTCCACGGTACCGCTCAATCTTCCCCTAACGATAGTTCTTAGGAGGAAGTCGTTATTGTAAGACTACGGTGTTGCCGATCAGCAACACTAGATTATTTGACATTTGTATGAAGAGGATATGCGGTGGGGGTGAATGCGAATCGGAAAAGGGTGCTAAATCGGCGCCTATGATTTAAAGCTATGCTAGGCGAGTGCGAGGGTTTATCCAGCTATAAGTATGGCTTCAGTGGTTTCGTTTTACGTGCAGAATTTCCGGATTAAAGGCCTTCTTCTAGTCTAATGTAGCAAAGCGGATCAATCACCAACAAACGATTTTGAAGACTTTCCGCCCCGTGACATCCGTCCTGTCCCTCCCTGTGAGACTACATACTTGAATCAGATTTTCTCTGAGCTACCTATCCTTTTACGGGGTACATAAATTGTAACAGGTACTTATGCGATAGAATTGCTGATTTGCAACACCGTAATGTTATGTATTACGCGAACGCGGCAACCTAGGGTTATGTAGGGTACTCTCTGTAACCTACTCTGCGTAACATTTCGGTATACGGTATACAGCAAAGTATACCTTCTCATGCGTCAGAATGTGCGGTTCTCCTTGCTCTCCCCTCCCACTTCCTCGCCCTTGAGGATCGCGGTGCCGTCTGCGTCGCTCTTCTTCTCGGGTCTCTTCACCGACGTGTAGTGGCCCTGGATCTGCCCGCGACTGTCCACTCCCGGTCGTGCCTTGATCTGTAGTATCTGTCTGTTCTTCATCTTGCACGTTGCCACCAGTCACGTACAGATCGACTACCCCACGCCTTGATCTGTAGTATCTGTTCTTGTTCCTTGCGCTATCTCCCGCCAAAACACATGCACACAGTCACGTCGATTACAAAGTCCTGGACAGAAGCTCGCTCTCGTCCTTGGCCACGTCGAGCGTCAGAATCATCTTCCTGGACTATGCCGTTGCAGCCCACCCGCTAAAGTAGACCCGGTCATGCAAAGTCCTTGGCTCGCAAAGCCGCGGATAAGGTTCTGCAGCCTGCGTCGTTCTCCTCTTTTCCCAAAAAGACACATCATCTCGCCTAGAACTAGGCGCCTCCCCGAGTTGCGACGGCGAGCTAGCCGAGGGCCAGTCCATGCCGCTCCCGCGGGAGGGCGCATTGTTGCAATAATAATTGTCCTCTTACGAACTATGAATACAGTAAGCCTTGCATTTTTGCACCGATATGAAACCTGTATGTATGTCCCGTACGCAATAATCTTTGTTGGGCTGGCTAAGCCAGCCCTAAAGTGCTCAGTAATATTACTAGCTGGAGCTAGTACAGTATACACAATTCACCCCTTCAAGTATTTCGCAGTTAACTTCAACTGCGAGGGATACAGGTATGAAATTGAAAGCATCTTGCAGATTTTGCGTTGCAGCTTTTTTGGCAGTTTTAATAGTAACTCGTACGATTTGTAAGTGACTCGCAATCTACAAATCGTGCTCAAACACGATTTACAGTAATCCGTGAACGAGTTAGTTTTCAAGCCGCAATAGAAACCCTAAGTGTACTAAGTTGCGCGTGGCCAACCACTACGAGAAGCATTTATTTTGGCACTTTGAAAAGTGCCATTTCTAGATTCAGTCGTTCTGCATGGCGTATTCGAAAGACCTCCGTTGGCGTGCAGTCGTGCTGTTCTTCGTTTATAACTTTGATGTGGACCAGATTGGTCACGTGTTCGGAGCCTCGGCACGCTCCATCCTGCGTTGGAATCAGCTCTTCAAAAAACATGGCATGGTGACAAGCACGAAGCGGAGGAAGCGAGAGTCCCGGTGGCCAGAAGCTGTGTGCGCGTTCGTGCTCAAATACGTAAGGGACCACCCATGCTTCTATCTCGAAGGGCTTCAAGACACTCTTCGCTACAAGTTTGGGAATATCAAGTTGTCGACAGCGACAATATGTAGGGCACTTCGGTTCGATTTGGGGCTGACAAGGAAGCTTTTGGCCAGACGAGCACGAGAAGCTATGCCCGATCAAGTTCAAGACTACATTGACAAGCTGAAGCCCTTCTATTCGGCACCCGAGGAACTCGTATTTATAGATGAAACAGTAAAGGATAGTCGAGATGGAAGCCGGCGGTACGCATGGTTCAAGCGTAACACGCCTGCAGTGGTCACGTTGCCTTTCGTGCGTGGAGAACGGGTCTCTGTTTTGGCGGCAATGTCAACGGAAGGGGTTTTAGGCTGGGGATTCACAACTGGGACTTTTACGCGGCACGTCTTTCACAAGACATTCCATGAGAAGATCTTGGCGTTTTTGAACCCGTGGCCGCTTCCTCGCTCTATCCTTATACTGGATAATGCCAAAATCCACATGTACAAGGAGCTGGAGGAAGCAGTGCATAGTGTAGGTGCTTTGATATTCTATCTGCCGCCATACTGTCCTCAACTCAACCCGATCGAAGTTGGGTTTTCACTGCTGAAGAGATGGATCCAAAAGAATGCCAACTTGGCTTTTGCCTATGCGCCGCAAGACGTGCTCGACTTGGCGATGTACGCATGCACACACACGAAACAAGGAACACGAGGAATCTACAAACATTGCGGATATACATCTGATTCATTAGCGATAGATGTTAGTGTAGCTGCTAGCGTCGAACCAACACCGTAATTCAACTACTGGTGACCTTCATCCTCCATATTGTTCGCTGGCAAATTCATCAATACATCGGTGTTATGAGGGCGCCTGAGATCGCAGTCAGGCAAGCCGAGGATATCGCGAAGGTCATCGAGTGAAACAGCGATATTGACCTCGCTATCATTTATCATGATTCGACCGTTCTAAATCGGCGATCCAGCCGCCTTTGCTCCGCTTGTTGCTCTTGCGCCATCTCGCGGCGAGCTTCGTCAACAGAGCACAGTTGACGATACGTTGCATGTTCAGGAACTGTTGGCTGAGTTCCATCCGGCTCACGCGCATGCTGCGTAGCGAAGTACCGCAACGCCAAACTATTTGGTGCAAGTGGAGGTTCGTCGGTAGCAGCGAGATGTTCTCTGATTCGAACGGATGCTTCGTTGATCCGAGCTGCAGTTGCTCGTCGAATCGAGTTATGAATCTGGAATCATATCAAAAGCATCAATGCATTAGTACCAGTTGACACATTTGAAAGCTATCGTACTCTTACCTTCACAGCATGTGCGAACAATAGTAGACTAAAGTCAGCCAGTGCGACTTTTCTGCGTTGTGGGTTTCGCCAAGCCTGCACGACTTGGGTGTCGAACGATTCAGCACTCAGTTTGACGAACTCGCGCTGTTTCGTGTTGGTTCCAGGTTTGCGATACATGTCCTTTTCAGGCCACGAAATGCCCTCCTGAGCGCTTACAATTGCATCCACTTTCGCAAGCAAGACGGCGTATCCTACTGTCGACCGCAAGCTCAGTGAATGTGGCTGCTTGTGGACTGCACGAACGTCGTTTAAGGGTTCGCCAAGCTTGATGGTCAGGACTACCTTGATCTCTTCATCGCCAAAGATGTCTCGCACCGTGTCGCCGCTTGTAGTTGCGTTGGACTCCATGAGTGAAAGTGTCAAACAAAAGACATCGATGCTATGACCTTACATAAGACCACGAAGCCGGAACTAGAATTAGCGCGATCTCGTGCTTGTTGCAAATAGTTTCTTATGTGTTCTTACCCTCGACGTACTGCTCAGCATCCTGCTGCCATCGCAATAGCTATCACACTACATTAACGCGTTAGGTGCCCCAGTGTAGCTGCTCGAATAACTGCTGTAACGTTACCTGTCGTTGCCCGCGAGTCCGAGACGCTGGTATCCGACAAGATGCTGCCCTAGTGCGTTGATACACAGAGGTCACCTGCTTGGCCTCCTCACGACTGTCCTTGGTCAACCGCCACACAGGGCTCTCAATAACCATCGTCGCGGCAAGCTACAGGAACACGGCCGCCAGTACGACTGGAAACGCAGCCAGTAGCGCCAGTCCGAGCTCGTGTTGACGAAGAAGAACGTGATGGCCGGCACCAAGATACCGATGGTTATAAAGATCTACAGGCCCAGGCCCAGAGTGTTGCGCATGTGCGGCGGCGGCAGCTCGTTGATGTAGCCGCCGATGGTGGCCGTGGCCGTACCGGGCGAGATGGCGGCGATGAGGCGGCCCAGAGCGAACAGCCAAAAGTTTGATACGCCCGCCTGCACGACACCGCCCACGATCATGAAGACGCAGTTGCCCATGAGGGTCTTCGTGCGGCCGTACTTGTCGCTGAAGTGGCCGCAGCATAGCGAGCTCACCCTCTTCCCGAAAAGGCCTACATAACGACAAGAGCCCATGTTAGCTTCGACCGGCCAGGAAGGATTAGTCAGGTAGCCTTGGCGCCTTACATGCACCTTCGCCATCAACTAATCGACTTGGATGTGGGCCTGCAGCAAGTTGCTGCCAGCAACGTTGATCAGCTCGTGGCAGTGTGGTCTGTTCTTCTCCACCGGATCTTCTTTACGATTTGTGTGAAATCATGCACGAATTAGTGCAAAAGGTGAGTATGAATTAATGCACTAATAAGTGCGACAAAGTCGATGCAAAGCACAATGAATCGTGTTTATTTAGAACTTTCGCAATCGCGCAGATTAATTTCGTCTTAACTTCTTCTTCTCGTTTAAACAAGAGCCAAGCACATACCAATATATCTAACAAAATCCTCACCTTTATAATGAACAACACTGCAGAAGGATTAATACGGTACATCGATTGCATTTCTTAGCACTAATGATGAGCCCTTGGAAAACATGTTTCTTGTTTAGCTCTGTTTATTCTGTTGTGCTGCCTACCTCACAAAATAGTTAGTCCGGCGACATGAATCAGATCAAACGAGGTAGCAACCTAAAGAAAAAACCACGTGCTGCTAGTCGCGACCTTGCTACCTTCTTCAACAATTAATAGAAGTCGTCGTTAGGCTTCTCATCGGGGTAGTGCTCAGCAAGCCAGTCGAAATGTTGTCCGAGGGACAGTCGAACGAAGACTCGCGCATGAATGTGTAGAGACCCATTTTACGAGTCTCGTCAATAGATGCCCATTTCGCGCTGCTTCGTCCATGGCCTTAGACGTGCAGCCACTTGACCATTTCCAGGTGCCCTCTACAGGCAGCACTATCGATAGTTGCAGTGGTGCATCCTTCCGATCGGTGCCCATCCAGCCACTTGACGACATCCAAATGGCCTCTGTTCGCTGCGATCTCGTGCAGGTACTTGATCAACACGAGGTCTCCACGTTGAGCCACCGTGTCAATGCTGAATTTCTTCTTCTCCCATTCACTTAATTGTGTGGTATCGAACAGATCGATGTGGGGGCTGAAACACTCGTAGAGCCACTTCACAACTTGAAATTTCCTCTCCCGATGGCTGCAATAATAGTCTTCACGGAGATCCACAGCGGTGGACATTCGCTAAGTCCGACTGATTGGGTTAGAGGATAAAAGGGAGAGGAAAGGATCTCGTCCCAGAAGCGATCGTGCAAGCAACGCGCCATGACGAGACGACATGACTCAGCAGCCAACGACAAGGCCCGACCCGCTTCACACAACTCGTGATCAATGAGAAATTCGACCATATCCAGTCGATCTGTACCAACTGCTGGATGCACAGCAAGGTAGCTCTCCTTCCTCGTGTAACTCCATGACCCCGATACGACCACCAAAACCTGCCTCCCGCATAAATTCTTCCGGATCTCCTCTCAGCAATTCCCCGCGCTCTCTCCAGACAGTTCTACAAACCCGAAAAGTCATCCGTCAGCCACGTTTTCTGCTTGGTAGTTGCTGATACCCGTCACGTTCTCGTCTTCCTCGGATAAGTCAGAGCTCTCTTCCTTTGTCTCCTCTCCTCCCACTTCATAGTTCTCGTCTTCAGACCACCAGGATCAAACCCATGCGTGCGGTACTTCGCTCGAAGCCACTCCAGAAGCACAATAGCTACAATAGCCCCATTGTGCACTGCAGTCACGAGCACACTCTTCATGGCTCCAGGAGCTCGAGTGCTCCGATATAACCACCAAATGACTTCATGCTGCTTGTTGTGAGCGGCCTGTACCATATCTCGACGTCCCAACGGGCTACATGTCCGCGGTCGGTGTTGATTTCGTCCCGCATGGCTTTCCCTCTGGCTGGAATCTTGACCTCCTCGAAGAACTTAAGAATATCAAGTCTTCCCATAGATGCAGCGGTTTGCACCGCGTCCACGCACGTGGCGAACTCGGTCGCTGCCTTGGTGGAGACATCTGTGGATCTGCAAACCCGAATTTAGGATAAGGTCAGCAGCAAAATGTACACGAAATTAGGAGAGCTAGATTGGATCACAATTGGCTTCGTATCACTGGGGAGGCCTTTCTCTCTAGCAAGGCCGCTTTAGTTTAATTACAGTGCGAATTTTGTCAGCAGGAGATTTATCTCCTCAAAACAACAAGGAAGGAGAAATCTCTTGTAGAAGTCGCACGAAGCAGAGATGAATCGGAAGTGCAAGCAGCGTAACGTCCTGGGTTGCGAAGCTATCTGTGTCATCTGCGATTGCAACGACTTCTTATGCTCACGTCGATATTGCGATGGTTGGTTATGAAGCGATGTAGCGTAGTTTCCAGAATACCAGTTCTTTGAAGTCGAAGCCAGGGTGCAGAATGAACAAATAGTTGCTATTTGCTTTAAAAAGAGCTGTCATAAGCCCATTGTCATTGCCCTGCATCATCTGCATTACCAAATTGGCCAATGTTACTGTTGTACACCCAGTATCGAAGGCCAGGAAGCGTGGCCACTTGTCTGTGGTCCAAATATTTCAGATACAATTTCCTTTTGTGCTCGATGAAAAAATAAAGAACCTTCGAACTTGCTCATGATCGCGACCTGATCGATAGCAGGAGACGAGCATTCATCAGGCCAGTGCTCGTAAAGCCATCTCATCACTTTCCAGTGGGCATTCGCTGCAGATTGAAGCATAGCTTGAGCAGTGCACCCTTCCGATCTGTTGCGATACAGCAAAAATTTCAGCGACTCCAAAGCTCCAGATCGAGCGGCGTCATCCATTGCATCGCTTGTGTTCCTATATTGATGCAAATACTAGACGATATAGAGATGACCACGTCCAGCTGCACTGCCCATTGCGTCCGCTGTACAGCTTGCAGTTGTATACTCGTTAAGCCGACCCTCATTTGCTGCAATATTCGTGGTGAGAGTACTGGTACGGAACGTCCAATTGCCCATTTATCGCTGCAGCGTTTACGGTGGAGAAACTTTCGTGTAGCCACCGCATCATCTCAATATGACCACCTGTGGCTGCCAAACCATGGCAAGGGTGTACAGCCCTCATCTCGATTGTCGCTGAGCCACGTGACAATAAAAGTCAAATAGAAGGCCACTAAGTGGTTATTCACGGCTGCACCTTAGTAGTAATACTTAGAACATTACGCCGGCAATTTTTTTCCTTACCGTAATTTACCACCGAGAACATTCCTGAAACCTTTTTTCGGGACAGCAGCGATTCAACGACGCAACCTCTCGACCACCTTAGAGCGAAAGCAGCGCCTTTACAAAATTAGGGTAGTTTTAGAATTGCTCAACCGCTGAGATCTAACAGCTGTTGGGTTCAAAGACGCAACCTCTCGACCACCTTAGAGCGAGAGCCACGTCTTTCGGATCTTAGGGCGTTTCGGCCGCCAACGTTCAAACTATATTGATAAAAGCAATAGAACATTACGCCGGCAAATTTTTACCTAAGGATTAGTTCGGACCAGCGCGACGTGGCGTCTCATCATTGGTTGAAAATCTATGTCACACACCTTCATGTCCCGCTTAAGTACGCCAGAAATTCTCCCTCCCTTTTTTTCCTCATTCCAGAATCTGCCGGCTCGAGAAAAGATGGTGCTTGTTGCGCTGACCTGTGCGCTTGTGGGTAACGCCGGAGTGTTTGGTGTGAAGATCGATGATAGTGCACAGGTCTGGGAGTTGAAGAAGGCGATCAAGGCGGAGAAGCCGAACGACTTAAAGGATATCGACGCAGACAAGCTGCAGCTCTGCCTGGCGAAGACGGAGGGCGGCGCGTGGCTGCAAGATGACGATGACCTGGACAAGATGCTACAGAATAAAGTTGACACATCGAAGATGAAGAAGCTGCGCGCGTCGTGGAAGTTGAACAAGCCGGACCTGTTTGGGCCAGACGTGTCGCTCGGAGAGGACGTGATTCACGTGCTGGTGCTGGTTCCTGGACAAGGCCTATCAGTAGGTGCCGCCGCTCTTCGTGAACCCCATCCCGTCCGCAAGAAAAGGTGGGAAGAACTGAACGAAGTACTTGATCGGAACAAAAGGTCGAAGGTCAACTCTGCTGGTGAGTCCTCCACAGGGTACTCTTACGTGTCGTTCACCGATGTCGACAAAATAATGAGGGCGCGTCGCTACGAGCAGCCATCGAAAGTCGTCGAAAATGACAAACTTGACGTGCTCCATGCCTATCTCCTACTCCTGACCAAAGCGTTCGGAGAAATCGTGACGGGGAAAGAAGCGAAAAGACTTCACTTCATCGTCCCAATACTTGCCTGCGTTTGTGGGCTTTTTGATGGAGAAGTCCAGATTCTCGCCGAAGAGACAGTTACCGGGAAACGAGTACATGGAGACGGGTCTTTTGAATTTGTGATTGAACGTGGCAGTAAACGTGTGTGCATCGTCGAGGCAAAACGAGATGATTTTCAGCAGGGCCTCGCGCAGGCTTACGTAGGGTGCGAAGTACTCGCAGATGTCGAAGGATTGACGAAGCTATACAGCATCGTCACAAATTTCAAGGAATGGTACTTCTCCAGAAGTCTGGATGACAGAATCGAGCGATTTGATGCAACGATTACTATCGTGAACGACATTCCTACGCGAGAATCGGTGAAGATGATTGCAGAGAAGATCTACTCCATGCTGTCAGATGATGAAGAGCCAGCCGTGGCCTCCAACGAGGCTATCCTATGACGTTGGGTCGGCATTGTCAAGTCTTGTCTGCGCTCCCTTTTGAGGGATCGTTTGATGCGTACGCTTAGCTCAGTATGCGGGAGCCAGGAAGCAGCAACAAGATGCGAGGGTGGCAGGATACTATTATTAAGATCAGAAAAAAACCACAATCTAGTATTACAAAAACTAGTATGCATTGAATTCGCTAGTTGTAGGACCTCCAATTTTATTTTTTATCCTGACAAATATAAAGTTAATAGTATATAAAGATGGCATACTCACCCGATCAATATCTCGCTAACAAAGAGCGCATCAAGGAAGCGCAGAAGCGCTACTACCAGCGCACACGTGAAACTCGACTGTCGTATCAAAAGAGCTACGACGATAAGAATAGAGAGCAGATCCGTGCTCGCAAGCGTAAGCCCAAAACCGAACTTAGCGAATTTGAAACCGAACTTAATTAATTAATTTTTTTCTTAAATAAAAAGTCAATCCCAATATAATCAATGACAATGGCTTAAAACCTCCAAAAAAGGAATATAAGCCAAATATTTGAATTAATTAATTTCAGAATATTTTGTAAATGACTAAAGTATAAAGTCGATCCTGATACAAGGTCAAATAATTATAAAGTCATATCTACGGGAATAATATAGCCAAGCATATATAGGCAACATGTTTGCATACGAACTCGAAGGATTAAAGAGATTAAATATCCAACCTATCAAATGGGGCAGCACCTACCGCGTTAAGGTGCGTGGTAGAACTGGTAAGATGGTTTATATTAGCAACGTTTCCCGTCCTACCAACCAGAAGCTACTGGCGAAGCAGTACAAAATTTCCGTCGAGACTCTGAAGAAGCAGATCTCCCCGGACTATAAGGCTGACCCCAAGTATCGTTTCTACAACGGAACACACATGGAGTCGCACCTGTATGAGGGTATCCAACCTGCTGAGTTCTACGACAAGCTGGAGAACGTCCTTGCTGGTCAAACTAACGCCTTCAAGGTGAACATTGCTCTTGGCTACGATCTCGTGAGCCTAACGGATGGGGATTTTACTCAGTACTGGCACCCTAATCTGGCTAATACTTACGTATTTAAGACCCCTGTTGCTATCAACAGTCGATCCGATATTCGTAAGAAAATTATCTCAGAGATCAGGTCAATGGAGTTGGCTAACACGCTTAACTATCCCAAATCGGGGTACAAGCTGAAGTCAATTACTGGGTTCAAAATTTACATTTATTTCCGTGAGCATGCACTTGGCGATAGCGAAGCTGTTATCCCTAAGATTCTTCGCGAGAACAAGCACGTAATCAATTTTCCCAAGACCAACAACAAGTGTGTGTTTCACTGTATCGCGTGGCATTTGCATCAGCATGCTAAGAAAGATCCTCGTCGGATCCAGGCTCAGGTAAAGGAAGTATTCAAGCGCTACTGCTCCTACAAGGGGGTTCAATATTCGTTGAGTATTTTTAGAAGCTTCAAACCAATTGACCTCCTGCAGCTCGATGAACTTGAGGAATGCTTTCATTTCGGCATCAACGTCTACTCTATGGATGTAAAGACCGGTAATGTTGAGTGTATCCGTCGTTCGGAGAGAGAAGGAGTGGTTATGGATATTCTTTCCCATGAGAACCATGCTCTATACATCAAGAACATTGATATGCTCCAGTCTAAGTATCAATGTCCTAAGTGTGAAATGGTTTTCGTCAGCTCTGAAAGAGTTAAAAACCACAAAAAGAATCAGTGCGAGCTCGTGAATATCGAAAGCTTCCCAGCTGAGCCAACGATCTACAAACCAGCTCAGAACGCAATACGATCACTGCTTACGAAGTATTCAATCACGAATACTGACCAGTACATCGATCACTTCATCGTTTATGACTTTGAGGCAATCCTTAAGCCTACCGCGACTCAACACGGGGAGAATACTGTCTTCACGAACGAGCACATTCCGGTGTCTGTATCCGTAGCTGATAGCTTAACCGAGGAGGTGCGATGCTTTGTAAATGATGATCCAAAAATGTTGCTCACGGATATGTTCAAATACATCGGTAGTGTATCCGTGAAGATTCAGCAGTACAATGTCGATAAGTACAAGTCGCTTCTACAAAAAATCATCAATGCTCACGGCTTGACTGGTATGGAGATCCCTGGTGTAAATCTTGGTAGGACCTACAAGATGCCTGATGTGGACGGTTGGATTAAGGAAGGGAAGTATGCCAGCTTCTTTGACTTTCACTGCAGTCTTGGTTTTGGTAAGCAAAGGTCTGATTATGGGAAACTGAAACAGCAGCTTGACCAGGTACCAGTATTCAGCTTCAATTCTGGTCGATACGATATTAACTTGATTAAGAAGGATTTGTTTGCCGTAATTGGTACCGACAACATCAAATCTGTTATCAAGAATCCAAGCTACATGTGCATTGCAACATCGCATATGAAAATGCTCGATATTAGCAACTATGTGCCGGCTGGTACCAGCTACGATAAGTATCTTACAACATATCTCGGTGGCTGTAAATGTGATGACAAAATTAGATGTATCTGTGGTCTTGGCAAGGGTCTTTTCCCGTATGAGTACATCACCGCGTTCAATGTGCTAAATCAGACTACTATTCCACCTAAGGCGGCTTTCGATAGCAAGCTCCGTGGAACAAGTATTAACGCTGATGACTATAAGCGCATACAATTTGTCTGGGGGTACTATGGAATGAAGTCGATTAAGGACCTGCTGGTCTGGTACAACAATCTTGACGTAGTCCCATTCATCAAGGCTATCAAAGCTCAGCGAGAGCTCTTCAAGCGTTTTGATCTGGATATGCTTACAGATGGAGTGTCGCTACCTGGTCTTTCGGAGAAGGTTATGTATCAGACTTGCTTTGACAATCTCCAATATCCGGATAAGAAATCAGCTAACGCATTCCAATTTCCAGCTAACCGATTGGGTGGATACAAGAGTCAGGATGCTAAGGCAAAGCGAAAATTTGGTATGACACTTGAGCACTTAAATACATTGCTGCAAAATCAAAAGTATCTGTGTGGTCTATGCTACTGCCAGCTGACTGCTGATACCGCTTCAGCGGATCGTATCAACAATAAACTTGGCCACATCGACGGCAACATCTTGATCAGCTGTGTGAAGTGCAACACCGCTCGTAAGGATATGTCTCCCAAGGGTTTCAGATACAAGAAGCTGCTTGAGTTCAACTCAGACAGACTGGTCTATTCCATTGACAAGGAGGAGAAGGATATCTACGCTAAGATGAAAGCTAATATTGCTGGTGGTCCATCAATTATCTTTAATAGGTACGCTAAGCGCAACGAGACGAAGATTCGTGGTGGCAAGCTGTGTAAGAAGGTAATCGGATACGATGCTAATGCTCTTTATCTCTGGGCTCTCGGTAATGACATGCCATGTGGACGACTTACAACTATCGAAGCTTATCCAGAGATTGTTGAGGACATCAAGAACGATAAAATTTTCGGATTTCTTGAGTGTGATATTCATACCCCAGAACACTTGAAGCAGTATTTCGGTGAGATGACCCCCATCTTCAAAAATACACTGATCGACTGTACGGATGAGAGTATCATTGGTAAGCATATGTATGACTACAACCAAGCACGGGAGAAAAGCAGATCGAAGCCAGCTCGCAAATTAATTGGTAGCTACTTTGGAGAGAAGATCCTTATCTATGCGCCTTTGCTCAAGTGGTATCTATCTCATGGTATGGAAATCACCAAGACGTACAGCTTTATCAAAGCAAGCTCACACAAGGTGTTTGCACCATTTATGGAGGCTGTATCGAACGCTCGACGAGAAGGCGATGCCGACGAGTCCAAGGCTATGATTGCTGAGATGATGAAACTGGTAGGCAACAGCGCTTTTGGTCGATCTGGTATGGACATGAGCAAGCACAAAGAAATCAAGTATGAGTCAAGCGACAAGGCTATTAAGGCTAAGATTGAGCATTTCACCTTTCATGGATTAGAGGAGCTCAATGATGCTTGCGAACTTACTATGATGAAACGAAGACTTAAGAACAAGAACCCGATCCATTTGTCGATTGCTATCTATCAACTCGCTAAGCTACGTATGCTCCAGTTCTACTATGATTGCATCGACTTTTACTTCGATCGTTCAGACTTTCAATATCAGGAGATGGATACAGACTCCGCGTACATCGCATTCAGCTGTGATAATCCGTTCCAAGAATGTATCAAACCTGAGCTACGTGAGCACTTCGTTCAGCACAAGTATGATTGGTTTCCACGCGATTATAGCGCGGATGTAGCTAAGTTTGATCGCCGTACCCCAGGTCTATTCAAGGATGAATGGTCAGGTGATGCTATGGTCTCATTATCCTCGAAGAACTATATTTGCTATCTACCAGACGAATTGTACAAGGTGAAGGTTTCAGCTAAGGGTGTGCAACAGGGGCGAGGACGCAACAATGATGTACTTACCCCTAAGGGATTTGAGACTGTTGTGCGGGATCGTATCACACTCCAAGATACTAACAAGGGGTTTAGACTATCGAAAGAGACTAAATCTATTATCACATACAGTCAGACAAAGACAGCTCTATCATATTTCTACGACAAGCGACGTGTGCTTGAAGATGGTATTACTACAGTCCCGCTTGATATTTAATCGACGTTCAAGTGCCCATTTTTTTCTCCATCTAACATATAGCATGGACACAATACTCAAGAAGCTTTATTATGACCCTAAAACTGGTTATGTCAGTGCTCAATCTCTACACGAGAAGGCTCGTGAGATAGATCCGAAGATAACGCTTAAAAAAGTAAAGGATTGGTATGCTACACAATCAGATATTCAGAGGTTTCAAGAACAAAAGCAGCGATTCGATGGGCTCAAAATCGCCTCTCATAATCCAAATTCTTGGCAAATTGACCTTGCTTTCTGGGGGAAACAACCAATTCTAACCGGTGTCAATATTAACTCTCGCATTGGGTATGCAAAACTTTTGTCGAATAAGATAGCTGCAACTGTACTGGTAGCGCTAAAGGCTTTTATTCGATCCAATAAGGTAGATATAATCACAAGCGATAATGGGTCTGAGTTCATGAACTCAAAAGCTCAGCAACTATTCAAAGACAAGAAGATCGAACACTACAACAACGAGCCAGGTGATCACGGTACTATGGGAAAAATCGAGCGCTTCAATAGAACACTGAAGCAGAGACTTACCAAAATGTCTCCCAATAGGATTACACAAAAGCTCATCAGCGATGTTATCACTAACTACAATACAACTACCCATCGATCAATAGGGATGACACCGAATAAGGCTAAAGGCAAGGTAATTGAGGCTGAGTTGAATCATAACCAAGTCGAAGCTGATAAAATCGATAACGAGCTCGAGATTGGCACTAATGTTCTATATCGACTTAAGAAGAAAACATTTGACAAGGAACAAGCTCGTTGGAGCAAGGCGGTGTATTCAATCGTTGGTATGGACGGCTATCGAGTCCAGATCCGCTCCAGAAATGGGCATACACTCTACAAGGCTCCAAATGATCTCAAGATTATACAATCGGAGACAACAGAAGCAACAATAAATCGAGGTGACATCCTTGAAGCAGAGAAGATATTAGACCACAAAAAGTTGCAAACTGGAAAATACAAATACTTGGTTCAGTGGCGTGGTAATGAGCCTGATTCCTGGGAGCCATTCTCAAATCTCCGCTTAATTAATAAAAATAGACCGTCTGAGTTAGAGAAGGAATATTTTGGGGCTAAAGAAATTCCTTTCTGAAGCAAGAATTGGGACAAGAGTAGAAGATCGACTCTTGAAAATGAGTACTGTGAGGCAGCAAAAAAATGAGTCATAATTTACTTGTAATTTAATTTGATAGAGACATCCTCTGTAAGCTTTTGACTCAAGTATATTGTTTGAACTATTTTTGCTAAAAAGTTGAAATTATCTGACTTCATATATAGCAATAAGATATTCATGTGTCCCTCTTGTTTAGAAAACGAGCGTGAGCTAAATCGGCTTCGACGAAAGATTTGGATCATTCAAGAAGTTAGCAGAATCAAAAATGAGCTTATGGTTTTGGATCCGGTAGCTAATTTCCGAGCGACCGTAGCCAATCAGTTTTATAAAAAGGATCTCGAGAAGATCTTTGGCGTCCCGTTTCACTGTATTAAGGATCGCTATCTCAATATGCTGAATGAGCGGAATCAGATCTGTCATCAGTACGACTATGCGACCCATGATTCAGTCATGCCAAGCTACTGGTAGATAATCCTATTTTTTTATGTTTCATTATCATATATACGATTCAAACAATGTTTCCTAATTTCAACAGTCTTGCTCAACGAGAGCAAAAACGACAGGAGCTACTTGAGCGAGCGCATCGTCGCGTACGCCAAGCCACCGTTATGAGAGAGATGTATGCGGGTGCTCAGTGGTCGAGTGATGTATCTAATGCTACTGTTCCCAAGAAAACGACCGAATCGGCTCAGACAGATATTTCTGTCGCTCCTGATGCAGAAACACCCGATGAGATGAAGATTCCACTCTCGGAAATCCTAAAAAAAAGTCGTGAAAGTGGAAACTCTCAAAGAAACCCTGAGGTCTCATCTGTAGAAATTGGTACTCAAGCTGGGAGTGAAATTTCAGATGTTGGTTCGCAAACGACCATAGATACAAGGAATAGAAACGTTCAAGCCACCCCAAAAACAACTGAGGTTGGTATTGAGACAGAGCTTCCAACAATGGTTGATAGTTTTACAACCACTGATGAAAAAGTATTTGATGAAGAAACCATCGAAGCAATTAATTGGATTAAGAAGCTCTACAAGAAAAACCCGAATTGGGCTTCACTTAAGGTCAAACCTATTAAAACTAATGGATCGATTGATACTAAGCGATATATCGGTAAAAGAGGTAATCTTTATAAATATGCTAATAATAAAAGATCAGAATCAAAGTTTATCGATTGGGTAGCTACAAGAAGAGAAATCGAGAATATCCTGTACAGTGGTGAGTCGAACTCGATTGATGAGGTAGATGCTATGCGAGGTGAAGATAAAGATCAACGCTATTCCAACTTTTGGAAGAAAAGACCCGCTGATAGTCAGATCCATAGTGAAAGAAAATTACCAGCGGTAGCTATATGGGAACACGACAGTTCGTCAGATACTATGATGGATGAGAAGCGGGCAAAGGCCGCGGTCAAAATGATGATTTCAGTTTATTCGAAGAAGTTCAAGGGTTTCAATATCACAGTTATCCCTGTACTAAAAGATGGAACTGAGTTAAAGGAAGCCGAGGTGTTTATCGATACGAAAGGACTTCTAAATATCAAAAATCACACAGGAAAGCCTCTTCCTGCTAAGCTACGGGAACTGTCATGGTTATTGACTCTTCAACGGCTCATGGACATCATTGAAACGAAGGGGGTTACAATTGAATTTAAACCGGAAGAGACCAACACTCTAGCCGCTAACCCTTCACGATTCCAACCGACTACAGGCTTTTGGCTTAAAGGAAAATCAACGGGTGATTATAATGATATTAACCTACCTACTACCTCTATGGCTGAATCAGATGCAAAAACCATCATCTTGGATTATTTCCATGCCGCTCATCATGAAGTTAATGTATTTCCTATCCATCTCACTCCAGTAAAATTAGATGGAACAGTAGATAAGTTAGGTAGATACTTCTACTGGTTTAAAAACGATAAAAAGGGTATTGATGAACTACGAATGATGACTCAGCTTGGTGATATATCATCCCCAAAAAATAGCAAAGATTTCTTCAAAAAGATTGATTGGACTAAAACGTTGGAGAAGCTCTTAGATTCATTTGAATATCTTGAGAAAAGTAAGACATTACAATCAGTTTCAGAAGATGATAAGAAGGAAATCGATAATGCTCTAATTCTATTCTTATACGTTCTAAAGCAACGAGATCACAAATACATGGATGTTTCAACTAAGCCCGAGCTCAAGGGTCGTGGGCTGAGAGGAGCCGGTGTCGCTCCACTCGAAGGTGTCGTACGCCGCGGTCGAACATACAACCTAAACGAGATTCAAGGCTTAGCTACCCCATCAGCGTATGTATATCGACAGCTTGGTAGTAAGTATATCAGAATTCCTGATCTTGATAACAAAAACCTTGTCATAGTACAGCCCAATCGACGAAAATGTGGTCCGAAGCGACAAATTGGGGAAGGGCTTCAATCGATGATTCGAACGCTTGCATTCAAGCAACATATAGATCAAGCCGCTTACGATAAGCTATCCATCGACGATAAAAAACTGTTCAAGGAGATCCTTGCCATCACTCATCTCCAGTACAACTTTCATGACAGACTCGAGGACCCGTTAGAATCGCTTAAGGCGGAGTATGATAAGCTGAAAGGGGAGTTGGAACTCGGTAATGACAATCCGTCAATCATCAAACAGCTTAAGTCTTTATCGGTAGATATGTACTCTAACCGTCTAATTTCTGATTCTGAGTTTAAGGATATTATCGTTCGTTTGATATAGAGACTATGTTCTTCTTTAATCCCCGCATCATCGCCAGCTCAGGCGGAAGCTATGGTGATAACGCTGATTTGAATATTGCTGAACTGAAATCGATCATGAAGAATCTCATTATCCGCGATCGTCCTCAACAAACTCAAGCCGCTGTATGGGCTACTGACCTCGATAAATCAATAAAAAAAAGTGAGACTTCTACTCAGACGGAAGGAGGCCGCGTATGGGCGTATCAACCTAAGAAAAAAAGCAAGGCCGTTAAGACGTTTGCTCTATAAGTTAGAGAGTTATACCTTCTCTCACCAGTCTATTACGATAGCCGCGATACACTGATATTTTTTTGTCATGGATCGACACCTCGAGGATGGCAGACTCGCCATCAGGCATTTTAGTTGGAAGAAAGACACTATCCCCGAGCACTACGATCTGATCAGCTCTTAAAATAGTTGAACCTACCACCTGATCCGGATCTTTGGGAGATACATTCGATTTCAAATCTTTACTCGGTCCGCAACCCATCGTTATAGAACAGCGAGAGATATTTTTTACCAAAGGAATTCCTTAGCGAGCATGGCGGCAGGTCCTTTGTTGCGCGCGTGGCGTCGATAGAATGCATTTTTACGCTTAATATCGTTGTGGTCCAGATGTGAGTAGAGGCGAAGAGGAGTACTATCTCGATAGTGTTCATAGCGAACATCGCCAAAGTTTATGTTTTTGTACAGCTTATCGTTGATGATAACGTCCGCTGAGTACTTCTTGAACCTTTGGTTGCTCGGACGTATGTCTAAGACCTCCATTGTCTATACTCACTCGGAGATAAGAGCTTTCAATAAATCCACTTCTTCCTTCAATTCTTGAATAGCTCTACATAGAACTGATGTCAGACTCGCGAGGTCTTTGCCCCACGGATTCACCGGGAATTCCGAAGGATTCAAATCATCATTAGCACCTTGTTGAACACATTCAGGTATGATATCGGCGAGTTCTTGAGCTATGAATCCAACGTGATTCGTTTGCTCCTGAATCATGGAATATTTACGAGGTTTCATCATCATAACTGACTCCAAACCATATGGTACATCTACAATGTCAGTCTTCAACCTTTCGTCAGAAGCATTCGTATAACTTCCTACTCGGATTGCTACGTAGCTTACCCATGCTCCCGTTGCATCACAGACTCCGAATCGAATTGAACCAACTGTAGCATCGCTTCCGCTTCCCCAGTAGTTCGCAGAGCTCCAATTACCTCGATATGAAGCATTGGCTGATGAATTGCCCTTCGTGTATATTTCACTATTAGCGACTAAAGTCCCTCCTACGTGCAAAGTAGCTTCCGGCGAAGTGTTCTTGATTCCGCATCGATCGGATGAGTTCAAATATATCATCGTAGTTGAGTTCGTGTTAATTGCATTGAGCGTAGTGAATTCAGTTATATTCATTACGGGAGAGCCTACATTGTGATTCCAGCGGATGTAATCGTTGTAGGTACCTCCAGCACTGTACGAAAGGAGACTGATCTCGTCGCTACTTATAACCCGTTGGCCAAAATATCGTGAGATGGATGAATACCAAATCACACCAGAAGCGGAGGTTGAACCAGGAATGGCGCGGGTTGTTGGAACAATCGTTGCTACGGTCAGAGTACTTGTAGTTAATGATGCGGGAGTCACCACCCCGAATTGATCGATGACTCGGAGACTACCACCATTCGAATAAAGCCCGCCTCCAGCAAGCAATAAGTCTCCGCTAATGTAAGCATTACCTACGATATCCAGCATTTCTGATGGATTTGCTTGATTGATTCCAACGAAACCATCAGCCGTGATCCGAATAGCCTCCGTAAGCGCTGTCGAAGCAACTGCTGAAGATGGTTTCAGATTGATGGATAGATATCCAACTGAGTTGGCTCCTGTGTCTGTGAAGAGGATGCTTGCTCCACCTGTAGAAGAGCCGATAGCGCTTGTCGTAGCCGCAAAACAAATGCCTGTAGATGAACCAACGGTATTCGATTTCGAGCGAATAAGTAGAGCGTAGCTACTCATCATCGAGGAATTGCTAATGGTTGTTGAAGAATGATTCAGCTCGAGAGCAACCACCCCTCGCATGTTAAGCAAGGAATCAAGAACAAGAGCCTTAGATGCTTCTGCTATCCCGTTTGTAGTTAGCGATAGCTTTCCGATGCTACTGAGATCATAGGTTGTTCCTGCTTGGCGATATGCCGTAGCATCTACATAGCTACCAGAACCAGTAATGCTCAGTGAGCGAGATGATCCACTAAAGACAAGGTTTCCACCAATCGTAAGAGCTGTGAGCGTACCAAGACTCGTTATGTAAGGTTGAGCCGCGGTTTGTAGCGTCCCCGTCAGCGATGATGCGCTTAGGGAGTTGATACCTGAGATGTCGGAGGTAGCATTCAGTACAAGAGCCTTGCTCGCGGCGGCTGATCCCGGTGTGATTGATAGAACATATGCCGGGGGTGTTGATACAGGTGATCCATCCACCGTCAGACTACTACAGCTAAGAGCTCCGATTCCGCTGATATCAGCATTGACACCCGGAACGAGGGCTACACCTTCCGTTGCTTGTCCTATAGTGATTCCTGAAATATATGTCAATCTATAATCAGTTTTGCTTAGATACAGTGTTTGAGCATAGTCATATGTCAAGAAGCCGCTTGCATCTAACGTTAGATAGAATGCTGGGTTGTAGATAGGGGATTGAAAGATTGGTTGCGGATATGAAAAACCAGTACTCATTTTGTCTTAAGTTATATAGAACAAGCGATAATCATGAGCGGTATTCCCGATTTTGGTGCTTCTTTACCAAAGAAGTTCAAGAGCTCTTCGATGAAAGACATTCCTGATTTGGATATCAAATCACTATTCAGAATGATTGTATTAGGTCCCTCTTTCTCAGGGAATAATAACCTCTGTATGTTCATTCTCAAGCATTCTCCTCACGTGTTCGCCCACCTAACGATCATAGCACGTAATCCTCATCAGGAATTATATGAGTATCTCCGTGATAAATTGGATGAATTCATCACATTTGCTGACCCTGATAGTCCTCCAAGCGTCGATCAAGTTCGTCATACTCCAATAGCTTCCAATAAACCAGAGCTTGTTATCATAGATGATTATAGCAACGATAAGCTACTTCAGAAGAATCTGTTTTCTCATTACTTCACTCGTGGGAGACATTTCAAAATCAGTACCATTTTCCTTAGTCATAGCTACTTTGCTACTGATAAGATGATTCGCTTGAATGCCGAGTATGTCGCTATTCTAAAGGCTAATTCGAAGCGAGATTTGACAATGGTTGTCAAAGACTTCAATATTCGGGGAGTTGATGAACGAAGCATAGTGTATTACTACAATAAAGCTACTGAGAGGAAAGGACATATGCTGTTCATTGATTCAGTAAAAGGACAGCTTCGATACAATTTCGATCAACCGATATCTATCGAATAATTTGAAAAAAATTTGATTGTGAGAATATAGTTCCAAGCATGGCCTCGTTTGTTAAGCTCGATTCAACTAACCTTGTCCAAGATGGGTACAATAGTACATGGAAATACAGCTTCCCTGGTTCGGCGGCTGATTTCAACGATGTAGCTTGCGCGGTTCAGTCGATTTCGATGTACAACTCTGAGTATAACATTGATGCTACTCAGTTCTACAATAATTCATTTAGGATCGAAGTCCCGACAGCTGCTACAACTTCTACTGTGTCTATCACCCTGCCCGATGATTTATACTCGTATGCTGATATTAATCGAAGCATTCAGACTGCTCTCGTTAATGCTGGTGCTTATCTCATTGACCCATCTGGAAACAACGTTTTCTATATCCAATTGAGTGAGAACAGCGTCTATTACGCTGCTCAGTTTGATTTCAGTGCTACTCCTACAACGCTACCTACAACAGGTGGAACTTGGACGAGGCCTACAACAGGTTTATATAGTGCTGGTGGAACAGGATTACCTACTACGACCCGTGTTCCTCGCACCATCATCGATAATGCCGCCTTTGGAAAAGTTGTTGGTTTGACTTCTGGAACGTATCCATCTGCTCCTGCAACTGTCGCAAGTGCTCAACTATCGAACACTATCCCTCAGATTCATCCAAGTTCGAGCTATGTCGTTCGTTGCGATTTAATTAAGAATGAATACGTCGCTTCTGGTGATATTCTAAGCGCTTTTGATCGTGGTGATGCCTCTGTAGGTCAGTTGATCTCATACAAACCGAGTCAGTATGCTTGGATGAACTGCCACAATGGCTCTCGTTCAAGTATTACGATCAGCATCTTTAACCAAAATGACCAAAAGGTCAAGTTCCGTGATACATCGGTGTCAATCATGCTTCTTTTGAGGCAAAAAAAATGAGCAATGCTCAGAGTGATGATTTTTTTCTTACAATCGAAAAGATCCAGCAACCATTGGTTTCTTGCGTTTAGCTCGTACAGCTGCCATACGATCCTTTGCTTCTTGCGACCCCTTAGCCGGACGCTTACTCTTTGCAACACCTACACCGTATCGTCGCTTAACTTCACCACGGATCGACTTGATGAGAGTTTCATGCTCTGGTTTAGTCGCTTTGCTCAAAAGTAACTTTTCTCCCGCATCTACAGCATCAGTAAGTACCCCCTTACGCTTCGCATAGGTTAGAGCTCGCTTAGCCCCCTTCTTCACATCAGCTACAGTAATTCGTCCTCCATCCTTCTCAACATCGCTATCACTGTCGTAAATTCCTACACCCGTCATCGAACGAATTGCGGCTCTGGCAGGAATAGCTGCTTGGGGGACACCCAAAGCCGTTGAGATCGCTGGTACGGCGGCATCCACAGCTCGGCTAAGTAGTCCTGAATTCTTTCCGAATTTAAAAGCCGACTTAACCCCTCCCCATATCTTGGACCAAATGGAACCTCCTTGAGCTCTCTTATAACCCTTCTTGACCTCATGACGAGTAATGTCGAGTCGAACGCCACGACCGGCTTTGCGAGCTTTAAGAGCCTTTTCATAGCTTGCCGGATGAAGATGAATGACAGATCCACTACCCTTGAGTTCGTTAGCTGTTAAAGAAAGCTTACCGGTCTTGAAAGCCTTGGTAAGCTTGCGCGATGGTACGTCGCTTGAAACTGTTAGTTCGCGATACATGTTTGCTATATTCCCTGAAACATATTTATTATAGAATTGTCAAATTCAAATCTTTCATATTTTTAAAGATATTGGGTCGATTGTGTTGCTTGGAATACAGCCAAAGGATACAGAATGGTCCGCAATAATCCCCATATGTTCCTTGGTATTGTTTGGAGTTGTATCTACCGATTCCATATTTTGTTGGGGCTGCTTCACCCATTGAATCGAAGTATTCACCATTATGTACCGCTGTCCAATGACCTACATCCATATTAGGCTGTCGTAGTAGAATTAGGAAAGAACCATTCTTTGGAAGAGGAGACGTTATCTCACTTGATTCGAAAATGTTGTCAAGTCTCACATCCATTTTCTCAGCGAGCTCGATGAGGTCATGATCACTTGTGATTGGCTTGATAAGGCTTGTCATAATAATTAATTTCCAAAAAGTATATTAGAGTTGATATAGATTCCACCATGAGTGAAACACAACTATCCGATCAGTATTTGTACCAGAGCTCCCTGAAGAGCGATCCTGAGATCAAGGTATCGACCACTAAGCGCGTACCTCATGTCATTGATCTTAATCAGGGTTCGTATCAGAATGGTGTCATTACCATTGATGCAACGGCTCAGCTAAATGGTAGTGAGGGCTTTGCCTCCCTCCGCGATGCTTATATAATGCTTCCATACAAGGTCTCGATGAAGAATGGAGCTACTACTCAAAGTGCTGCTGCTAACCGCTTCTGTGCTACCCTCAAGTGTGGCAACTGGAATGTAATTGACTCGATGTCTCTCGAGCTGAATGGCAAGACTATCGTTAGCATGGCTGACTACAAGCTCTTTTGGAACAACATTCGTGCTCAAACCGGATACAGTCCTCAGTATGTTGAGAAGCATGGAAGTGAATCGTTCCTTTTCCCTGATGCTGCTCAGTCTGTAACCTACAGCTCGGGGACTAACTCTCTAAACGGTGATGGGTACTCGAACAACGCCGCTTTCTCTTCATCCTTTACACCAAGTGCTCCTTCGGGTGGTGCTACCATTCCTAACGATGGTCTCGTTAAGCGTCTTCTATCTAATCCTCCGACGGCTGGTTCTGATTTCAGTTCAACGTGGCCGTCGCTTGGTGCTGCTTCTGCTTCCACCACTATCGCTAACCAAACCTCGCGTGGTGCATTCGTAGCGGGTGCTTCTACTGCTAATGCTATTATGGGTACGTGGAACTACATGCTAAAAATCAAACTAAGTGATTTACATCCTATCTTCCGCGAACTCGATTTGATGGCTAATCCTCAGATCCGACTTCGTTTCCGTGTGAATCAGGGCTCATCCGTTATCGCCGTTGATGCTACGAAGGGTATGTCGCTTACTTCCACCACCCTCTCATCAGGTAATACGTGTCCCGTAATGGTTGCAGCTTCTTCCACTGGTAATCCTATGGCTGGTGTTCTTGCTGCTTCTGCTGGTTTCAGTATTGCTTGGGGAGCCGTAGTTAATTTGCTTGAGCCTACTATTGATGGTACGTACATGCCTTTCACTACTTCTCGCTTGTATGTCCCGTTCGTTCATCTCGAGAATCCTCAGGCTATCATCTCTAAGCCCGTTAGGAAAGTACGCTACAATGACTGCTATGCTCAGCTTTTCTATCAGCGAGCTGGTATTGGTAAGCAATCGACTCAACACAACACATCGTTTGATCTACAGCTATCGGCTTCGGTAAAGAACGCTAAATATGTTGTACTACTTCCTTTCGCCGAACAAACGGGTAGTTTCGCTTCCGCTGCTGTTCAACAGTTCCAAAGTCCTTTTGACAGCGCTCCTTGGACCCTACACCCTGATTCGTCGATTAGAAACTTTAATGTTCGTATTGGTTCGAGTCAGACGTTTGACATCAGCCACGACTACGACTTCCATCACTTCACCAACGAGGTGGCTAAGATTGGTGCTATCAATGGTGATCTAACTCCTGAGCTTGTGAATGGTCTCCTTGACTATCAGACGTGGTCGCTAACCAACCGTGTCCTCATCGCGGATGTCAGTCGCCTGACCGAAAAGGATATCCCTCAGTCTATTCAGATTCAGGGGGTGAATGCTGGTTGTCAGGGTGTCAATATGATTATTTTGGTAATCAGCGAACAAGAACTGTCCTACGACCGTCTAACGGGTGAGATTTTAGATTTTACCACAACATAGTTAGAAGGTGTTTAGAGATCCTATACTGAAAACAAAAAAAATATGATTGATTTATTGGTGATCAGCTAACCATTGTTGATGACGCTTAGTTCGTGCATGTTGCGACTTATCGCTCCGTCTATGTGACCCCCACAATCACATTCGATTCTTTCAGATGCGTGTGCTCTTAGTCTTGCTTTATTGGCATCGCGATACTGTTGAGCTTTCATCCGCTTTTGCTCCTCTGTAAGGATGGCGGCTTGACGGATAACACAATTAGTTGTATCGATAACAAGTTGTTCAAATTCATGCAGCTCTCGGCGGTTTTCGATCTCGTGTTCCGACACTAAATGAATATTGAAATTATCGATTCCATATTGATTAAAGTGATGATAAATTGCACACGGTCTGTGATTACCATTGATCCAAAGTCTATAATCTTTCAGATGCATTTGCCATCTACGATGAATTGATTGTGTGGTGCTACCCACATAGACAATCGATTCGTCCGCGTTGGTGATCTTGTAAATATATCCTTTCATTATTATATCATAGACTTTATATCTTTCAGGATTAAACGCAATTGAAATAATTAATTTATTTTTTGAATAGGTATCTGGGTAGGTATATAGATACAATGAGTTCGACACTAACATTCGGCAAGTACAAATCGAAGACTATTGAAGAGGTATATTCCTCTGATCCATCATATTGCAGATGGTTGTCTCATCAAAATCGTTTTACCGATCTTGAGAATGACCCTGTTGCCCAATTCCTTCACATCAAATTCGGAAACGACGATGGTTCGTTTATGATGACGTGGGGAAAATACAAGAATCGAACTATCAAACAGATTCAAAAGATTGATCCTAATTATCTCGATTGGCTTAGCAAGGATGACTTTGTTAAGACTAAGTGTCCTAAGCTAAAGACTGAAGTAGATGCTCTTCTGAGCTAAATCCATTGACCATATTTTTTTTTTTACTGATGATAAAAAAATATCGATGACTTACATGTACTTGTGAATCGTACTGAAATGCTTCTTCGGTTGGGGAGCGGTTTTATGGAGCTTGGAGGATACCTCCTTCACACCAGATGGTATCGAGAGGTCGCGTTGCTGAAAGAGCACCTGTAGTATTTGAGCGGATCTGAAGCCACCATTAGATCGAAAGGGCGTTGGTTTCGCTCTCAGGTGGTCGAGAGGTCGCGTTGCTTAAAGAGCACCTGACCCGAAAGAAGGTTCCAGGAATGTTCTCAGTGGTAAATTACGGAAAGTAAAAAAATGACGGTGTAATGTTCTAAGTATTACTACTCACCTTCCATAGCATCAACCGTGCATGCGATCCAAGCTTGTTGAAACCTCTTGCCACCTGCCGCCAATGAAAGTCAAAATGTTCCAGTGCTGTCTTTCTTCTCTTGCGCGCTCTTCCAATTTCTACTTCGTGTTCAGGTGCCACTCAATGCAGAACTTCACGCTGTATGTCCATGCTGTGCGGCTACGTCCATCGCTAACGTCGCCGCAAATCGTTCCTCTTTGCCCAAAGAACTCCATTCGAATATATTAGTACAGCGGTCGGTACCGAACTCAGCCTATAGCCACTCCACTAGTAGTCACACGATACATAGTTTCGTCGGTGTCTCTGTTCTCCTCGATCTCTGTGTAATGCGTCCAAGTCCCCCCACTCGATTTTCTTAGGCCACCCCGTAGTGTCTTCCACGTACACGTCCTCGTTCGTGAAAAAAATGCTTTAAAATGTCCAAGGCTCCAACTTCCACCGCTTCCTCCACCGCTTCTTCCTGTACTGCGATCCGCGGGAAATTCTCAAAAAGCCACTCGACCAACAACGCTAAAGTCTCATAACTCCAGTTATACATTTTGAGAGCTGATACTCGGTAATGCGGTTTCTCGGTTCGGAGTAAATTCCGGACGGACTAACCTTACGCTGGTTCGTGACCCACGGTACTGTGTTCCGGTGCGTTCAAGAAGCGCCAACGAGTTAAACTTGCCTACGTATGATGTGTTCAAGCTGAGTTTCAGTTAACTAGGTTACTAGGATACATTTTTGTCGTATCATGAGTTATCTTGACAGTCAAATACATTCGCCTAGCGATGCTCCAGCAATGGTGATCCACCAACATTGCTGGTGGCTATAGTGGTTGCGAACCAGATTTACTCTGTTTGCTAATTGCCACATCAAACCTTGGTCTAAAATAGAGAACGGAGCTAAAACGGAGATCATTTATGTATTATTCAAGCTCGAGAGTTCAAAGCCTGCGGTAGTTTATCAAGCGGCAATTCTTCAAATGAATAGAAGAAATGTCCCGTAGTAGGCGACAACATGGAGTGTATTCTTAAAGGCGCTACGTTCACGACTGTATACAATAGTATACGTGTACTAGTATTTCAATAGACAGTTCCCAAATACAGCGTTCGGCAATTCGTGGACTTCCGGAGTGGAACAAGCGTAGGATACGGGTACTCTCGACGCAGACGTAGTCCCAGACCAATGGATGCGAGCGGGATATCTACCATCGGAACGGACCGTCCACTGTGGGCTCAACTACAGTCAAGTACGACGACTTGATTCGATGGTCGGTTGACGATGCCGAACATATTTTCATCGAGCGTGCCAGGGAGCGGCCCGACCATCAGCAGTTACGGAAGTTTAGTGTTCGGCCTGGAAGACTTGCGCTTGAGGTAAGACATCGTAAGTTCCGACCGACTTGGAGAACTTCTTCCAACGTTTGAGGTCAACTTTCTTGCCGATGTTAAGGACCTATTGAGGTGCCTTTCGTACTCGTCGAACTTGGCCAGGATGATATCATTGGTGATCTCCACGAGCCTGACACGGTCTTCAGTAGTGAGTGTACACTCCCCAAGTTGACAACTGATTTGATCAGTGACGAAAGAATTCGCGTCCCGACAACGGAAGAGGGTAGATCTTGCACGTGAGCCTGCGCGTCAACCTGATGATTTCCTGAGCTCTTAGCACCACTGTAAGCGATGATATACATGTATTGACTGAAAACGTGTTGACTTTTTGAAGAGATTGCAAGTCTGGCAATTACGTTATCGGGATATGCGGTACTACAGCACACGTTCGCCACGACCACGAAGTAATTAACCTTTACTAGGGAACAAGGACTGAAGGAATGCATGTACTTTAGTAATACTGCGTGCACCGCGATGGTAAATTACAGCCATTACTTCCGCCAGTCGTGAGTATCAGGATTCCTAGTGTTTTATTTTAACTTGAGATGAAGCGCCAAGACTAAAAAATGACACGTGGATCGACAGATCCAGCTTACCACTCACTGAATGACGAGATGCTGGTTGGCGCAAGAGCTGCACCTGCACTTCAGGCCTCACATCGGCACGACAATGCAAGAAACCAACGCCCATACATGGGGTCGAGAACGCAGCACCCAACTGAACTCGCCGCTCGTTCCCTTTGGATGCGTCTTCCTCACTTGGTGGCGCTGATACAAGCGCTAGTACGCCACCTTCGATCCCCACTCCACCATTACCTTCACTCGCCTCAGTAAATGTCTTTCGTAGTCCTCGCTCCAAATCCGCAGACTTTGTCAGCCTCCGAGCCAATGTTCCCACCAAGTTACTCCGAATAAAGTGCTCTCCTCGACCCGTGCAGGCCACGGCGAACGCATTCTTCACTTTGCTCTGCTCACCTCGCTTCCTTTTGCGACTATTTCTTGTCCCTCTCACGGCATTCGATGCATCGCAGCCCATTCGCGGACACCCTGCAAGTCCCAATCGGCCTGGAACTTTGTACGCCACCCCGCCACTCGACAATGCAGCAGCTACGTTCCCCATCGGATCCATACAAATGGCCCCAACGGTGTCTAGCCGTTCCTCTTCCTTGGTCTCCGCTACTTCTTGAAAGCGCCGATGCCACTTGGTCCAATGCTCTCGTGTCTTCTCCGTCACTTGATACTTCTCCAGCTCTTCATCAACCGCTGTCTCAAGGCCAAAGTCGCGCGCTAATTGTCGAGTATTTCCCCCTACAACCACGAGCGGGGGCTGTCGACCGAACGCAAATGTCGCGGTTGAGTCATCACTCTTGGCCTGCTCCAAGAGCTTCAACGCCAATGTACTGGGCTCCTTCACCCCAGTTACAGCCCCACAACAACTCACCAAGTGCGTCTGTCCGCACACGACGCTGGCCTCGCACTCCACCCGTCCCTCTTCCGTCAAGTTCGCCCCCAGACCGGCATTCGTGAGTGTGCTGTGCTCAAAAGCCTGCAGCAAGTGCGCAGCGATTTGTGCCGCCGAAGGAGAACTAGAACGTGCAATGACTTGATGAGCACTCTCGAGGGCTGATCGAAGCAGCGAGAGATACGCAGCTTCACTAGAGGAGCCATAACGCCCAGCACCGCAGTGAACTGCTAGAAACCAGTCGCTCATGACTGTACGAAAAAGGGTCTTATGGTTATTGACACAGTATTAACAGCAACATAGACAGCTTTAGACGCCGATGTCTTCGTTCCAGAGCTGCGGCTTGTCGTGGATGAAGTCCTCCATGAGCTTAATGCACGTCTCGTCCTGCAGCAGTTTGACGTCCACACCTCGTGAGCGCACGTACTCTTCAGGGCCCTGGAACGTTTTGTTCTCGCCCACGATGACTGTCGGGATCTTGTAGAGCAGCACAGCGCCGCTGCACATGTCGCACGGACTCAGCGTGGAGTAGAGCGTGGAGCGCGCGTAGTCGGCGGCCGTGAGGCGTCCAGCGTTCTCGAGGCAGTCCATCTCGGCGTGCAGCACGGCGCTGCCACGCTGCACGCGGCGGTTGTGGCCGCGCGCGACAATCTTGCCGTCGATCACGAGCACTGAGCCGATCGGGATGCCGCCCTCACTCAGACCCAGCTTGGCCTCGTCGATCGCAGCCTGGAGGAACGGATCCATGATTTTGGTATTGGACGGCGAGGAAGGGAATGACGCTGCGCTGAGGGCAGCAAGCGTGTCATGGACTGGACGAGTTGCACAACATGCCCGTGGATGCAGGCAGACCAAGCGAAGATGCTGACTTCCGCTCCGCCTGACTCAAAGTCAAGCGATAGAGCTATGGCCAATTGATTGAGAGCACCGCGGATGATCTTCATGCATGGAACCAAAGAGTTGAACTCTTAGAGTCTGGAGATCACTGCGTTGCTGCTACTGTGCCGGCTTTTGCTCGTGGGCAGTGCAAGTTGAAGGTATTGCCTGAGACCAAGCACCAAGCTCAGCTGCCCTTTTTCACCAATCGGGGATGACCTTTACTGGTTTGTGATTGGGTGAACAGACAATTTCCCCCAGATTTGAAGCAATATGATTGGTTTAAATGATCTTTTCTCAGAATGTCTGATAACGCCATCCGTGTTGACGTGTTCTGGCTGTTGAAGCTCACTTTAGATTCTGCCGCATCAACCCCAAGACTCCACGAACATGACGACGTCGACCTATCGTCCAGCGGAACTCATCGCCCCGCACATCTTCGAGAAGCTGCTGGACCATCAGAGCTCCGTGGCTGTGGTATCAACCGGCGGCGAGCCTCTCGAGTGGACGTACGCGACGTTACTGCGTCGGGCTTTCACGCTGCGTGACGTTCTACAAGACAAACTACCGAAAGACGAAGAACAGCCTCGAGTCGCGCTGCTTGGAGCTCGTGGGGCGTCGTATCTGATCATCCAGTGGGCCATTTGGCTGGCGGGGGGCGTTGCGGTGCCCCTGCATCCAGCGCATCCTGCCGATGAGATGGACTACATTGTGTCGGACTCGGGAGCGACGCTACTCGTTGTTAACGAGTCATTCTTGACACCAGACTCGAAGCTGAGGGAGTATGTGGCTGAGCTGCCAAAGAGGCTGAACGTTGAGGTAGTTGTGAGGCCTGATGATGTCAAGGGAGACGATGACAAGGAGTTGTCGAGTGAACAACTGAAACTGGTCCAGCAATGGCTGGACTCGACGGACTACAGCAATTCTGGAGCCTACATGATCTACACGAGCGGCACGACGGGACGTCCCAAGGGTGTCGTAACCACCCATGCAGCTTTGACGGCGCAGATTAGTGACTTGGTGACGGCGTGGGAAATGAACCGTAACGACCACTTGATCCACTTCCTGCCTCTCCATCACGTGCACGGTATCCTCAACAATATGCTGTGTGTGATGTACGCTGGTGGGTCTGTGGAGTTCCTTCCGTTCGCGAAGCCTTCTCTTATCTGGTCCAAGCTGGGCCAGGCTGCGAACACCAAACGTCCGGTGTCGATGTTGATGGCAGTTCCGACGGTGTACATGAAGTTGCTGGAAGACTTGGAGAAGCAACCGCAAGACGACCCAAAGGTTCAGAGCGCGTTGAATGGTGCACGCGGCCTCCGTGTGGCGATCAGTGGGTCTATGGCTTGTCCTGTGTCCATCCTGAACCGCTGGGAGAGTCTGACGGGGCTGCGTTTGCTGGAGCGCTATGGTATGACGGAGCTGGGAATGGTGCTGACAAACCCGCTGCACGGCGATCGTCATTTGGGTTACGTTGGGAACCCGTTCCCGAGTGTATCCGTTCGGGTCGTGGACCCCGACACAGAAACCGAGCTAGCACTTAGCGAGGAAAAGGAAGGCGAGCTGCGTGTCAAGGGACCGTCGGTCTTCCATGAATACTGGAGGAAGCCTGAAGCTACGGCCAAGGAGTTCGATGCCGATGGGTGGTTCAAGACGGGCGATATCGTCCAGTACAGCAACGAGCTCAAAAGCTTCCGCATCCGTGGACGAGCGAGCGCTGATATCCTTAAAACGGCAGGTTACAAGGTCTCAGCTCTGGACGTTGAACGTGTATTGCTGACTCACCCACAGGTGCTCGAATGTGCTGTCTTTGGGCTGCCGGACGAGACGTGGGGGCAGATCGTGGCAGCCGTCATTCGCTCCGACAGTAAGGCCGACAAGGTTGGTCCGGATATCTTCTCCCCGCCTCTGGTGGAATTCTCAAAGGAACACCTTGCGACCTACCGCGTGCCGCGGAAGTACTTCTTCGTCGAGGAGATTCCTAAGAACACGATGGGCAAGGTGAACAAGAAAGCGCTGGCCAAGATCTACTCGGAAGAAAAGGTTTAGTTATCCGATCGCTTGGTGGAAGTGCAAAAAGAACGTGTTCGTTAACGCGCGCGCTTCGGTGAAAAGATAATTTCACGTCGACCGGCCTTTTGTTTCGTCAACGTTGTGGCAGTGGGCGTGGAAGGACCTTCGGATGGTTGCTGAGTGAGATCAGCTACCGGTGGGCTGCCATTGTCAGTACTAATCGCAATTAAGTGAGCCAAAAGCAGATTGCTGAATGCTACAGTAGTAAGTGCACAAACCGAAGTTTCACGTCGATTTTGTAGCACTGCACCAGTGTGTACATGTAGATCGCGACGCTCTCCATTTCCAGATACTTGTTATCGCGCTTTTCAATTGCGTTTTCCATGGAGGAAGCCTTCGATGATGAGACTGCGTCCAGAATTGTCTTCGTGCGTGACGACATGACCCATGACTGCTGGAATGCTGTGCTTTTAGCTGCTTGTGTACTCGTCGCATTACCAGGATCTAGCAACACAGCACAGTTCGCAAACATAAAAGCTGAGGAGCAGAGAACATCATGCATTACCACTGCATTCATACTCGTCATGGTTGGTCGGGAGTACCAGTTCGGCGAAGTCTCACGAATGGCTTGCGAAGCTGTAGCGGCCAAAATGCGCTCTTTCGCATCGACGGGAATGACTGCACTGGTGATCGAGTTGGCAGAGTCGCTTTCTCTCGAACTGCTGGGTGAAGGGGGCAATTCCAGTGGAACTACGCATGTAACAAAGAGCGTAACTTGTGGTGAGATATCGCACACATAAGTTCCAACAATTTGGCGGGGGTACTAACCATTCTCCAGCTTGCTGTCAACAAGATTCCTTGGAGAACCGCTGACAGGAAATGGTGCATCGAAACGATTTTCTGGTTTGTCGCTCGGATTTTCCTCCAGCGCCAACAACAACTTCTTCTGCCAGCCTAGTGGTGGACGGCCCAGCACGATGCTACCCTGTGACGACGTTGATGTTGACGGGGATGGCGACGGCCGCGGACTCGGTGTGAAGCTCATCCGACTTTCCAGCTGATCGTGTTCCTGAAGAAAAAGCAGAGCATGAACGCTTGGAACTACGATAATCAGGGTTCCAAAGCAACCTACTGCACAAGAAAGTCTGGTGGAGAGCTGGGACTGTAGCACTGGAGAGCAACAAGGAGTAATAAGTCAGGCAATGTTATGGAGACAGGAAGTACAGACCTTCTGCTCGGCTCATTTTGAAAGGCAGCGGCGAAGCTTCAAATGGACTTGATGGCGGCGTAGCAAGAAACGTTTCGTAAATTCTTGGAGAATAACGAGAAGATTAGTCCCTGGCTTGGTTCCAACACGCTATCCCGTCTTACGGGTCTTTGGCGTTTCCGAACGAGCCGCTATCAGGACGAGAAAATGCCTGTGACAGAGGGCAACAACAAGAATATGTAAATATTCGTAGTTGTATTGATAGCACTTGCACCAACGATACCGTATCCGGACTGGAGCCAGCGCACGAACAGGAGTTGACTCTCCAGAGTTGATAATCTCGTTGGTCAGCCTCACTCCTGCTGGCAGTAAACGCTTGGCGGCCATGAAAACTCGCGGTGTCGCTGTCGGGTGACTGCTGGTGAGCCTCAATTTCTCCACTGTGACCGTGTAAATTTTCGTCTCGAAAAATCTGGCGTGGATGCTGTAGCTGTGGGTCAAACACTCAAAAGTCAGCACTGAGAACATAAACACCCAGTTATCAAACTCGCATACCCGTAGCTCGTCGTGCTCCCCAGTGTCACTGATGTGCTGCGAAAGCCGATTGATGTGTGCGTCTTGTGGGACTGGCTCGGCAACAACCTGCTTCGTGCGTAGAGCTCGGTTCTTGTGTGGTAACTCCTCGCCATCACTGCACCACAAGCATAGATGCATAGTCAGCAGCAAAACTCTTCAACCCCCCCCCCCCCCAATTCACGCATCTTACTTGAAAAAGAGCATGTCGACGCCTGAAGCAATCGACGATGGTGGTCGTTCCTCACGAGTACTTTTCAAGAGCTGAGCTGCTCCTGGTGGCTGCCCATACTTTCTGGTCTTCTTCACTGGGGTGAAGATGCATCTGTTCTCACTTCTCCCGTCTTGAGCACTTTGCTCTTGTTCACGGCCTCTCTTTTGCCTCGGACTCGATGGTGCCCCGGCATCCTCACGTCCACCAACCCGTGCAGTCTCTCTAACCTTCTCCTCAGCGTCAATCCCAGCGGCACTCATGGCACCTTTCCGCTCCAGCTCCAGGACGCGGATATCTGCCAACATACTCGAGCCTTGTCAGTGGAAAGAGGACACTCACATCAATTGAACGCGAGGACCTTGAGACTCGTCGTCATCTCCGATAGACACAATGTACCAGGGCTTCGCCGAGTCCCGCACTCTCGGCTGGGAGCTTCGTGACGGGCTCGTGGGCTTGACGCGCTGGTGTTGGACTTGCGACGGGAAGTGCATCTGTCGACGTCGGCCGCGCTGCGAGTACAGCGCACGGTGTTTCCCGCTCGTCATCCAGTTCATACTTGGCTTGAAGGTTTCCTTGGATCCTCTTGGCGCTGCTGCGGCTTGCGAGGCAAATTGCGGAATGAAGTGAGTGCGGACTTTCTGAGCATGTCGCACTTCAACTTAGAGTGATGGTCATATTGCAGTTGGTGTACGTTGGTATCTATACAGTGGGTTTTATCGAGGCGGGCCACTTCCTTATCGAGGTCGCCTCCTGAAATATCTAGGTCTGGTCTACCTAGGTGGAGATTTTCTCGTCTCCACGTTTTTTTTTCTCTTCTGTTGTCTACGATCTTCTGAACGGCTCCATGCGTCCGCGTCCTAGCACCTCGCTCTTGAGCAGTTCTACCATGTTGATGGCCGCGTTCACATCTCGATCCCAGTATCGAGCCTCGTAGTTCTCGTGATCACAGCGCAGTACCGCGTGGCATTTTTTATCCTCGAACTCCACCTCCGCTCGGTTGCGGACCAACACCACGCCCTTGCACTTCTTCCGTTTCGGGAGCTTCGTATCCACAGAGTAGCGAGCTGCCGAAAGCGTTTGGTGGCACTGCGAGCAGAGCTTGCTCGTCCTGAACTCGTCCAGGAAGACCACTGTAGCGCGTTTCCGCAACGATGTCGAAGTCGGTCGGGTAAAAAGTCTCCAAGCTCTTGTGAGTCGGCGACGATATCCCAGGTGTCTGGGTTGTCAGGGTCTTCTTTCTTTTTGCGCTTGCGGGACATTTTGCGAAAGATGGAATGAGAGAGCTGCCGGTAGCCGGCGACAAAAAGCTCCCCACCGTATTGTTACTAGGATGATAGCTGCCTTCTGTCCGCAATAAAATCCTGGAAACATAGGATGATAGCTAAATCCTGGAAACACCTTCACGTTTTTAAACATTTTTATGGCGCTTGGTTAAAAAAACGAATCCATGACTACGTTGAACCAAAAGCACTGGTACGCCAGCCGCCTGGACGTCAATCTGGTTGGTGTGTGCTGCACCAGCAGCCTGCTTGTCATGGCATCATTTCACTGGACAAGTCTAGAGCTGCCCCATAACAGTTTACGTACTATGGCAAAGAAAAACGAGGGCCACTTTGAGATCATTTTGATGATCACCCTGCCGGTAACTACGCGTCACCCAGGGTAATCTCTCCGGCTGTTCGAGGTGCTGTCGTCGGAGGTGTTTCTTGAGCTGTTATACGGCCAATTACAGTCACAGCAGGAGGCAAGTGGTTGAAGCCGTAGCAGAGGTTGTTGCACTACAGTGCTTGCACTTCGCCCACTATAAGATGGTCGAGACGATTTCATGGTATGGATACCAATTATCTTCGCGGAATTTAAGTGTGATCAATCTTCAGTTCTGAATCACCACTCTCAAATCATAAGTGTGGCTGGCAACTGAAGCACGCCTATATAGATTTCACGTGTCACTGCCGGATTACAAGGGCAAGAACATCGTGTTCTTCTTCTCTCGATGGACTTCAAAACGAAGACCACCGCACTTAGCGGCACAACGGTGTAATTTTGAGGTGCTGGGCTGCAGCGTGGACTCCCAGTTTTGATCAACAGCTTTTGAATGTAGAACAGTCGGTGCGAGCTGCACGTATAAATAATACATAGTACCATCGTCGATGTCCACGCCGAGACCGGATCTCACATCTCCGCGAGCCAGCATGATGGTTCTTGAGTCACGATGAGATCAGAAGCCTAAAACGTTATTGCAGGAGGCGGTGCCTCGATAAGGAGGCATAAGGAGGCGACCTCGATACGGTGGTGGCCCTAGTCAGTCCGCATATATGCAATAGAAGCCTAAAACTGATCCAGTCGCTTGGTACTTGAGCCCAATATACAAAACAAAACAAAATGAAACCAATCTCTTTACTGGACGTCAGGAGCCCCCACCCCCAGTCAAGACTCCAGGCTGGAGTCTCCAGCACCAGTTGTGTGCAGATTTGCTTGATCGTTATAGGCGCCCGACGGGCACACTTGAAGCCGGGTCGTGCGACTTTACGATCCCACAAGTTTGCACCTGCACTTCAAGTCGCAACGCTGCCTATCCAAGCCCGATTGTGGTGGCAAGAAGCACGCGTTTGCTTACCACGAGTAAAGACTGCCATTGTAGCTGAAAGTACCGATATCAGTTGTGAATCAGCTGGGAAGAGGTCTCTTAACCATGTTTCCTGGACACTCGATCTCCATCTGGCAGCCTGCTCAGTCCCTATTTGATAGGCCTGAAATCTTAGCGGCCAGACCCCTACACTATCAATCGCCAAGCTAAGAAAAAGTGGTGGTCGTCCCAGTTCTTCCTCGTCAGATCAACTGGTTGTTCAGTTCACTTTCAACCGTGGTAGACGACAGGAGGCGGAAGTCTAAACCCAGCGGAAGGTTCTTCGAGTGTCTTCAATCTAGCGCCTTCTATCGATCTGGTTTTCCGTAGAAAGAACAGTGGAGCTCGCCCAACTGGTCAGCGTTGCCAACGGCGTCTTCACTTTTGCATTCTCCACAAAATCAGCGCGACGCCAGTCCTTTCCGACTTGGAAACCCTAGTCATGCCGGCAAACCAGACGCAGTCAAGATCGCGAAATGGATCAATCACTGCCACCAAGGCGCCAACGGGACTACAGCTCCTGTCCCCAACTTTCCAGCAGTCGAGTCAACGTATACAGTGGGTAAATATTAATAGTACTGCCAAAGGCAAAATGGCATGGTTTGCTGATATTCCTAGTCCAGAAAGTATCTGTAGACGTAGTCTTCGTCAGTTTTGTCAGCAGTTCCAACGAATTGGGCACACTGGTGGTAAAGCGTCGAGACTTCCTCGGATAAATTGCGAGCTGTTCCGTGGTAGACGATGAGGCAGTCGGTCGGGATGGTTTGCAGCAGCGACTTCACGGATTTAATGCAGCTCGGAGCTCGGCAGAAGAGAAGGAAGTCGCGCTCAGAGAAGTTGAGCACGTCGAAGAGCGAGCGAGCGTCGATACGAACACCTGTAGACTCCACGGCGCAGGTGCTGAAGAGCTTTCCATCGTCGAGTGTGGCCTTGATGGGGTAGCTTAAATCCAAGGGGCACTCTGTGGCGGCGAACACAGTGGCAATGGAGGTGTTGAGTAGCAGCACGAAAATGGTGATCGCGGCGAAAATGCAGTTGCACATCCTGGCTCGACGGAAGATACTCCGGGAGCTCTGTTCGGGTGGCCGAGAAAATAGCAGTGAGGCTCCCTGCTAGGCTAGATGCGTACAGCTTCACACCTGGGGTCGACCAGATTCGAACCAGCCTCAGCTTTAAGCTGGTGGGGCTGAGTGGCGTGAGATATCCAAGGTACTGCCTGTTCACTTAACTCGTACGACCTGATTATATAGTCAGGGTAAAGACGAACACAAACACGCCCGCCTCATGTTCCCTTTTCACACGGTGTCCGTTTGCTGCTCGAAAAATCAGCTCGAACTTCAAATCACTCGACGCGATTCCGACGTCCAGTCACCACACCGCGCAGATACCCAGAATCCGATACCCGATTCGGAAATTTTCCGACTCGAAAATCCAGCACCAGCGGAGCCAAGCTGGCAATCCGCAAAAAATGTCTGTACGACTCATACTAAACTAGCCGAGGGCCGCCGCTTCGCGGCGGGGCGCTTGCATATTGTTCATTCGTGCTCGAGTATCTAGTAGATAATGCCTCCGTTTCGCTCGCCACACGCTCGCTGCACTACACACATGTTAGGTTGGGAAGTTACAGGCTGGGGCGGGCCCTTCGACACCGCAAGGTTCTTTCAGGGTGCCGATAATATTATCATATCGGCGATAGCTCACATTTTAGTATTCTATCCAATCACATTTGAAATATAATCGATATTTGCCCACAGAATTTTTAGCTTCCCCGCTCATTGTTATATGCTGGGTAGTTTACGACATCTCAAATAGAATACGGCCGTGAACGTGCGGCCACCAGAGCGTGGCGATAGTTTTTACGAGCACACAAAACTATATACATTTGCCCCGGGCTCGAATAGCAGTTGCACACGATAACAGAACTCACCATGGCTGACTTTAGCGACAACCAAGATGCTTTACGAGGTCGACTTGTCCTCCCGTACATACAGAACCATATGATAATTAAGTGGGACAGCGTCGTGAAGAAAATGTGCACCATAGGTAAGTCAAAACATGCGCTCCGGGAACGACTCAAATCTCTCAAGAAAACACACGGCAAAACCCCCGACTGGTTCCCTTCAAGTTATTTCCGTACACGTCAAGATGCCCTACTATTTGCGATGTAGGCCCGGGTTGACTCTACCTACAGCGCACGTCGTAGCTCTCGTCCTCCAGCCGAAGCTCGTAGGATCATCGACCAAGTCTCTTTTTTCTTCCAGAATATCCATGCAAGATGTTCGTCAACTTGCCGGGAAAACGCACCTGAATACTGGAGAGGTTACACCTGATGGGATCACTATATTGCTGAAAGTCTTAAGAGTAGGACCGCACGGCACATTTGGAGACATTGGCTGCGGTGTCGGCAATGTGATTGTTCAAGTTGCAATCGAATCTACCGTCAAACGTGCGTTGGTATCGAAGTGAGGCAGGAACTGGCTTCCGCGCACAATGCAATATTTTGGCATTCTGCTGAAATTTCGGGGCTTCTTTCAGTATCCATTTTTCACGGTGATATCTGCGCTTGGACCAGGAGCCACGCGAGCTTTGTCTCTTTGCTCGATTATTTTAGTCAGCAACATCGATTTTACGGAGGAAGTCAATATTGCACTTGAACAGTTCTTGTGTATGTCCACGGGGGCTAGACAAGTAGTACTAGGAATAAAAACGTGTCCCCGCCGCCGAAGCACCTGCTCCCGTGTTTTCGGTTTGCTTTGGAACTTGAAAAGCTCCGTCCAGCTTGATATTGAGTGGGCCAGTAGCACAAATGAATTGTGCGTGTACGAGCGCTTGTACTCCCCTCGTTTTGATCAATTGAATGAATATGTCGTAGAACAGTCAAATATGATTATGTATTTCTTCAAATCTGTAGTGCTTTGTGCCTCTGTACTCTCCGTCGGGCTCAACTGTGGAAGCTTGCTCACGCGTAGAAGGTAGAGCTCTGAGACGGGGCCACTGGAGGTTCCGCCAATAAACTGATATCTGTCTTGTACAAGCTCGACGATCTCCTTGTCCTAGCCGCTCGTATTGAACAAACCGGCCGGAAGATAGTGGTCGCGAAATTTCCTCCAACAAGTCCAAGGCACCTGGCAAACAAAGACTTTCGTCGGCTGACCTAAGTGCACTTGAGTATACAGCAAGTCTAAATGCTTGGTATACCAATTTGTCATATCCGTCGGATTCTGCCCCTCAAAGCGGCAAGTAACACAACCTCTCGTAGGCCGTGAGTCCAGAAACCGCACTTGAGAACAGAGCGGATAGCACGGTGGTGTGATGGTGCCATTATAGCGTTCAGGAATATCTCTTCTTGCTGCACTAGATGGGGTGCAAATAATTGCAAGCTCTGCCTTGGTAGGATTTGCGTCCATCCCTTCTGAGTCCAAAAGAGTATTCTACCATACTCCCAATACTAGCTCGCCCATCAACTCAACACAAACCCGCGGTGAGGGCCCCATTTGCTCTCTCGCCTGTCCGCCATTTTCCGGGAGATAAACGCGTTGCATCGGGCCAGATCAATAAAGACAAGGGCCAACTTCTTGTGCCATTTGCGAACTGATTGTCCATCTCCCACGAAAAATCGAGCTCTTAGCTGAAATCGATACGATTCACGCCTTGCATATCATTGCTATACTCAATCATACAGGCAGGATAGTTGTACTCGCGTTTGGCGAGTTCAACCTTCACCAATATTCGTTAACCAGACGTCCAGGACATACACCATAGCCATCCAGCCACCCAACGTCACCATCACTCGGGCTTCGGACGTGATATAGGTAGGCGTCCCACCCAAGCCGGACACCTTGACTGGAATTTTCAGCATCCCGAAACTGCGTTTGAGGCTACGCGCAAGATCCAAACTCATCATACTTCCAGTCCCAAGGAGAATTCTGTCCCTGTTCTCGTTCACCACATCATGAACCATCCCCACAGCATGCTTGCCAGATTGGTCATGCTCTTCACACCAGCCGTAGCGCTGGCCAGGTTCCAGCTGAAGCACGGTCCGATCAGGGGCTATCGGATCAAGCAGTAGTCTGTCAGGGTTCACACAACCAGGGTTAGAAGTACCATTTCGAATCATAGCTGATATGCATTGATGGCTATCAGGTTTGGTCCTCATCTCCGGTCCGACATATGCTAACACACACAATCCTTGGGGTTTATTCAGCCCGACGTGTTCTAGATCCCCATCAAGCGGGCTTACTCGTTTAACTGCTTCCCAGGATATTCCCCACCATTTAGCAATTTCTTGAGAACGTGAGAGGGTAGGCCTTGCAGTATGCCATTCTGAGCGAGGGTCTTCACGGATTCGAGCACCTTGAAATCTGCACGAGCAGACCCGTGAAACATGCTGCAGTAAGATAACGGCTGTACCTTACAAGCATAGTCCGAATGATCAGTTCGATCACACCGACTGCAGGCCACATCCTTCCAGCAATCGTTTTCCCTGTGTTCTGACCTTTGACACTTGGTGCAGATATCATCTCGGCTGACGTTATCCCGGCGCGGCGATTGCCACCCAGGTCGGGGTGAATGCCATCCAGGCCTTGCTCCGCTAGTCTGATGTGGTTTCCAGCCAGAATTCTCCATCGCCCGGTACACCGCCTGGCGGACAGCATCCTCGCTCAACTCCACTCGGGGTGGTAAACTCGGCTCTCCACACGTTTGCTCTCTGATGCAGCTCGATGAACTTCTTGAACTTTATCCTCAAAACTCACGCTCCATTTCTACACCTTCACTCAGACCCACAAAAGCTCGACCAGGACGTTTCGGCTTTAATCGCCCCGCATGTACGTTGTCTGCTCGGAAATCTCGAGTCTTAGCTGGAGGGGTATCGTACCCGCCATCCAGGTCCAGATCTTCCTCTTGCTGTAGTACAAACGCCAAGTTGTCCAATTTGCGGAACGTTGGTTACCAAACACGGTGCGGAGGTGTCGGTCTCTCAGATGCTTGATGAAACGCTGGATGAGTTCCGTGCGTTCCTTGGCCTTACGATAGCTAACACCAGCTTTGATCGCGGCTTCATTCAGACGGTAAAAGAATTACAGCGGAGTATCATCCTATTTGAGCTTCATCGTGAAATAACGCTCATGCTTGGATGTCCGACTCCTCAAGTACTTCAGGCGGAATTCCTTCGCGAGCAACTTCCAATCCTATTGAACGACTTTCGAAAACCGGTCATGCCAGTGCATAAAACTTCATCTTGAGTTCTCAGATCTTGACCTTATTCGTCTTACCTCCTTAGATGGCCATGTTCAGAAAACTCTCCCACCAGCTTCGTCGATCGCTCCATGAAGCCTTCTCGTTGAACTGTGCTGACCGGTGCGAGTTGACACACGGGTACACATTCAGGATCGTAGTACCCGACTTCGGCATTGAATGGGCTGCTGCCGATGCGGTGGGTCCTCGTCAAGACTGTCGACTGAGCTACTTGTGCCCGAGTCTTCATCACTAGAACTAGAACTCGAGTCAAAAGACGAAGGATCGCCCTTGCGGGTTTCTTCCTCCGAGGGAGATGTCTCTGCTCGGGCTTCTTGGGCTACTTTGTCCGCTCGGTCTTCACGTTCTTCGCAGCAACGGCGTGCACTGCCCGGGGTGCGGGCACGTAGGAGTTCTTGTTCGTCGCGTTAGGAGAAGCGCTGTTTGCCTCAACCTTCACCTGGGGCAGTCTTGAGCTCGCCGCTAAACGTGAGAAATCTACTTTCGGTAGAATTGCTCGAAGTTGCGCTAAGGCGACTTCTGACAGGCGCCAACGTGCTACTGGAGAAAAACACTCACCTCAACGAACGTCTCCAACTTTGTCAAAGAATATACAGCTTTGCATGCACCTCAGCAAGTTTTACCTAACGAAATTATTCCCGACACGACAGACGACGTTGCTGCTGTTGACGAAAATGACCTTGATGGTGATGAACGCACGACAACAAAAAAAGTGCTCTGTCGTGTACAAATTCAAGCAGAAGATTATGGAGGTGGTATTTCGATGCCGTACTATGGTCTTTGCCGTCCTTCAGCAGGCTATTTCAACAGCAATTTGATGATACAGAACTTCGTAATTGCAGACGTTTCGAATGGACAGAACAACGTGTACTTTTACGATGAACGCGGGCAGGGGAAAAGTGCAGACGCTCTTTGTAGTCTCCGGATTCTACATCATCTATCGACAATACAAAGGGATGCAAGCCGCGGGATACCAGCGGCGGAGGTCTGTCTCAGTATTCTCGACAACTGTGTGGGTAAAAATAAATCGAAAGCCGTGATGATGTTTTTCGCGCTGTTGTCGGTCATTTTTCTCTACAAAAAGGTAGTTCTTTGCTTTTTGCTCCCGGGTCACTCGCACAATGTTGCCGACCGTGTGGTGGCATCGTGCCGCCGCGCAATGCGTGGAGAAAACTTTTACATCCCTATGGAGCTTGTAGACAAAGTGAAAACGGTCAAGAGTGTCAACGCCAAATTTCTCGATCACAATGACCCCAGCCGCCCATTCTTCGTCGGGTGGAGTTCACTTCTCGACAAATATTTTATGTCGCCTCCATCAGGCTACACTTCCAACTACCTTTTTGAGATTGACAATGGTCTTTGCACCGCTCGCAACACAGTCGACACAGCAGACGGTGACTCAATCACATTCGCAATGGTAGATCCGGACAATGTTGATCACATCAAGAAAGCAGTGTTGATGGAATAATTTGGCGCAAATGTTGGAAGTATATTGGAAGCTTCAATCTCTGGTGTGCAGCTTCCACGACACCCCATAAAGGAGCTCCCTGCGAAAAAGGTCAAATCACTGTCAGCAAAGTACTTTTCGATTCCGAAGGAGTATCTGGCCTACTACCCCGACGTCCTTGAAGCGATCGTCAACGCAGCTACGCCTGGTGAAACTACGCCTAGCAACGCTACGCCAAACAGTTCGACAAAGCGGAAACCTGGTCGTCCCACAACGAAGAAGACCGGCCTAAAATCTAACCAGCCATCTATCCTACAGTTGTTTAGCTCGGCGAAGAAGTAGGCGTAGAAAGACACCATGAACTGCAGTTCACTTTAGCTAGTACATACAATTTCAATACATCTGTTGATTCAATACCGGTACGTGATGAGAGCACCGGGGTCTACGTGGGACCCCGGGGTCCCGCCATCCTTTTCATTTGCAGGCGTTTTGTAAGACGGACGAGTTCGGCAAGTGAATCATTGAGGCCAGCGATAATTGTACCTGTCTTTTCAACGGAATGAGAGTCGTTGCTCAAGTAATTGGCCGTCTTGACTTTATCCCAGAAGCCGTTGTGGACCAGGTTTGGCCTGATGAGCTCAAAGGGGGCAGATACTTGAATAGGCGGTGTACTTGGAAGCGGTTTGCCAAACGGCTTCCCTGGCTACGAGCTGCTCGATGCGATTTGGTGAATAACTTAATATATGATTTTTCGTATTGTCCCACACGCATGATAGTAGTGTCGCGGTCGCAAATTCATTTACTTGTATTCGAGCCCCCACCACAACCAGCGAAATCCTGGCCGCTAGCACAAGTGCGACGTCTGTAGTAACAGGAACATCATATCCAAACAGCACGTTCTAACCCTAAATATTGGGTGCATGATAGCATTTGGCACGGAGTGTAAGCTGCCGAGCAAAGCGAGGGCGGCATCGCTACTTAATAGATCTCATCGCTAGCTAAAACGCTACTTCCGATCCTACCAAGCAACACTGGTGTTGGTAATCCTGGTAATGTGTGTTTCCTAGGACCTTGTGCTATACATATTTTCTAGGACTCTGTGAGGCTATACAATACCAGGTACTGGTACCCGGTAGCTTTTTTTCAAGTGAATCAAATGGTACACATACGTCTTGGTAGCGCCGGTTAGGTCCGCTATAAAGTAACGACCGCTATAATCGACCGAAAGAAGAAACTAAAACTGATTTTAGTTTTTAAAAGGGATTCTTAAAGTTATCGATATAGGCTTTCTTCGAGGTAATACGCTTGACGGTGGCGGTGTACTTCTGGCAGTGTTATCGGGAATAAGCTGGCCCGGAATATAAGCAACGTTGCGCTAAGAAATAATTGGCTGGTTTAGTTGATTGGAGCCATAAAAGACAGAGGATTCCTGATACAACGATTAAATATGGTGTTATATTAATGTGTATTGGTGAAAACAGCTACTGTAATCCGAAATATTATAACTTGATCGTTTTATTCTATAACTCTTTTAGCTTTAGCTACAGCAAAGCGTGGTGTGTTCACAAATACTAACAGCAGAGCAAACAGTCCTTGCTGCAATATCAAAAAGCAGTGAAACCAAAAACAATGAAGTGTTTGCTTTTAGGATTAGGGCAAGCACACTAGCCCTTACATCTTAACATTCGCAAGCGTGTAGTACAACACTTGGATGCTCATGCGTTTAGAGATTGTTCAAAAGCTTCCCAGCTTTGTAGTCAAATTTGTACCCTGATTAATGAAATAAAAAATATGTTTTTAAACTTAAAAGACAAATGGATAAACAAATAATTTAGGTGGTTTACAAAAAGAGGGAGGCGGAAGGCCTTACCGAGAGAGACCAAACCTAAACTACCAGCGGCGCTCGGCTAGTACCGGTACCAAGAGACGTACTATACCGCCTAAATATGGGTTTGGCGATTTTTGGAAGTCTCTCATTTATGATACCAATTTACAGAACACCCCTCAGGATATAAATATACCCACTGGTAGTGGGCACTGGTGACGGTGTCCATCAGTAGTGTGCCGATCGGAGTGCGCCAGGGTGGCAGGCTGCCATTTTTGTTGGAGTGCGCCAGCCTTCCACCTGGCGCACTGCCAGCTGCAGATCGCTCGTTTCAGCGTAGACGTGCAAATCGTTGCCAATCGTAGGCTACCAGATTTGCCACTTGACGAAAGCACGCCTTATGCATGCGACGGTCCGGTGAACACTATCCATGATTCGATCAGGGGGAACTGCCAACGCTGCTGCTGGAGAAGAGGTTACGCTACTAGTGCAAGGTGTCCCAGAGCACCCCATAGACATGACGCGTCGTAAGGCGGTGAAAATGGGGAAGGTACCGGATGCGGCGGCGGCACCAGCCAGAATCCTATTTCTTGACGGTGTTCGAGGACTCGCCGCGCTTTTAGTCGTGACCCAACACTCGCATGAGTATATGCAGGATCTGAACCTGGGAGCCTGCGCTGTCGACGCGTTCTTCGTGCTGTCGTCATTCCTATTGACAATGTTGTTCATGAAGAAGAGCATGAGGCTGCTGGCACACGGGGCTACATATCGGAAGTGGACTTTCACGCTGGCTGACTACTTTTCCAAGCGATTCTTCCGTATTTACCCGTTGTTCGCGTTGGTAGCCATCGTGCTGTGGATGCTTCCCGATGATGCTAAGCGTGGACTTTACCGCGTCGAGAAACCGGAGACTTTCGATCTTTACAAGGTGCTCACGTTCGACTTTGATCAGCGTTTCTTCGTATTCTGGACGCTGCCGTTAGAGATCTCGTATTATTTCTTCATCCCCGCCTTCGTGTTTGCTGTGCTGAAACAACGGAGCTATTGGTGGGTCCCGTTCATCCCGGCCTACTGTTGGGTCGTGTACGAGGGCTGGTTCACGTTCCGCTGGAGTCACATGGGCTTATCGCCCCACGCTCTAACGTTTCTCGCAGGTTCAATGGCTGCGGTCATCTTCGTCAAGTTGGAAATGTGGATGAAGATGAACAGCGTGAAGCCTCGACCTGCTGTGATCTACGCGATTCGTACACTCGAATTTACTGCACTCGCGCTGTTGCTGAGTCTGAGCTTTCAAGGGCTCTTGTTCAACTGGATCCATGCTAATATTGCACCCCAGACGCCAGGCTTCCCCTTCATTAGCGTGCTTTTGACTGTGGTGCTCGTGATCGAACTGCTCCTACCGTCCTCTCTGTCTACGTTCTTCGAGTGCAACGCACTTCGACACTGCGGAAAGGTGAGCTTCTCGATCTACCTGCTTCATGGGTTCGTCATCTACGCCGATGCAGTGTGTGAGCAGCCCAATTACTACGACCGAATGTTCTCTACCTTCGGCCTCACGGTGCTAGTAGCGACGGTATCCTACCACCTGGTGGAATATCCATCGCAACTACTGGCACAGTATATAACTCGAGAACTCGCCAAACGAGAGGTATTGGGGCTCTGGGGTCGAATGCCTGGAAGCATATGACAAATTATAGATACTTGTTCATGCCGTTGAGTGTGGCTTTGTACGCATCAGTTCGAGAAACACAGTCACTTAATTACAGTAGCCAATTAGCAGTTTAACACCCTTGTGTGCTGCTGTATCCAGTATCCACACGATGACTCGAGGTCAGACGCTTGCAAGCCCCGCCGCGAGCATAGGGAGACGCTGCTCGAATCCGACCAGAGTCGCAAAAAACAATTATCACTCTGCCTCTCGTATCAAGGCTAATTTTCTTTTCTCAACGTCGGCGTCCACTACTCAAGCGTTTCGAGCCTGGTGATGAATTACTTTGTCTTCACATATGTTGGCTTTAGTGCTGATGCTACTTCGCATCTTCCTTCTGACAGTATTCGCCACCGAACTCTGCTGTCACCTCGTCAAGAGCACGCTCGACAATAGAACGCTCTTTAGCTCCTGGTTGACGAATAAGGCAGGCAGAAGACTTCACGTAAACTCGCTCTTCGACGTGCTTGACTTCTCTAATCGCGACTTCCTCAACTTCTGTCAATCTTCCGATTGTACCGAACTGGTCCAAACGCTGCTCCGTGCCATCCCGACTCATTGCCTCATAACCTATCGTGGATCCACACGTAACATCTCTCGATTGTCTCTCTTTATTGCGATTTAGGTTTGACTTTCTCGTTGCTATGGGGTATCCAATCCTAATGGTTATTTATTGTCTCTAAACATTTGGCCTCGATCACGCAAAAATCGCGATAAACTTGAAAATCTTCCCTGCTGGATATTTCGAGAGGAACGCGAGTGTGATCGCAGATCCGGTGCAGACAGATACCATCTACAAAACTCTAAAGGCACTTCAAATCGTCACGTTACTGGACTTTACTTTACGGGTAGGAGTTCACGTGGTCTTCTCGTATCGACTGTCTCGAGTGGCTGATCTGATATGTGACCCAAGCAGAAGACCCACAAGATTGTACCCAAAGCGGCATTTTCTATCCGCTGCGCCTTTGATTGTCTTTGCAGTTATCCTAGCATATTTGTGCAGAAAAGTATGTGGGCATCCGCTATGGCATGCTAACACCATCCTGAGCGCGCTGTCAACGCTCACCGCTGGATAATTGTAGTTCAAGACTCAATGACGCAATGTCCATGCTTTGCCCTCATTGGCGGTGATCTGGCACCTAAAACGTTTGAAAGTTGATTGAAACCAGAAGATGTAACCCTTAAAGTTATTCAGCTAGCTACGACGGGAGATTTACGTACAATTCAACTCACGAATCGCTACTTTCCGGCGTTACCTGATGAGTTACGACGATGTAGTAAAATGCGGCATTTGTAAGTGAATTTTGTTTGAAATGGCGTCATATGCACTAAAGATAACAAATGTGTGTGGCTGCAGGTCCCTCGTTTACGCTCACACGGAAACACTGCCCATTTGGACCAAAGAATACACTCATTTGGAGTATCTGTAAGGTTAATTTGCGGTTGCTTTGGACGGATCCACATCTGTTCTCACCATATTCTCTGCCAAACCTTCGTAGGTATATTGAGGGAGCGTTCGACAGCTCATTGCTGGAACTTCCGCCAGATATGCTCGACGAGATGTCATCGCTGACGTTTATTCACTTGGAAATGCATCTACGACTGCAAACGCTTCCTTCATGTACTGACATGTGAATTGGCAGCCCACTTAATGACTTGCTAACTACAGTAAGAAGTGTAATTAGTCTGGATCAGACTATTTAGAAATCGGAATTTCAGGACACAATTAGTCTTCACGCACCCAGACTAATTTCGACCCGATACAATTTGGAAGACAAAATCATTTGGGTGCCATTTAAAGAGCAATTGATAGCTTATGATGTCAATAATTTGTATTCTCTCTATCTGAGTTTGTCTTGCTTCTCCTCACTACTCTCGTCGGTCAACGATATCTAGATGTGCGACTGAGAGTTGTGATAGGGGTGCCAGCCACCACCACGGGGATGGCAGATGGGCTAGAGACGTCTGCTTAAAAGTACATGGGATTTCGTTAGCTAAATGACATCAATGTACCTCACTGATAAATGAAAAATGAATGAGAGTTGTGATACATCCCATCGCCCTTTCCATCCCTTTGAAAAGCCGCACTGAGTTATAGCTTTATATACTTCTTGTCTATTCGCTGGTTGATGGCCATCACGCTACATCTTTTTTATTTATTGTTCACGAGTGTTGTTGTTCTTCTGTTCGCAATGAACTGTCGATAGAGCGAATTTACTGGTGTAGTAAAACTCAATCCAAAATAAATCACTTGGCGCATTATCAGTTCCCCTATACATAATTAGTCTGAACGAGAGTAAATCGGAATCCATACTAAATAGGAGTCCGGACTAATTACTACTACCTAACTATCCTTTCAGAGTTGCAACATCACCGATTGTACTCAAGAAAAAGGAATCCCTCGAAGCACAAACGACTCAACCAGACATTCCCCAAATCGCTGGTATCTTCGTTTATTATCAGGACAGTGATTCACTTACATCCTAGCCACGCTTCGACGTCTGGGTCGCATGGGTCTCCAACCCCTTGAGCAATTTGGCGCCTTCGCATTTCAACGGGTAAAAGGGTTTCCGTGCATGCTATCCCCATGAATCGAGCATTGTAACACATGGACTGAGTATTACCGCATTGACGATACATGGTTCCGTTGCATGGAGCCATCTTCTCTGGTGTTGGGGGCATCTCAATGGTTCCAGGCTGAAGGACAGGTCCACAAGTGAAAGCTTTAAATGTCTCCACTGCAGCCAGTGTTGCTGGCGTTGCCAAATTCTCTGAACGGTTCGGATCCAAGCACGATACTGCTGGGCTCCCCCAAAACGGGTGCACACCGCAGTTATCGTTACGGAGATCACAAGCTCCAAGGAACCCATTGCAGCACCACGCTCCTCGATCCAAACCAGCAAAAAACTTAAGATCCTTGATCGGAGAGAAGTCCGGTAACCCGCCGATTGCTGGGAGGAAAGACAACACAATCCGTTCAAGATTATGGAGGTGATCGAAGGTTGGTAGCTCCTCAAGGAGGAGAAACACGGCTAGTGTGAGCGACTTGAGGTTCGTGAGACCGTCAAAAGACGGAAGCTTTACCATTGGAACGAACGCCGCAAAGTGAAGAAAGGTGAGTGCTGACATGTCTTCGAACATATCGTCCGGTAAAACCACCATGGGACTCGAAATCTTGCTGTCCACGTGTCTGTATATCAATTTGTTAGTTTCGAGTGGCGCAAACATAGAAAATATAAACGTACAGATATTCAAGTTTGGTAAATTCCTTGATCCATGCTGGGAAGGTTTGAGTGTGGGTATACTGCAGCGATCTGTCAAATTCGGCATGAACAACAAAAATATGTTTTTTTATGACGACGATGAGGCACACCCCCACAAAAAACCTTACAAGTGTCTTAAGCCTTTGCAGCGTCGAAGCTCTTCGGGCAGAACTCCTAAGTAGCGGTTAGTCAGTTGAAGAGTCTGAAGGTCTCCCATTGATGCTAATTGAGCTACTTTATCCGTCACATTCGTGGGATTTTCCCATTCTGCGTAGGTCTTCGGGGCGATATCACGGTCAATCAGCATTATGCACGGGCACTGCGTCAGAGATCCACTCTCCACAATCGTCCATCGGCGCGCGTTCACGACGCACTCTGGGTGTGGCTGGCATGCTAGAGAAGACGTTCGCATGCTTTCTTCCACAAAGACAATCAGCATTATGGCGAAAACAATGAGGAAAGCTGCTCCAAAGCGGTGTCGCTTGGGGTACACGCTGCTGTTCTGTGTTTTTGTATCACGGAGGAGATCCACAAGCTGCCAAAGCCGAAAGCACAACGTCATGTTCACTCCAATACGCGTGAAAATATTGAGAGGAGTCAAGATCCTTAGCGACTTGAGACTCTCGTAAATCACAGCAGTTTGTTCGGCGTCTGCTATCATACTTGCTTCTTGTTCGAACCAGCCAGTGGGGAAAACCTCCAGATTGATTGCAAACTTTGCACGGTCGAAGGTAAAGCTGGACAGGCAGTAGAAAATCACGAGCATGGGGCACCCGACGATGATGAGAAAGTCAAATCTACGGAATAAAAAACTTAGAATGCGGCACTATCAACAAAAACGACTTCGAAATGCACGATACTTACAGGACGTCGATGAGAGTTTCAGCGAGTGGAGCCCGTTCGTGCGGTACAAACATCATCGCTGCGCACGCTAGAGCGTTTGTTGCGACTACGACTGTAAAGATGGCAATTAGAGGCGTAGGCGAACCAGCTTCGAGCATCTGATAGAGAAGTAGGGTTTCCAGCGCCAAGTCTCCAAATTTCATGAGCAATTTCTACACCAAGCAGGTAAGTTTTTGAGAATACTGGCGAATAAACAAGGACGAACGTACAATGCGTTTTCGAGCCAAACTGTCTTGCCGGGTAAGAGAGAAAGCTAACTGGACAGTGGCTGACGTCACTCTGCTCACCGTTGTCTGGTCTGTGGCATCCTGTAGAGCTTTTCCAACTTTCTCGCTAAAAGTCAAGTTGGCCAGTTGATGAGCTGGGGGGGATTGGTTTGAACTGCGGAGACTCGTGAGCATCTTGACGAACACGCCGAGGTATCCTATTACAACAACGGATAGTCCAAATGTGGCCAACCCCACCATGGTTTTCGTGGGATCCACCATCAACCAGAAGGACCCATCGTCGAAGTGTTCGGTGTTCATGACTCTGTTCACGGTGTCATTGGGTGCGACATTCAACAGGATGAGCCAGAGTGTCCACCCCATGCAAATGCACACTAATAATGCGAGCATGGCTTGGATCCGTACGATTTTCATTCCAGGGCGAGCTGCATTTTGGTGTGAGCTGACAGATTTGGTCGAGCTCTTCTCTGAGTTTTGATCCTTCGCGTCGTTGTTCACGTGACCTTCTACTGGGTAGATCTTCCGAGGAGGAATTAATGGGATGTTGGACTGTTGTTTCTGCTTTACGGGCCCATCGAATACTTCGCGTCCACCGTCTTCATCAAACGGTAGAGTCCGGAAAGGCTGCATGAGAGAGGTAGCGATTCAAGGGCGTTGGGGACCTGGAGCACTCGTTCCTGCTATGAAAGGAGGACGTGCCAAATGGGCATCTATTCATACTATTTTCTTATGATACGTTTGAAGTTATTTAGAACTTCTATAGAAAAAGAACTAAAATAATAGGCCACCTACAACAGTAGCGCGACTTCGCCGCACGAGGTCTCTCAGCCGATAATACTGAAAAAAATAAGTTGATGCAGTGTAACCTCGTCTCAGAAGAATAATCTCGCTGGCCTCTATCGAGATCGTAGACAACGTATGTGATGTTGCTGCTGTTGCACTGTACTCTAGCGCGTCGTAAGACCGCCAAGATCAGTAGCAGTTTTGGCGGGGAATCCGGCGGGGCCCTCAGTCTGACGCATCGACCGACCGATTGATGAGCTGCGGTATCTATACGAAAAACATAAATTATTTTTGAAGTTGGGTATATGCTCCCGGCTTCCGTTCTAGTACGCGTTGGGTGATGGACGTGCACTAGGTCCAGTAGTGGTATCTTATCCTTGCGTAGAAAGTGTAGCGATGGAAAAGCTGTACGCATGCTCGCCATTTGACTAACGTAACATCAAGTTGTGGGCTGTGCGATGACTGGTCGAGCGTGGACAGGAAGGTATAGGCGACATGACGATGGCGGGGAGGAGAACGACGACAATGCGGTTCACGCGTGGGGCAGGAGGGGCACGCCGGCGAGAATAGGCAAGAGGTCAAATGCCATGACTATGCACGACGAGAACACGGCGCGGCGCTACATCACTACAGTGCGCGCCAAATCGTTAGGACCTGGCTGGTGCCGTCTGCTGCTGATCGGAGCATTTCATTTTCGAATGGGCCGCGGCAAAGCACTCACTGACCAAGAGCATTGGTGGACCATCGGGCTTCACGACGGCGGTGTTTCTCTCCACGAGATATCAAGAAAAACTGGCCGCTCGCGCACGTCGGTGCGGAAGACTATCAAGACGGGGCGCGGTCCTTAGAGCGACAGCGGGGGCGATAAACCAAGCGCAGGGCGGCGGCCAGTCCTGACCGAGAGGGAAGTGCGGGTGCTCGCTCGCATGGCGGTGACCGGCGAACACTTCGCGGCGGAGCTCAAGACTAAGATCGGGATCAAGGCGTCGGTACGCTCCGTGCAGAGGATCCTACAGCGTATGGATCGCACTCTGCCTCTCACGGTGGCTCACAAGGCCGCACGCATGAGCTGGGCTGAAGAGCATATACTCAATCCAGGTAAGTCGACCTATATTCTTTTCTATATTGTCGTAAGTTTGCTAACAATTTTTCTTTACGTGCAGGGATATGGCAATACACTGTTTTTTCTGATGAAAAAAGTTTAATCTGGATGGTCCTGATGGGTTCAAATACTATTGGCGTGACATGCGCCAGCCAGCTCAGTCGTTCGTGCGACGCCAGAACGGGGGGGGGGGGGCGTGATGGTCTGGGGCGCGTTCAGTGCCCGTGGTAAGAGCGAGCTGGCCATACTGAGGGGTCGTCAAAACTCAGGTCACTACATGTATACTCTGTCTGAGTATATGCTACCTTTTGCTCACCGTAACCATGGTGTTGACTTCGTTTTCCAGCAAGACAACGCGTCGATCCACGCCTCGCGTGAAACGACGGGCTTCTTGCAAGAAATGGAAGTCAACACCATGGTTTGGCCGGCCCGCTCCCCCGACTGCAACCCCATCGAGAACGTCTGGTCGGTACTGGCGGCTCGTGTGTACGCCCATGGCCGCCAGTACCGTACTGTCGGCGAGCTCGAAGCGGCCATTATGGGTGCTTGGACCTCCATCGAGCAGAAGTATTTACACAAGCTCGTTGAGTCCATGCCTCGCCGTTGCCTAGCTGTGATCAAGCAGAAGGGCGGTCTCACTAAGAACTAACTTTAATATAGAAGTTTGTATGGATTTCATAAAAAGTGTATGTTTTTCCAGAAAAGGGTATGGTACTAAAATTTTGTCGCTCCTGCCGAAACCGAGACTTTGTATACCAGCCCTGCTAAGACCGTTGATTTCCCGGTCGTTAGCACAAGTCCCCTCTTGGTACCAATAATAACAACAACATATCTAAATAACAGCTTCTGACTATGCGTACAAGCCGAGATATTGGCATAAGTATCCTCGAAAATTGGGGGTCCTAACGATTTGGCGCGCACTGTATGTATGTGAAGTAAGTACCTGGACCTTAACGTTTACGCTTGGCTTGACCACAGACCGCCTACGATTTCATATACCTTCCAAACAATCCATTGAGTACTTTCCGTTGATTACAGGCCTAGGTCGGTCTGTGAGCTTTCGAATTAGGCGTGTTGCCACGGAAACCGGTCCATCATGTCTTTCCAGAGCACCGGGGGGCAATGAAATAAGGGGGGGGGGGCTTAGCAATAAATAAACAGTTCGGAAAGCAGTTACCTCAGATTCCGACCAATTTGGAGAATCCCAATAATGTTCATACGCATCTGTGAACGTTACCAATACTCGATGTAGGGATACGTTGTGCAAAGAGAAGTCCGTCGCCGATGCATTTCCTTGAGTTTCTTTTGTAGCGACTTGGCATATTGCTAAACAACGTGTGATATCCACTTCGATAGGTTGGATATTGCTAATTCCAACCAAATAGTCCCGAGCGTTGAAAAATATGGCAACTACTCGACGTGGGTTTGGCGCGTCGAGATCCTATAGTGATTTTTTTATAGCAAATGAATTGGGCAGGGACCACCAGCTCGGGCTGAACAGGTCCACTGGAGCAGTACTTGATTGAACCTCCTTGGGTTGGTGCAGATGAACTCACCAGGATTCCGGGCAGAGATGGGCGAAGTACACACGCTGTGGTGGCTCGTAGGGACAGTGCGCTCGAAATCTTGATTTTGTTTGTTTGTGATGCGTCTCGATCGGGTTCTGATTTGGCAGAACACCCGGACATCCACTGCAAGTGCCGAACCACGAACTACAGCGATCAACGCGATACTCATCATGTATCCACGTAGCGTCTCTGTTTCCAGGTGACTTTTGAAGTCTTTTGGCATCGCTTTAATTGCTTACAAGATCAAGCGATGTGGAGCCATTTAGGACACGACAGAACCAAGTTCGACCACGACTTTAATGTTTTAGAATCCGTCGACCAGTGTCGTTTGCATCCCTTATGAAGTGAGGCCAGCAATTGATCAAACGAAGGACAGGTCATTCTTCAAGCAATGCGCTTGCTTTAGCATCAGAATGGTCCAGCGATCCAAACGAAAGGATCAAATCCACAGCGAAGAGGTCCAGTACGGCTGTGCATACAGTCAAAAACAGGCTCAGTAGCTCTCGATAGTTTTCGATGTCACAAACATGTAGGCAAATGGCACAAAAATGTGTCGATACTCACGACCATCTAGTCAGACGCCGTACGTACCTAAGTCGACTACAGTCAATAGCTTGTCCACGAATCATATACACCCCATTACGGAATACCGACCGTGTAGTAACAACTACACCCATAGCCTCATCTCCACCACCGCACGTGAAGCAGCGTAGAGCCATAAGGTCATTTGAAGGCCGAGGTCTGTTTTTATGAAAGTGGTTCTGTCTAAGCCCTCGTTTAATGGATCATGACCATCCCCCCTAATGCAAGCGCGCAAAATTGGCATGATAATGATCTGTCTGAGGGCTTTGCACATGAGAAGAAATACTACGGTTTGGTAGTCCTTCTACAATCCTTTGAAGTACTACATGTATAAGCTTAGTACATAAAGTATCAGTTGTGCTTGCTCATGTGACGGCTAACTTCGAATTCGTTTCATTTTTGCATTAGCCAGTGACTGGTCCCTAGTCAACTACGTTGCTGGGTGAGAAATATGTTTTTTTTTCAAGGTGGTATATTCGGGGTTTTTTATTCTGTTCATACTACAGTATTGCATCACAGCCGAATAGTGGTTATCCCTCTCGTGCCCTGATACTAGGAGCACGCCCAACACCTTACAATCGTGGCAAGCAGTTTATAAAAGTTGTAATTGAATCAGCTCTGTGGTTTATCAGCGTGCAAGTGGTCCACGGGATCTCGTTCATGGTTCTGGCTGTGGAACCACTACGTCTCTACTTTCAGTCCTCACTTTTTTAATGTGAGGCCAACCAACCACTCGACATTCACCGCTCTACCGATCCGTGCCGCGACGGTGGCAGCTTGAAGCTACTGGCTGCTGAAATGCTGCTTGCTACCAATCAGTTCATGCTCAAACGACAACGTCCAAAGCTTCGTCGTGAACGTGCTGCTCGCGATCACGCCGGCTACCACATTGACTCGTGCTATGACGCTGAGCAACCTGACTGGTGCTGTAAGCTCTTCTATCAAGCGCAGTCGCAGAATGGATCTACGCCATGTGAATTATAGTCTTGAATAAAGCTGTCCCACTTGTATCTCAATCTTCATTACTTCCCTTACATGAGCAGTGGCTGTGCAGCTTCGCGCTCCAGACGCTGGACAGTCTCTAAGAGCCACTCGAAGTTGTGCTGCTGCGCGATGCGCTTCAGCAGCCGCATCGTTTCCAGTAGCGACTCGCGTACTCCAGGTATCAGCGCGTACGTGCCCGAGCAGGGGCAATACTCGCGCATCTTGTGCTCGGCCGGCAGGTGGCACTTGCGGCAGTACAGATCCTGCAACTGGTAGGCAACAGACTGCGCCTGAACCAACTCCACAAGTCGCATCTCGAACGCAGTCTTGTCGTACAATGCGTAGCATCGAGGGCAATGCCAGGCGGCAGCCGTCTCAGTGTCCTCTCCATTGTCCTGTCCTTCGTCGTCTTCATCTGAGCGTGATGCATTTCCCTTAAAAAGCTGCGGGTCTCGACAGAGGTCAACGGAGCGACAAAGGTTGCAGCTAAGACAGATCACGTCTTGGACCGTAAACGACAGTGACGGGTTGCGAAACTGGGATACCTCGCCAAATTCACTCGTACGCAGTAGCTTGAGCAACGTGCGCCTCATCTTGCCCACTTGGGCCTCCACACTTGGCTCCAGCTGGAAGACTGCAGTCACGAACTTCACTAACTCTAGGGCAGGCGACTCCATGGGGAGATGCGATCCAGCAAACACAGGGAAGCTGTCCCTATCCATGTTGTAAGTCAGAATCTCAGGCACTAGACGCAGCATCTTGTCCGAGAAGTACGATGACACCAACTTTTGTGAATATTTCGCAAGCGGACTCAGCTGCTTCTCATCCTCGTCCAGAGGCTGTTCGTCATCCTCGGCAACGTCATGTTTGGCGTCGTCACCCTTGGCACGACTTCTACGCTGGAACTCCGCTCGTCTGCGGATAAATTGACCAACCAAGATGAGGAAGTACTCGTCAACTCCGCGAGGCAAGTAGTTTGCGATGTTCCAGTGCGCTACAACCTCCAGAGGCTTCTCTCCATTGTCGTCACGGTCTGTCTCCTCTTCTTGCTCTTCCTCTGGCACGACGTTTTTCAGCAAAATGCAGCCGTAATTCTCCGCATCCAAGAAGAAAAGGTTTGAGACATATTTCTTGGGAGTAAAGTTGAGCACCTGGAAGAGCTCGTTCGACAGAACAGTCTGCAAGATGAAGATCAGGTACGTCTGGGCGTCACGCACCGACTTTTTCTTGGTGCACACGATGATCTTACTGAAATCGGCATACACAATCTGCGAGCCCAGCCGCCGGAACTCTGCAAGAAGCTGCAAAAAAAGCTTCTCCATCAACCGCTTAACCATCGCGTGTAGTGCCGGGTCGAAGCTTAAGGAGTTTGGAGAGCACAGCCACCGATAGAACTGCTGCAGAACATGATCCGCAAACTTGTTCCGACTCGCCAAGAAGTCCTTGAAGAGCGTCGTCACCATCACACGCAGCAGGCGGAAAGCTTCATGACAACTCTCCTCTGCGTCGCCTTCTGCGACTGCTGGAGCAGCGGAACCTTCTCCTCTGGTGCCCGCTTCACCTCCGTCATTGCCGTCAAAATCAATCTCCATCTGATGCGCTACCCCCAGGCCCTCAATACTGTGAATCTGCGATGCCACAAGAATTGCGTTGACTGCAAGTCCATCCAGCTCCAGCTCCACGCACACATCCACAAAAGATCCCTTATCGCAGACCACGACAGACGTGTCCACACGGTGCTGTGAAGCTGCGTCGCTCTTCTTCTGGTGTGCCGATCCCAATAGCGATTGACTAAAAAGCTGTTGGAACTGCTGCTCCTGCTCCTTGCCTCCAAGGTCCGGCAGTGACGTTGGCGAATGCCACCACAAATGTTTGTGCTTGGTCAAGATGCGAGAGTACAAGGTGTCCAAGATGGCGATGGAGTGGTCGCCGGTGAAGTTGCCCACAGGCAAGTGGGCGTAGCGAGCACAGTCCAGCACATCCGCATAGTACTGAGTCATCTCGAAACAGCGTGTCAGCATCTTTTCTCCCATGATTTTCCGCCACGTGAGGGCTGGGAAGAGCGTGTCCTCTTCATTCCACGGAAGCATGGCAATGGGGAAGCTGTGCAGGCCCTGCATCTTTTCACGAAGTCGCTTGCTGGACGGAATGCAAGTCTGCGCCACCACAATCGTTGGCTTGGGGGCAAGCTGCTTGTTCGAAGCTAGCCGTGCAAGAGTAGCATTCACGCCCGAGAAAGCTTCCTGTGCTGTTTTGACAACGTGAGTCTTGAATGAGCAGCTCTGAATAGGAGCTGCAACACCTTCCTCTTGAGACTCCAGAAGAAGTTGTTCGAAGAATTGCTTCAAGTCGGAGCCTCGAGACTTGACGTTCGAGACAGGATCGACGTACCAAACGTTTGCATCACCCTCGCTGACTGCCTTCCCCAAGCTTTCAGCACTGACGACGTCATCTTCCTCTTTCAGTACGACCACAGCCAGAATGGCGCGTTTCTTTTGCTGCGCAAAGTACAGCAATACTCTCCGCATTAACGAGCTTGACGGTGGAGTTGCCGTTCCATTGCTACGGAGGTGCTGAGGATCCAGGAGATACGGTGCCTGCGCCGTCGATTGGAACTGTAAATCGCTGAGCTCATATTCCTGATTGGTGCTGGAGAGGTGCGGGTTGACAACTTTAGCCACGCAACCAAGTGCACAAACTGCCCGCGTCAGCGCAGACACCTGCAGCTCGTAAACGCCCTTCACATGAGGGTCGCCCAAAATTTGATTGATCTCCTTGTGATACTGCTGATACTGCCGTTCGCTGAGCATTACCTCCAGCACCGATTGAGGCTTGGACGAGAAATGGGGCACAATCCGAGATACACGCCGCGAGCCTGGTAGCAAAGAAAGCAAACTTTCATGGTCTGCTTCTTCACAAGTGATAAAGAAAACTCGTGGCATCTTCAGAGTAATTCGCTGAAGCATCTGTGAATGTGCAGTAAGAACCCAGCAGGTAAAAATTCCTCCTTGTTCTTGCTGAATCTCCACAATTTGCCAGTACTCGCGCTGTAATGCGCTCCCAGCATTGAAAACGAAGTTCTCCATGCCAACCCCGTTACCCTTAGCTGCAAGAACACTAGTAGATCCACTCTGGAAACGTTTTGCGCTGCCATGTGCACTGTTCGCCATTCCAAATCCACCCGCACCACTGTAATTGCGCATTCGTTCCTCCCGCTCACGTCGCCGTTTACCCAGCATGGACTTCCACTTTTTCTTTCGGTTCTTCAGCCACTCAGTGAAAGGCACTTCACCAAGCTTTACCTTCGGCGCAGGCACGTCCACATCATCGTCATCGATTTCCTCGATTCGGCTACTGCAGTCACCTCTATCAACTGTTTTCTTTCCTCGCTTTCGAGATAGGGGCTTTCCAAGTCGCGATGGTTGTTTTCCTTTCACCAAATCCTCCATATCGATCAACTCAGCCACGTAGTCGCCATTGTCAGAACCTTTTGCAGCAGCCTTGAAGAACTGCTTCATGTTACCCTGCTGGTGCTTTGCATTCTTCTCGCGAACTTGCTTCCTCATCCAGTCTGGAAGCTCAATACGCGGTACCGGATTCTTCACATTCTGGAATGCAGCCGGAAGCGAAATAATCTTCTGCACCGTCGAAGCGAAGCGCGTACGGTAGTAGTCCCAGTCAAGAATCGATCGAATATCGAAGTCCTGGAGGTGAGGATCTTTCAACCACTTCTTCAGGAAGTGCTTTTTGACGGCATCTTCTGTTGCAAAGATGGCGGTAGGGATAGCTCGCTCTGTCACCTTTTCACCATAAGGACGTGCAGCAATAATCATTTTGCACGTTAAGCCCTTGTCCTTGAGCATCTCTTCGCCGAGGAACTCACCCAAACGCCTGGCAGTAGTGATAGAAGTTGATTTTTGGCCTTCGTATTCGTCCAGCTTGCCAGACATACTCTTGTTCTCCGTAATCAACGTCATTAATTCTTCATCATCCATCGACTTGCCTCGAGTATCAATCACGTCAAGCCATCGATTCGCGCACTTTGCAACGGATGCATAGCATTCTTCCAGGCTGTCGCCGTCGAGGAAGCACTCAAACACCTGTGACTGGAACGCCTTGATAAGCTGCAACTCGCCACGTCGCTTGAGCTCGAAGCCCTTCAGCTCAGCCAGCGAGTGATCAAAGTTGAATACAGCATACCGCTTCTTCAACAGCTTTCCCTCTTCGGTAGAAGCAGGGAGGACCATGGCTTTGTATGGACCATCCACCTCGAAAAGAATGGAACACTCTTTGTGCGAGTTGTATTTCCCTGTAGCGAGGTCCAACTCGTGATATTGCGGGTTAGTGAACTTCGCGTACACATCTGCGTTCAGCATCACACACGGGTACGAGATACTTCTCGAGCCGCCATCTTTAAGCTTAAAGGAGAAGGTCTCAGGAAAAGACTTAGGTAAAATAGCCCAAATACCATCGGTATCGAGCTCCAGCGGTCGTCCAATCTGCTCCACCAACTCACGAGCACCAGTAATGATGTTGGAGCCCGTGTGAGTCACGATACCAGCCATCTCCATTGAGTGCCAGCGGGCACCCTTTCGCATCACATAGCCGTAGAACGAGTTCAGGATACACTTGTGAGCCAGCTGGAGGGAGTCGTACACGAGACACTTGTTTTGCGCATCAATCTTCGCCAGCAGATCTTTCGCCTCTGCGGCTTGCCCCACTTTCTTCTTCCAGACCTTAGTGAGTCCCTTGTACTCGTAACGACGATCACGGAAGGCCCGCACTGTATTCACATAGAATGGATTTTCGCGCATGCAGACTGTGGCCGATCGCTTTTGCTCCTCAGTCACCTTAGTCTTCTTGTACACACTGGAACAGTACGACTTGAATCGCTGTTTCAGCAGCAGCTCTTGCTTGTCCTTGGGAAGTTGAGCGAAGGGAACAGTCGATTGAATGCTCCGGCTGGGTCCCTTACTTGCCTCTCCGTTCACTGCACCTCCCTTCTTCTCCAAAGGAAAGTTCTCATATTCAAGCTGAGTCTTAATGGAGTAGTACTCCGGTCGCGTGGCTGGATAGAAATCACCACGCCATACCCAATCCATCTCACGCTGGCACGAAGCATCTTTATCTTTGATTGCAGCTCGACCGCACTCAGTATTGTACGCGCAAGCGGCACAATCGGCTTCATTCACAATAGCGCACGGCTGCAAACGGTTCGTCAGAATAATGTTCGGATACATGGCAGCTACATCCAAGTGGTAAATCAGTGGCTGCTCCTTCCGGTTTGGACGCTCGCGAAGTCCAACAAGGCGATCAACAATATCCTTTTTCACTTCTTCGTAGTTGGCGACACGGTCAACTGGAACATTCATCTCAACCTCCAGCGAGAACGTAAGGTCACGGTCGATATTGTCGATCAACTGCTGAAATGCACTAGGTACCAGCTGAAAGTCGTACAAGAAATCAGCACGAAAGACTCCAGACTCCAAACACTCGACGTGGCCACCCACATAGGTTTCGTTCTCGACAAGGTGGCCCTTGTAGAACTTTTCTTCGCGGTCGGAGCTCTGTTTGTTTGGGCAAATGATGTTGCCTCCGAAGGCTTCGACCATCAGTAACGCTTCACAAAGAGTTCCAGAACCCTTTCGAAGTACATCCTCAGAGCCCAGAGGAATGATTGTGCATAGTGAAAACACGAACAGGTGCACGTACTTATCGTACAAGTAAAATGTGGCAACTGCATCGGAAACTGAGTACGACGCCATCTTCAGTGGTTCGTCACGAGCCAACGCAACCATATCTTCTGCGTCCACCTCCACTGGATCGTATCCCAGCTTGTACTTTGTCACGGCTTTCAAGCCCTGACTTCCCTGTGGCAGGTACGAATCACGCTTCACCCAGCAGAATGCGTCCATGTGCACACTGCATCGTCCACGGTACTCGCCACTGCGTTCGTCGAGAGAAACGCCGATTTCATGCGCCATATTGATGCCGTGGACTTGTGCACGCGTATCAATGAACGGCCAATCGAAAAAGTCACCGTTATAAGTCACGAAAATGTGCGGCTTCTCCTCAATCACATGCTCGAAGAATCGTTTCAGTAGCTGCTCTTCGTCCTCCTCATTGAATACAATGAAAGGGCCAGGATAATCCTCCTTGGGCGTATACTCGAAGTCTTGAATGTCTTCTGACACGAACTCGCGATTTACAATCAAGTACCCTTGCTTGTCGATCATGTACGAAATCATGTAAATCTGGTCTACCTGTGCGTCCGGAAACTTCAGTGGGGCCTTGGTACACTCAATATCGAAGGCGCACACCACAGGTTCAGCCTTATCCACCATATCCTTCTGTCGTCTCACATCCGAGGGCGAGTACGGCGCCTTAGGATCATAGTTCACGTGATACCACGCACCCACTCGGATGTCTAGATCAATAGCAACTCGCATGGGGTACGGAACATCATACTCTCTCAGCTCCAGCAGCGAGCTCTCGTTCTCATCTGAGCCAGCTCCCTTAGCTCCATCTTCATCCCCTCCGAAGACGAGATCTTCCTCCGTCACTTGTTCTCGTGTCTGTCCCTGCATCTCGTAGGCCTGTCGTGCCTGTAGTCTCTCCTGGTTCCTGGCCACCAGTGGGGCCAGCTCCTTCTTCACAGTCATCAGATCTGTGACCGTGGCGAAGCTCAGCTTCACGTACAATGCCTTCTTGCCATTCAGATGGTCAGCCATGTCCAGATCCTCTCGGAAAACTCTCTCCGCCTTGGCCACGAGGCCTTCGAACTGCCTCAGACAGTACGCGATGACCTCCTGCGACCTGTTAGCCTCGGGCCGTACGTAGAAGTAGGGCTGGTAGATGATGCGCGTCTTGAAGGCCTTGCCGTCCTGCTCTAGGAAGTATAGTTCGAGGCCGCTGACCTCGTTCTTGCCCTCCACTGGGTCGGGCAGCGTACAGGCCCGCAGATTGAGCAGCCAGCCGAGCTTAGCGTGGTCTTCCCCGTCCATGGCGACGTCGGGCTGCTCCTTCCTGGCCTCTTCTTCTTGCTCCAGTAGCTCCGGGAGGAGATAGAAGCCGAATTTCTTGTCAAGCTCATCGCCTTTCTTGAGTGCGTACTGTTTGACCTCCGTCATGCCGCGGCCCGGGCGGTTGCGCTGCGCGTTGGCGCGTGCACCTTGAGAGTTGCGCGCCCATGCCGAGCCCCCGCCACGACTGTAAGGGTTGCGGGCAGCGTTGCCCCCGCCGTACTGCGTCTTGCCGCGCTCCGCCATGAAGATGGAGACGCTTGGTGGCGGTTTCCGCGCGGAATTGGAAGAATGAAGGTCGCTAAAAAGCGCGGGAAGCAATATGCCTTTGGATAGGTTATTTGATGAAATGTGGTGGGTCATATCTTTATGAAGGTACATTATTATTTTGTACAGGGCATGATTTCGCGCGCTTTTTTTAAGGAAATGACAACAGCAGCCATGCCTATTATTGTACTGGAATTAATAAGAATCTTAGTGGTGGGTAGTGTTTTATATTACTTCTCATCCTGCGGCTATTAGCCGGTACGGAGGTCAAATCAAAAGAGGAGCTCTGGCCATCATTGTCGGCTTACTTGGTCAGCTTGCGCTTCTTGGAGGACTCCTCCACGGTCTCGAAGTACTTGAGCGAGTCCTTGGGGTTGGCGGTCATGCCCTTGGCACCCTTCTTCCAGTTGGCGGGGCAGACGTCACCGTGCTCCTCATGGAACTGGAAGGCCTCAATCAGACGCAGCACCTCGTCCACGTTGCGGCCGATGGGCAGGTCGTTGATGGTGATCTGGCGCAGCACGCCCTCCTTGTCGATGATGAAGAGGCCGCGGAAGGCCACGCCCTCATCATCGCCCTCCGACACGAGCACCTCGTACTTGGAGCACAGGTCCTTCTTGACGTCGGCGATAAGCGGAATGTTCATGTCTCCCAGGCCACCCTTCTTGCGCGGCGTGTTGATCCACGCCAGGTGCGTGAACTTAGAGTCAATAGAGCAGCCGATCACCTGCGTGTTGAGCTTCTTGAACTCGTCGGCGCGGTCGCTGAAGGCGCAGATCTCCGTGGGGCACACGAACGTGAAGTCCATGGGGTAGAAGAAGAGCACCACGTACTGGCCCTTGTAGTCCGACAGCGAAACCTTCTTAAATTCGCCGTTAACCACAGCATCGGCCGTGAACTCCGGGGCGGGCTTGCGGATCGTGAGGACCATTGTATAGAAGGAGACTTGCGGGTTTGAAGGCAGATCTTGAACTGATGGATCCGAATCGTGCGACACTGGACCAGCTCGGCTGGCAAACTCGGTAACGCGTTCAAGAGGGGTATGATGTCCGACGTCGGACACACTAATTTAATGTATTAATTACGTGCTTAACATAGCCAAAACACAAAAATGATGACACTCTGTGTGGCTTTAAAATTCGATTAAGTACGTCATGTGGTAAAAAGCTAACTCGTACTTAATCGAGCTCACCAGCAAAGAGAAGCATCCATCGCAAGTGTATCGAAGGAAGGCTACGCTGCCATGTCGTTTAGCAGCTTCTACTCGGTGGTGAATGCCATCAAGGACAAGTCGGCAGAAGCCATGACTACGCTGAGCTCCGATCTGCAGGACTTTAAGTCCATCGTGCAGGAGGACGTGGCCGAGCTCAGCAAGAACGTGCGTCAGAACATGCAGGAAGGACGGCTGAGCATCGACCGCAACGAATCGGAGGACGACGAAGAGTCCAAGCAGGAAGAGGGCCAGAACGATCAGCACCAGGACAAGAAGCCTATAGACCCTACGGTGTCTGCCACAAAGGAGCAGGGTGAGGACGCAGACCCGCTGACGTCCCTTAAGAACTCTCTCTTCTCTTTCGACGTGACCAGCTCACTTAACTCAGTCGGCAACTCTGTTCAAGGTTCTCTTTCTTCAGTACAGGGATCGTTATCCTCTGTAGGCAACAAGCTGACGTCGCTGAACGTCGGCTCCAGTCTCGGCTCGCTCGAGGCCATGGGCTCCAAGCTGCTCAACTCGGCCGATGAATTCCTTGGCACGTTGGCAGGGGATACCGTGTATGAGAACGACGGGGAGCTCAGTGAGAGCGAGCTTAGTGCCAGACGATTCCGGCTGCTGGCGCTGCAGGAGGACTCGGAGACGTACATTGAACCACCGCTGGATGTAGAGACCTTTGAGAAGTGGAAACTCAGCACACCAGCTGAGGAGCTGGCGGAGGTCCAGAAGGAGGTGCTGGAGAACTACCCGACGGTCGGAGCCAAGTTCACGGAGCTGGTACCTTCTGTGGTGGAGGCGGACGTGTTCTGGGCGCACTACATCTACAAGGCCTCGCTGCTGGCGGCGCAAGAGCAGCGCGGTGCCGACCTGCTCGAACATGGTGCGTTGACGACGAGTATTGCAGTGCCTGGAGATTCTAACGTGTGACTGACGTTGTTGTTATTCCCTTTGTGGCAGCTTTGAATGATGACGAGGAAGAGATTGGCTGGGACGTGGACTCGCCCAAGGCAAAGGACGATGAGGGCAAGCCGATTTTCCCCGATGACGAGTCAAAAGAGGAGGAAGGTAAGGCGCCGGCTTCTACCGCGAACGGCCCGACATCATCTAGCGATGGCGAGAGCTGGATCGAACTGGACGAGCGGAAGGAGTCGAACTCGCCGGGTGCGTCGTCAAGCCTAAAGGAGCCGGCCAGCGCCCTCGCCGACTTGAAACTAGACGAGGGAGATGAAGCTGCGGAGGAGGATTCTCTGGACTGGGGGGACGATGACGACCTGTCAGTGCCGGAGACGACCACTGCTGCCACTTCGGATGCCAAGGCCCCGGAGTCGACGCCGGCAGCCCATGAGGATGCCAGCAAGCGCGGAGAGGACTGGGGCGAGTGGGACTAAGTTCAGTAGTGCCCAGACATACTTCATCGATCCTATCAACTACCTTTTTTTCAGCCTGTATACAGTTATTGAGCTTTATATTTTGTATGTTAGTATCGACTGATTTTCACTCTTGCGTTGGCAGTGTCTTGGTAGCTGTCCTCTGTAGAAATTCTACCCTTGACTTCAGAGGCTCTGGACCGGCCAGCTAGTGCAGATCGGTTAGAACGTTGGTGTGATGACGTCGGCGCCTAATCAGGCAGTTGAACCCTTTAGCGTGAAATCTTTTCAGCAGCATTTGACCTGACTCGTCCCCATGGTCGTTAGGTCGAGACAATCGCAGTCGCACTTGGTGCATCAAAAGTGTTGAAACCGAGAGAGCCTTATTTGACTGAAAACCATTGTAGTTTGAGCATTCGAGAAGACCGTGCTGGCACTTTCTGGCCTGAAACATGCCGATAGAAATTGTTACCGGCATCACCGGATACCCGTATGGGTACTGCGGTGTGGTCATTCCAGATTTAGCGGCGCCGTGAGCGGATCAAAGTCTACCGATACGGTCTCAACGTGACGTCAAGATGAATATCTCGGACTTGTTGTGCTCGCCAGCCCAGTGTGGAGTCAAGATGAGCATCTCGGACATATTGTGTTCGCCGGTCGAAGCACCCGCTGCCCCTACACCGATAACTCCGCAACCTCGCATGGTTGCAACGTGTGAACCTCCTAAACGCCCACGAGCTCAAACCAAGAAGCGGCAGAGCAAGTTCGTGCCCGACGACCAGCGCAAACGTCCGTACCGGATGAGCGTGACTCAAAAGAAGTCTCGTCAAGAGTTCAAGGAGCACGAGTCCAAGGTGTTCAACTTGACGCTCGACATCAACGATCTCAAGCAGCAAGTTCAGTACCTGCTCGAGTGCCGGGACCTGCAGATCACGTGTCTGTTACAGACCCGTCAACGGCTAGAAGCCGCAGTCTTGGGGACGGTGGATAAGATACTGTTCGGTGGGAGTGACCGACCTCGGTCGGGTGACGAAGGCTGCAGCTTCTCGAGGATGTTCATGGACCAGTCGGACGGATCCACGCCGTCAAATGGGATCTACGAGTTCTGTCTGCAGCTTGACAAGCCAAATTTCAATCATCGATCGTGCACTATCGCAACGACACAAGTGTTGTCAGTCGTTGAGGAAGACCCCGAGGGTGACAACCAAGATACGGCGGAGGTTCGTAAGATCTGCGACGTACCGGGGAGCTGCTTGGTGGAGGCTGTTGGAGAGTTTACGGGCCGATTCACACGCCAGATCATTGTTTCTATGTTCCCTCACGTCCTCAGCGACGAGATGATGGTGGCGCAGATCATCGGACTGAGCATCACGTGTCCTGCACGGCTGCTGCTGTATTTCAATGCTCACAGGACGATCGTGCGACAAATTGCCCAAGCTGACGTGTTTGCCGCTCTTGCTGCATTGCAGCAGGCCAAACCACAAGAATTTGCAGCAATAATGGGCACCGCTGCTGCGTAGTTAATGGCATGTATGACCCAAGACATGAAACGGGAGTAGCGTACGAGGAAATAATGAAAGCGTGATCTGGTTGATTTGTGGAGGAAGGCAGGAATAACTATCCGGATAATGGGGCTTCGACTGTTTAGCTTTTCATCCTCTCGTACGACGGGAGTATCTGACCGATGGCTGGTATAATATTGCTGGGCTGCCCGTAGCTGAACAATTCGGGACCGTCTGCATTCTACAAGTCAGTGCGGTGTCCGAACTGCAACATGACCATCACTCATGAAAAGCACGGGATCCCGAGGGAACCTGAAAAGTATTCATGTCGAATTACCGCGGTCGTTTATTTTTCCGGACGGACCACACGAGAGAACGTCGATCCCGCACTGGTATCACGGCTCATTGGGTTGTTGTTGGTACTCTTGCTTTACTTACAATGGTGCTTCAAAGAAGTACAAAGTTCGATAGATTGTGCGGGCAGAGTTTGTGTAGGTAGCTTCTATGGCAGGATAAATTTCATTCTCGCCATTTCATGGCGAAGTGGCTAACCGTTCGTCTATCTCTTACTTAGTACTTAAGTATTCGGTTAAGTCGGTATGATACATAACTTCTCGTAGTGGCTGCTCTTTAGCACACTCATGTTTCTTACAAGTCATCGAAAAGAGAGCGAACTCCAGCTGCAACATTTGATCGGACTTGGTGGGGACCACGCCTGCTAAGCTGTGGAGATCTTTCCAACTTTGCAGTACAGTTGGCAATAGTTTTGTGTGGCTTCCAGCGTCGTCTCCAGGTGGCAAATTCGCGGCGACACTCCTCAACAAATCGTTCGTCTTCCATCGTTACATACACAGCCGATGGTGCGCAGATTTCGTGTTGAAGCGTGTCAAAGCAGTTCTTGTAGCCGCCGTCAATTAGATACAACTCCGGGTAATATAGCTCGGGGTAACTATCAGCATGCAGTCTTCGATCCACATTGCGTACATGGCGCAGCATCTTCGGCGCTCGGTTAGCCGAAAACTCACAGAAAAATATCAGCGCCGTACGTGTGCAATGCTCCAATGTGGTCGACTCGAAAAACTGCGCCTCCATCTCTTCGGGATCACACAGCGAGCTTGCACCTTTCAAGCTGCCGCCTCCAAACTCGAACGGGAATCTACAATCCAACAGCTTAAAACCAGCCAATTGCTCCATGAACTCCCCTCTTAGAATTTTAGCCACAGTCTCGGGTGTTATCACATTCAGATCAGGGTGCTTGCTTGAATACACCGTCGGCAGAATCGGCTCCTGTGGTGGCGCAGATGCAGTTTTGATACTGATTGACTGCTCTGATGCATGATATCGAAGCAGCCTTGGCGGCACATCTGGAGCTGTCGATAAGCTGCCCAAGGTCATCACCGAGTAGCTGGACACCGCTCGCTTGAGCACAGGCTGCTTCGTCTCAATTGCAGCTTCAACTTCAACTCCTCGCTTTGACTTTTTCTTGTGGGTCTTTTGTTGCGCCAATGTTGATCTCGGGGACAGCTCCAGTTCATCTGCAGCTCGAACTGCTGCACGCTTTCGATCTTGGAACTGTTCGTCTTCTGCCATATTTTGTGCCACATAATCTGTTATTTTTGGTTCATCTGCCATATGTTGTGTATTTTCGGATTCGAAAATGGCACGTCGTCGGCTTGAACGTGGTACTTCAGCGCGACGTTCCGGTAGTCGCCGCGGCCTGTTGCCAACACGTTTCGTGGGTCTCTCTGAGTTCTGCACCGTGTTCTGCCGCGTGGAGGGCGAGCACGGGGAAGTGGAGAGCTGCAGCTGCGAGGAAAGAAGCGGCGTCAGGTGGGACTGGCGTAGCCGCTCGTCCGCCATTTTTGGCACCTGGATAGAATACTGAATTTAAATGAACGAGTATTTTTTGGCGGGAAAACGATTGGTATGTGGGCCACATGTAAATTGTGTGCCCATAACAATCCTACAGTCCTGGGCACAACGATACGGCCACCCACACTTTTGCCCATAACTCGGCAACCACAACGAGTTAAAGGCTGCGAGTTAGATATGTTGCTCGTAACGCAGTGTGTATCAGCTATTATGGCTTAGCATCTCCAGTTTTACACTTTCAGGTGGGTCTCCCATACAAGAAACCGTTTTGCGGTAATGGTCACAACTTACGGGCACCTCGTCCCATACAAACTTCTATACTAATGTACCGAAATGATTGTGACTTTCGAAGAAGCTCTTGTTAGTAGTGAGGCTTACAGCCCTTCTTCTCGATGACCTCAATGCAGCGTCTTGGCATCGACGCTACCAGCTTATTGAGATATGATTGCTCGATCGCTTCCCACGATTCTAATATAGCTGCTATCAGCGATGCCACGTTGTCATATTGCCTGCCGTTCACGTAGACATATCTTGCCATCATCGACCACACGTTTCCGATTGGGTTCAAATCTGGGGACCGCGCGGGCCAGTTGAGCACCGTGTTGCCTTCTTCTTCGAAGAACTCCTTCGTCAGATGCGACCGATGAATGGATACGTTGTCTTGTTGGTAGATGTAGTCTAGGCCGTAATGTAGATGCGCGAACGGCAGCATGTACTCCGAGACCGTGTGGATGTAGTGCTCCGAAGCCTGCCTTCCTTCCAGCACGGCGAGCTTAGACCTTCCCGCAGCACTGAAGCTGCCCCACATCATCACGGAGCCGCCACCGTTCTGCCGCCGCACCGTTTGCCTCGCGGGGCGGCGCACATCCCGCCAATAGTGGCGGAGCCCATCAGGCCCATCTAGGTTAAATTTCTTCTCGCCCGAGAATATAATTCGCTCCCATGCATCTGGTCGGACAACCATGCGCTTAGCCCACTCGAGACGGGCAAGCTTATGCTCCTTCGTGAGCGGCAGAGTATTATCCATCTTGCTGTAGTCCAACCAGTCCACCCGAGCAAGTAGGCGGCGGATCGTGCGGGTGGATCACGGGCAGGAGAGCTCCTCCTTAAGCTTGGTCGCACTGAAGTCGCCCGTCGACGCCTTCCGAAGTAGGAGCCGTGTGTGACGCTTGGAGAGGGACGGCCTGCGTCCTCCCTTCCGGCGGCAGCGTTGCGGCTTCAGAGCCCGTTGCACGCAATCGCGAGAGCGGCGAAGCCTTTTCGCGATCGCCCGAATGCTGAAGCCCGCCTCCCCGAGTCCTTGGATGCGCCCGCGTTCTGCGTCTGTAAGCGAAGGCCCTCGGCCCATCAGATTGCGAAATGACAAGCAAAGCGCACGCTTCAGAGGCGTGTTGTCGCAACCAGCCATTGCATTGGTGGTCAAGGGTATTTCGATAGGAAAGCTACAATCATTTCGCTGAGCTTACCGGTCTTGTCAGCTTTGGTCAGCTTCCGCTCTGGGACATTGCTTGAAATCGTTAATTCACGATACATGATTGCTATATTATCTGACACAAATATTATTCTAGAATAGTCAAATTCAGATCTTTCATCTTTTTTTTAATATAGCGGATTGGTTTGTGCTGCTTTGAATATAACCAAAGAAGCCAGAATGGGCCACAGTAGTCGCCGTACGTCCCTTGGTATTGCTTGGTGTTGTACCGGTTGGTCCCGTACTTCCGAGGAGGACCTACATGCTGTTGTTGCACTTCGCTGTCTACTCAACTGGATGCCTACCGCTAGGCCCGCGGCGTGCGCGTGACGAACGCGTGGTGCAGTTGAATGACAGGAATGGTACGATCTGATTGGCAGATCATTTGGGATCCTGGATTGTGATTGGGCGACAACTTCAATTTGGACTATCATGGGATCGACCGTGGGAAAATAATCGTGACATGTGGCGTTCCCGTTACATCAAGCGTTCCCGTTACAAATGACAGGACCCGTATGGTTTGTATACAGTTTTCAAGTACTCTACGGGAGGGATAGTAGAAGCAATGCATGCAGGAGGTAGGAAGCTGCTAGCACCTAACTCAATCAATCTCTCTTTCAAATTTCCATTCATCGACTCACATCGACTGCAAGCCTCGTTCGCATCGTCCTACACTCTCAGTTGCTGAGTGTTACGAGCCTAACGGGTACACTCCAAACCGCTGCTCAACCTAATATCACATCACTTGGTACGTTGAGTTCTTTAGCATCTGATGGTGAAAATATTTCATTTACAAAATCAGCAATGATAGCTACTCTAGCCATATACATTTTATTTGGTAAATCGGGAGCAAACCTCAACGAAGCGTTTATTAGTTATTATTACGCTGCTGATGGATCAACGACATCTAACTTATTTCGAATTGGTATCAATGGATTATCGCCATCTTTTTGCATTAATTCAGCGGGTAATGTCGGCATCAGTACTCCATACCAAGCTTATAAACTTGATGTGAATGGAGCTGTCAATGCATCATCAGGATATTACGGTACGATCATGATTACTTCTCAATCAAATATCACATCAGTTGGTACACTAGCAAACCTAACTCTAGACATGCGTGAAACAGGATTAAATATCCCTAGTCTTGACAACGTTTAACCAGACGTACTTCGTCAATATCACAGAAGGTGGAGCCGATCCATAAAAAAAAAGCTGTTGTATTGAACTCAACGAAAGACTTTAGCGACATCAGGAATTTATCATGCTCAGGAACAATCACTGGATCAACGGGAGTATCGACGCCGTCATTATCCTGTGGTACGATTACAGCTACAACTCTCAATATCAATCCTACTACGCTTCAACTTCGAGGAACTACGGTTACACTGAGCTGAATGCACTAGCAGGTGTCTCAGCTGGAACTACAACAAATAGTAAAGCACTAGTTCTTGGCTCAACAGGTAACATCAGTGGCATTAACGCGTTGTCAACAGCAAGTGTTTCTACAAGTGGAAGTATTACTGCTAGCGGTAATATTAATAGATTTTTAGCGGATGGTAATCAGACAGCCATTACAACAGTATGACCTCTTACAGAACTGGGGATTAATAATAATGCAACCACTGAATATCTCAATATTAAGGGATCTGGTATGGATTATATCGACGGGAGATATACTCGGATGCTTCGTTTCATTGGCTCGAACATAACCCCTGTCGAATTTCAAATTGAGGTAGCGATTGGGACCAATGCAACGGGTAGCAACGCTTGGCGAAATTACAAACAACGATCTTCAATTTGGGGTAAATAACTCGACTTCGATGATTCTAACGACAACAGAGCGCCTCGGTGTCGGAACAGCCTCACCGTCAGCTCCGCTGCACGTCCCAAGCAATAATTCATTTACTTTTGGAACGGAAGGATCAACCGTTTATCGATTACGAACGGATGGTGGGAATACTGAGTCAGCTCTCGGTCCAATAAGCTACAGCATTTCAGCTATATTTGGTGGATACAGTGCTTGTACCGTAATGGCAACGACTAGCGATAGGAGATTGAAGAAGAATATCTAGATTGCTCCACTTGAACGTATAAAACGTCTATGGAATGAGTCAGAGAATCGGCAAGGTTAAGAAGTTGGTCTCATTGCTCAAGATTTAGTTTCGGCCCACCTGTCTGATCTAATTAGTGCCTTTTATCGTGGTGATGTCGAGAAAGGAGAAGACCCACCGCTTGAACCCGCTAAAACACAGCTTAACGCCGATTATAACCGTATTGCTGCTTACAACATGAAGATGATCCAGCATCTCTTGAGGGAGGTAGCTGAATTAAAGAATCGTTTATCTAATATAGAATCATGATGATTGTCCATCGCTCAAATGCAAAACGACAGCTTATTGAGCGTTGGCAAGTAAACCCGTTGAAGCACAAAAATATCGTGTGTGGATAAGAGACGGTGCGCGACTGTTTCACGTTGATTTTGGCGGCAAGCGCAATCAGCATTTTCGGGATCGAACGCTCTGAAATATTTAGCTATTTAGATCATAATGATTCTAAACGAAGAGAACAATATTACAGGAGACACCGTACTGATTACCCACCTGCACTGATTCCATGTCGAAAAAGTATCTGTGGTGATATATACAATGGACTGCTTACCAAGTATAGAACGTAGAAGTAACCTTACTTCTGTAGAGCCAAACCAAATCGTAGGTTTGACATTGTTAAAGGCTGAGCGCATAGTAGCCCTTGGGGATATTGTCTTCTCACCAACGAAGAGCCCAGATGGAGAAGATGCTATAGTGGAAGTTAGTATAAGTGACAAAAAAAAAATCAGCGTCCATTGAGGATATCGTAATAAACTCGTTAGGAGCGGTCTAGCTTAGAGAGCTAAATTGCGAAAGTCTTCACTGTTTTAGTTTGTTTTCTTGCTTGAGTAAGCCCATACTCTTCTGCCTTTAGTCTGAGTTGTTGCCTCAGTTTGTTTAGCAACTTATCAAGATCAGTAGCCCATACGGCGGCTTGGGTTTGCTGAGGACAATCACGAATGATAAGATTCTTCATGATGGCTTTGAGCTCAACAACGTTGAGATCAGCGTTGTCTCCATTGCTACCAGCAGAGCTGGAAATAATTCTTGGGTTATAGAAGAACATGACTATATCAATCGAACGATAATATTCTTGAATTCAGAATCCGAAATTAGACGGTTAGAGTACATATTTACTGACAAACTCTTCAGCTGCTTGATGATCGAAGGATTGTTATTACCCAGCTCAAGCTCGCGCTTCAGCTTGTCATACTCCGCTTTCAGAGATTCTAATGGATCCTCAAGACGATCGCGGAAGTTATATTGATGCCTTGAACATTTTTTTGTCGTCGATGGTGAGCTAATCATACGCTGCCATGTCGATTTGTTGCTTGAACGCAAGAGTTCGAATCAATTCTTGAAGGCTGGCGCTGATTTCCCGCTTAGGTCCACATTTTCGTCGATTTGGTTGTACAATGACAAGAGTTTTAGAATCAAGATCAGGGATTCGGATATATTTACTTCCCAACTGACGGTAAACGTAAGCAGAAGGGGTCGCTAGGCCTTGAATTTCGTTCAGATTGTAAGTTCGACCTCGGCGGACAACCCCTTCCAGTGAAGCTACACCAGCACCCATAAGACCTCTGCCACGTAGCTTACCTCCATTTTGTTTAGCTGATGTATCAGAATACACTTTTGCCTTGATTTGATAGACTGACTAAGTAGCTTTCATGGCGGATTAAGTAGCCTTCAGAGCTGATCTAGCTGCTTTCGAGTTACTACCTTTCACTGCTTGTTTAGCTTCTTCGTATCGCTTCTGAGCCTCTCCGTACTTCTGGAAACCCGCTTCTGACGCATCATGGATCTTTTTGAGTGGATCCTCGTTTAATTCGTCATCTTCTCTAGATATGAGCTGAATTGAATTAGCTTTCAGTGCCTCATTAAGGTACTTGAGATAAGCATCGAGGTTTTGATTGGTAACGTGGTCGTCTTTCTGATTGACGTATGTCTCAATATGTTCTAATCCTTGAATTAGACTATTAAAAGTATCCATCCATCGAACTGTCTTCATTAGAGGTGTTGCATTTGATGCAGCTGATCAAGATATTACCATCGATATGACCAAGCTTATTATTAACTCTGTCGGCAGAAGTCGGGTCAACGATCAGCTGGCAAAAGCAAAGGCCACACAGGTACTTCTGCTTCTTAGCTAGATCATTCAAGTGCTTGATAGTCATGTGGAACTCGTGCTTAGCCTCATAATCCCCCTGAACTTTGTCGTCACGCATGCGCTTAGCTGGAAAGCTAAATGCCTTGGCAGGCTTTTTGCTTGGATATTGGAGGTTGTTGCAGCAAGTCTGATACATTACCTTCTCCGATGAGCCCGGAAGCGATACACCGTCCGTAAACATATCACAATCGAACCGCTTGAATAGCTCACGCTGAACCTTGATGGTCCTAATGAACAGGACTATATTGAGATTGTTGTACCAAATCAGTAGGTCCTTAATCGACTTCATTTCATAGTGCTCCCAGACAAACTGTACCCGCTTGTAGTTGGCGTCGCTGATACTTGTGCCACGGTGCTCACTATCGAAAGCTGATTTCGGAGGGATAGTAGTTTGGTTAAGACCGTTGAATGCGGTAAGATACTCTTACAGGAAAATACCCTTACCAAGACCTCAAACACATCGGATTTGTCATCATCACACATGCAATCGCCGAGGTGGGTGTTCAGATATTTGCTAGCTAGTGCTAGCAGGGACATAGTTGCTGATATCGAGCATTTTCATGTCCGACGTCGCAATACACATGTAGCTGGATTTTTTTATGACAGCCTTGATGTTGTCAGTACCAATAACGGCGAACAAGTCGTTCTTCATCAAGTTGATATCATAGCGACCACTGTTGAAACCTAGTACTGGGACTTAATCAATCTGCTGTTTGATCTTACCGTAGTCGGACCATTGCTTCCCTAAGCCAATACTGTTATGGAAGTCGAAAAAGCTACCGTATCTACCTCTCTTAATCAAGTTGTCCACATCTGAGATGGTGTAGATTATTCCAAGCTCAATTCCTGGGATCTCCATACCTGTCATCCCGTGAACAGCGATGATTTCCCGCAGAAGGCGTTCACACTTATCGACATTGTATCGTTGGATCTTGACTACCACACTCGCAATGCACTTGAATATATCCGTATGCAACGCTTTCGGATCATCATTCACAAAGCAGCATACCTCCTCGGTCAAGCTATCTGCTACCGATACCGAAACAGGGATATGCTCGTTGGTGAACGTAGTATTGTCTCCATGCTTCACTAGCGTTGGCTTGAGAATAGCCTCAAAATCATATACCGTATTTCGCATGTAGACCAATACACCCAATGTAGCGAGGGGTAGGTACCCCTTCAAAAACGATGTATCGCTAGATAGTGAAAAGGAAGAAAAAAAACGATACTCTATTTATAGACAGTCGCCTCTTCGACAATCGCTTCACTACTGTCAAAGTCGCTGCTTTCGTCTACAGGTGGCCCTTCAAGTAGTGACAGCTTCTCCAGCTGAGCTATCAACGAGCTCAATGCGATGCAGCTCGCAGTTGGCTGGAGCTTGCTAGCTCTAAATCCGTTTGAAATCCTAGTAGCTGATAGCGAGTCTCATGCTGTGCTAATCCACCCATATATTTTGATCCTATCAGGAGCCTTGAGCTTGAACTTGGTCCCGGTAGCTCGAGGGCGCGTAATCTGGGCATGCATCTCTGTGTGCCACAGGTTACGCAGACTCGCCTTCAAAGGGAAGTTCCAAGCAATGTCTGCTGGCTGCGAGACAGACGTTGCTCTAGGTGGAACTTTCTTTAGCACTAAATTGATAGACGCAGCGTAATCTACCACTTTCTGGGTCCAGTGGCCGCTAAAATCGTCCGATAGCAGCGAAATAGTATCATTTGGGAAGGGTCGGTACCCAAAATGATGCTTTAAAAAGGTAACGGACAGGTTCTCATTCCACCACCCTGAAATGAACCAAAACAAATACGGTTAATAAAACTCTAAACAATACAATAGAATCAATTTGTACTCTTCCTTGTAAGCACTAGCAGCCTCCTCCAGCTTGCTTTGCTCCCGACGCCAGCGGAGAACTTGGGCGCGTTTGCTTTGGTACGACGAGGCTGCTAGGCTAGGGTAGAAATGGAGAATAGTTACCCGCGCGTTCCTCGTCCTTTTCAGATGCGCCAGAACCGCGAGCTTCTTGCCAACGGATTAGGCCTGGAGCTTGTATTGGTTCACATGACGCCCGCGTCCTCCGAGGCGAGGTCGTCCTTTTGGCTTGACACGTGCCATTCGTTTCTGGCGGTGTATTTTTTAAAAACAACAGTCATTATTTTGCATTAGTGTCATGTATCGCTTAACATACGATTTCCTGGGATCTCGATTCTCGACAATGATTGGCTGTTGGGAGGGTAGCAGCGGTATCGATCTACGTGCGAAATACTGTACGCTGAAATGATCCAGATACTGGTCGATGGTTTTGATGGAATACTTCGTAAGCATCGTCTTCATCGTATTGTGAGCCGGGTGATAGATTGTTGGCTCGCCTGGGAAGCTTTCAACATTCACAAGCTCACATTTATTCCTCGTGATTACGCAGCTTGTCAGAGCTTACAAAAATATCTCACACTTAGAGCATTGATATTTGCTTTGGAGCATGTCAATGTTCTTGATGTATAGAGCGTGGTTATCGTGAGAGAGAATGTGGATAGTATCGTAGTCGCTATCGGAGCGGCGTATGCACTCTACTTTCCCAGTATCCACATCCATAGAATAGACGTTAACGGCTAGTTGAAAGCATTCTTCAAATTCGTCGACCTGTAGAAGGTCGACTGGCTTAAAGCTACGGAAGAGACCCAGCGTATAGCTAATACCCTTGTAGAAACAGTAACGCTGAAACGCTTCCTTCACCTGAGCCTGAATTCTACAAGGATCGTTCTTACCATCCCCCAGTAAGTGCCACGCAACGCAGTGGAAGACGCACTCGTTGTTAGTCTTTGGGAAGTTGATTAAATGCTGGTTATCATGTATAACCTTACTATTGCCTAGGGCATGATTACTATGACAGATGTAACTCTTAAACCCCATGATTGCCTTGAGCTTGTAGCCTGAGCTGGGATAGTTTAGCTTGTCTGCCAGCTCCATCTATCGAATCTCAGAAATAACCTTCTTACGGAAACCGGCTTTGCTATTGATAGCAACCGGCTTATCAAATACGTTAGTATTTGCGAGATGGGATGCCAGTTTTGTGTGAAGCTATCTTTAGCTTTGCTAATTATATCGTATCCAACGGCAACATTGATCTTGAAGGCATTCTTTTTACTAGAAAGAACGTTTTCGAGCTTATCATAGAACTCACCTGGCTTAATTCCCTTGTAGAGGTGTGATTCCATCTGTTTACCCTTATCGAAACGGTACTTGGGTCGGTCTTAATGTCGGGAGAGATGTGGTTTTCCAACTCATCGATACCGACATTGTATTGCTTAGCTACTAGCTTTTGGTTGCTCGGGCGGGATATATTGCTGATATAAACCATCTTCCCTGTTTTTCCGCGCACCTTAACTCGGTAGCTGCTACCCCATTTAATAGCTTGAGTTTTAATCGCTTTAATCCTTCCAGCTTGTATGCAAACATGATTGCTATATAAGTGCGCCAATAATAATCCTGTGGACTTGACTTTATATCTGTTGGATCTTGTGTCGCGATTGACTTTATATCTTTGCCCCACAAAAAATTTCGAAATTATTTAATTCAGAGATACATGGCATAAGCCTTGTCGAGGCCCTGGAGCCAACAGAAGTAATTTTTGTCGTTAGCCTTGACCCACTCGAACGTCTTATCACGGTACTTTCCGAAGCCAACAGTCGTTCTTGGTAGCAAATAGTGAGTTAAATCCCTCTTTGAGGGCTCAGACATAGTGGTGCACTCGAAAAGAAACTGAATATATGAGTCATCAACATTTGAGATTCTTAGGTTTTCTCCTCTTATATTTCCCGAAGCTTAGCTTTTCATCGCTGAACGATGTCAAGCCACGCTCTCGATAGTCCTTACAGTACTTATAGCTTGCTCGGTTTCAGAGTTGGCAACCAAGGCAGACTTTGTAGTTCCCACTAAAGCGTTTGGCGCACTCGGAGCCAACGAAGTGGTGATTCTGATCCTTATCGATGATTAGGAAGTGCCTCTTGATGGGTGTGTTACAATAACAACGGTCCACAACGTTCGGATAGTATGCGGGGCAAGGGTAGATCTCAGCCTTGCATATTCAAATCCTTAATCGCATCCCAGTTCCACCCGGAAGAGTGGTACTGACTCAGATCATCAAGTTCGTCGATCAGCGTAGTTGTCTATGTCTGTCACCAGCAATATCAGAACTGACTTTTTATCTGTGGAAAATATGTAATTTAATTAGCTAAGTTCGACTTCCGTGTTAAGTTTGCTTTCGTTAAGTTCGTCTTTTGGTTTTCGCTTACGGGCACGAATATGACCCCTGTTCGTCTCGTCGTACCCTTTCTGGTACGCTAAGCGAGCCTCCCGCGTTTTGAGATCGTAGCGACATTACTTAGTAGGCCGAGAAATAGAAGCTGATGTCAATGAGGCGTTCACACACTTTTATTGTACCTCTTCGGGATACGGGATAAGGATTGCAAACTGCTTGATGGTTTTAGGTGTCTTCTTGGCGCTACCCTTCAGTTATCGCTAACAGACTACAATAACTATCGGGAACATCCTATCTGTAATGGGCCAACTTTGTGCCCACTACTTCGGCTTACAGGTTAGCGCACGTGTACGAGGAAGCGTAGTTTGCTTAAACTTAGGTTAACTATACTTTCGTCCGAAAGTATAGATTTACTAAAATAAGAAAAGCTAAAAGCCGTTTTGGGTTAAAATGAGAACTGTTATTTATGATTTATGTCTGGCCTGGGTTTCCTCCTAAAACTGATATCCTGTATGAAAGGTATTCTGCCATCCGATGGCTGTCATAACCCTACTAATCTAATTGGTAGAAAGAAATGCTTATCTACCAATAGGAAGCTTAAATGCATACAGACCAGTGGTCTGTAAAGTGTAACCATTGGTGTGTCTTACACCAACGTTCGAGAACCCTCCATGTAACCAAGTGGTTATGTGTAGCCACTTGTGTGTAACCCCGTTACACTGTATTTGCCATTCGTTGCTCGTGACACGAGTTCGACTTCCATTGCAAATTGCTGTATCTTGCGCACGCTCCTGTAGGTTGGCATTTGCATCCGCTTGCGTTTTAAGTCCAGATACCTTTGGTATCGGAAAACAGTGAATCTGTCTGGTGGAAGCACGAAGAACAGTCGCGGAGCTGTAGGATTTCCAAGAATGTCTAAAACGTTGAGTTGGCCTGCCTGCTTACAACGGTATTTGTGTGGGCCAGTCACCTGAAACAATTCATCCGGCTTGATTATCGCATCCACCGACTTGTAATTTTTCGCTGCTGGCCGCAGGTACATTGTTGCATCAGCAGCGCTAATTTCATTCTCGTTAGTGAACACAACTGTAAACTGTTCAGGCAGCTGGATTGATTCAATGCAGATCGCTCGTCGAAGCAACACTCTCTTCCATCGCAACATCATCATCTGCATCCATATCATGGTCACCACCCTCGCCTTCGTCTTCGTCTTCGTCCCAATCTCCATCCGAGAGGTATTCATCATCTTCCGTGTGCCTCACCGTCGTCGACCAGGCGCCGAATTCGAAACGATCCACCTCACGGCTGCACTGAATGGAAATGGCCTTCAAACAGATGTCCACGGAGTACTGCAAGAGCGCCAATTCCATCAGAAGTAGAAATGAACTCTAAATGTTTCTGCTTCTCTCTAACGTACAAACGCTTATAGATCTCCTGCTGCACATATTGCGATGCGAAGACGAAGTACTCGTTGGCAGTGCTCGGCAAAAATATATTATAATAAATAACATTGATATTTTCTTACCACATTTATTATTATCAACCTGGTGTATTATTGATATTCACCGACGTTTACTAATTCCATAGCTAAGTCGAGTTAATTCTGGAGAAGCATACTTTATTCAAGTCAGAGCCACAAACAACTTGCATTTTATATCGAATAGTGAGGCAAAGTCATTTCTTTTGCGCTTATGCTGTTCAGTGATCTCTCAAAACCACCCGTACCCCACTCAATACCTAATTTTGCTAGCGTTTCACTGATCAATTTGACTTCAAGACCAAACTACCTACCTTTCTACCCTTCGCAATGCCCAAGAACGCCGACATCTGCCGCGTTCTGTTTGCAGCTCTACCTTATCACTAGTTCAAGTGCAACTACTGTAACAAAGTGCGCCGCCAGCTCCCTTCTAGTGGCTACGGAAACCTACTCAGTCACTTGATGGACAAGCATCCCGACTACGAGGCTGGCAACCTAAACTCGTTTTGGTTTGTGAGCGAGAAGGTCGCCAATATCTACCACTGGATGGAGTGGGTGGTCGATAGAAACATGCCTCTATCTGAGGTGGACCACCCAACAACTCCCTCATTGTCCCGTCTAAAGCCCGTCTTCTCGATAACTCTGAAGAAGTACCTAGCTGCAACTACCCGAGCCGTCGTGACAAAACAATCCCTCCCACGTTTGGTGCCATGTATGATGGCTGGACATGCTTTTCGGGGCACTATGTGGCGCTGTACATCGTGTTTTGGAAGGACGGTCAGCTGTTCTACGTTCTATTGGCGGTAGCACCCCTTGATGAGGCAGACCTCACTGCCGCCTCGCACTGTACCTACATCCAGAATATTCTGACGATTTTTGGCCATTGGGGGAGTCGCTGAAATTCTGGATTGGTGACAATTGTGCCACCAATCAACTGACGGCAACCACGCTTGGCGTCCCATTGGTTGGCTGCGCGTCTCATCGTTTCAACCTGGCAACCAAAAACGTTTTGGCGGAGCACGAGGACCTGGATGGTGCTGTGAGCGCGCTAATGGTGGCGCTACGGATGATCAAGAGCGGCGCCGAGCTCCGGCACCATACAAGTCTAGCGCCCTTGCGTGCCAACGCAACTCGGTGGAGCTCCACCTTCATGATGCTGGAGCGGTACGTGCGTATCCGCGACGCGATCAAGCGCGTCGACGCGGTCTACGACCTGGTGCCTAAACCAGCTGCACATCGACGCATCGTAGCACTCGTTGAGAGCCTCAAGACGTTCAACAGCGTGTGCAAGAAGCTACAAGAGGAGTCGATATCGATGAAGTCCGTGCAGCTTTTATTTGACAAGATGGCTGAAATGTTCCCAGTTACGGATCACTACCTAAGCCCCGACGCTGAAATCGTTCATTCTCCGGTGTTTGAGAGCGATGTAGTGAAGGTATGTTGCTATTACATTTCTCTTATGTTCCTTAAAGTTGCGCTAACCGACCTATGTTGCTGAATGCCATATTAGGTTTCTCGAGGTACTGAAGCTGACTTAAATCCACAAGAGTCGCAGGCCCTTGAGCCGTTCCAACTGGAAGCTGCTGCTACTGAGCCCGCAGCATTGCCGCGTGGTTCGCGTGCTCGGACGCGCGCACGCAGCGCTGAGGACTTTGCAACTGCACTGTTACAGTCGCGGCCGCCCCCCGAGCAGATGGTGCCGCGATACGAACCAATCGTCGCCGCCATCCCGCCGACCAGCAACCTCTGCGAGAGGCTGTCCTCGCAATGCAAGCTGGTCATGACGCCGCACCGTGCATCTCTGCTACCGATGAACTTCGAGATGATCGTATTTCTGCGGGCTAACCGTAAGTTCTGGGATGCAAATACGCTGATGAGACTCGATGTTGATGACACTGACGATAACTAGTGTCTATGGTACGGCTGAAGGACGATACAAAAGGTATTTCTCATTTATTTATTATTGTTCTTCTTTATATTCATTTACTTCTTATTGTGGTGACGAACAGAAAATACATTACCTTATTGTAATGTCCGAGCACTGCTCGTTGGCAAAACGTTTGCTGAGACGATAATGAAGCAATCGATGTGACACTTGAGCGTCGTCCGCATCAAGTTTTCCACAGGCGTCCACCAGCCAGTTGACGTCAGCAATGGCAATCGCGTTTTTAAGCAACACCTGTTGGTCATACGATCGTGCATACCGCAAGACATAGCGTGCAACACCACCCCATCGGCGAACACAACCCTGCACGACGCCCACTGGTATATCCGAATATATCAGCTCACGACATTTAAAAGTATCTTGCTGTGGCCAAACTGGCATCTAGCGAGTTCGATCAGCGAGTTTCGATCTTGTTAAACTCGAACCAAACGCAGCTGCGCGGCGACGTCAAATGAATCGTCTTCGCTGGATAATATGTTGGCTTGACGGCATCCACAATGTAATATGTTGTAGGCTGGTCGAGAATACCAACAAAGTCTTGCTGTGATCCTTGAACCATCATATCGCGAGAAAACAAGAAACGTTTCTTGGGTCGTCCACTCCCATAAACAACCGTCGCTCCAACACGAGCAAGATGCAGCAAGATTACATAGCCAATAAAACGTTTTGCCGATTCCTGGGTTGCCGAGGATCACGAGATGCGGTGTGTTCGTCGCTTTATCGTGGATCAGCTTCCAACAAATTTTCCATAGCTGCGAGCAGCAACGACGAATGTAGATACGAGAGCCTTGTGTCGAATCGCCAAGAACAAATGTTCCTTCTGGTAATGCGATCACAGCATCAGTGATGATCTGGGTAGGAATCCTCCGAAGTGCGTTCCAAAACGCGACCAATGCTGGGGGATTCAGCACCATTTTTCCGTGACGTGGATAGTTACACCGCCCACATCAAGTCGCATTCCATGAGTATCGTACGCCGTCGGAAGTTCCACCGGAACCACCACCAGCACGTGCACAGGGACCGTTCTCTCCTCAATAGCTGCCATTGTAAATTGGAACTGCACCATCTCCGCCGATAACTCCGCCAACTTGAGAGGCGCTTGGGTAACGCCCCGCCCCAACAGCGAAAAAGCGGAAATGAAGGTGTGATGAGGTAGTGTCACAGACTTTGCCACCCAATGGTTAGAGGTTGTGCTACAACCTCGTGGGGACGCTTTACCGCGAAAGGACAGCATCCCAAACAGTGATAACGACTTCATGTTGGAATCCCCTTTAATAAAAAACTTGTAAGTGGCCTGCCGAGAACGAGATTCCACCTTTAAGAGATGTAGATGTGTCGTCGTACGTCCACTGGTACTATGCTGCACATTTGATTAGTATATTCTTCCTGTGTAGCTACATTTATGTGGCTATTTCTGTCTTGAAATCCTTCACACTAATACATATACATATTCTTTATCATATCCAAGTCTATTTGACTATTGACGGCGCTATTGCTTAAATGTCTGGGCTCCGTAATGGACCAGTATTGACGTGTAGGATCAAAACTTTTTTTTTCCTTCGATTACTACTGTAGTAACAGAGGGCCGATGAAGCGAGCAAATGCACGTTGATTACATGTGTCGTGAAGTGGTAACTAACATGCAAAACCAAAAGGAATGACCCCTCGTGGGATACCCATTAGATGAGGTACGATTAAGTGTGAGGTCGTACTTGTGCAACCGGAGTAGCAACGGAACACTTACTCGATCAGGTAATAGGTGCAGGGCATATCGAAACCGACAAGCTGGAGAGTGAGTGGAGAGAACATTCGTTTTTTAACTCTTTCGCGAGGAGCGCTTATAGGCTCTTTGGAACTATACTATACAAAGTTAAGTCAATTTAATGTAAAAGGGCGCAAAAAATCGCCCTTTTAGCTATATATATAGACAGGGTGTGTGAGCAGATCAAACATGATGCAGCTGGCAGTTATAAATTTCGATCTATAAGGGCGCAAAAATGGCCTTTTTAGGTCTCGCTGTGATTGGCTAATAACTAAGCATTTGGATTGATCGAGCCCTCTACTATTTTGATTGGTCAAAACAAAATGATAGATTGCGGCACTGCGACCGTTTATGGATGATGACACGCCAGCGTCAACCAGAGGATGATGTTCAACCAGCAGATGATGTTTGCGTTCGTGCCGTTCTCTGACGGAGGCGAATGACAAGGCTACGGTGCTATACATATATTTATAAAGGTGCTGCTACGTGATGCCCGACATATACTGCTGTATCAGTGGCATGCATGGTTTCCAGGTGCAGCTACATGGTGCCCGAAATGTACTGCTGTATCAGTGGAATGCATAGTTTCCACTGGTTTGAGTACGGGTGTTGCATGTATCTTCATTTCCGTATGGGTCTCTACAAGGGGTGAATTCACCTATAGTGCATATATCTTACCTTGTGTATTGGATAAGAGAAACTGTGTATGCAATGCTTTGCCGCCAAAACTTGTCGCCAATTCTTGTGGGTACTCTAAGATTTAATAACCCCGATTATTTAATCTATATAAGACATGAAGATTGAGATAATGGCTGTAATGACGAGCCTTTATATTTTCTACGAATAGGCGACGTGTATCAGGCTTTCGCTCTCATTTACAAATCAGGCCAGGGATGGCAGAGGCGCCGGGGCAGAAGCGGAAGTATGGCAAGGCGCCCGGTGCCAGGAAGCGCCGCCGCGTGAGGTCCAGCCTCGAGGGGGCGCCTACAGAGACTACCAGCGCTCTAGGAGGCGTTGCGATTTTCAAGGACGTGTTGGGATGGCTGGTGAAAGCAGGTTGGGCCTCCAAGCGGCCATCTAGCAAGTCTTTAGATTCAAGCTACAAGTACTTTCGTCCTGGAGGAAGGCATGATGGAAAAGAGGGGGATGACTACCTACTCGGCGAACTGGCTGTCCTACGATACGTTGAGAACATGCGAGTCATTGAAGTTGCTGCAGAACAAGCTAATCAGAGTACAAGCAAGGGAGAAGCTGCTGCAGACATCGTGGTTCTGTCAGATCTAGTAGTGTCACTAACGTTGTGTTTGTTTGTGGCACAGTAGCTGGCGTCGGACGGGCTGTCGGTCAGGCAGTCGTCACTGCGCGCCACGAGTACGGAACCAGCGAGCAGGAAGCTCGAAGCACGTCCAGAGCAGCAGGTGCGGCTTGCAGATTGTCTTGGAACAAGTGGCTATGATTGTCTGACATATTCTTGTATGAATAGGTGCTGTTGCGGACGGCAGTGAGGCTTTGGGCAACACCGCTGCAGGTGTGGTAGCTGTCGCCAGAGCACGAGAGCGAAATAAGCGAGGAGACCGTGCAGAACGCAATGCTCTGCGAGCAGCTGCAAGCACATTCGGTACAGATGGTATGCCACGCGTTTGGACTTGAATGGTTAATTGTACGGCTGATATTGTGGTTGGTGGTGCGCAGAACGTGGCGCCGGTGAGATGGGAGAAGTCAGTGTTGGTGGCAGTGGTCCTGCCAACCAAGAAGTTGTTCCGGGGCGTGGAGCACGAGGGCGTGGTGCACGAGGACGTGGTGCACGAGGACGTGGTGCGCGAGGACGTGGTGCTCGTGGTGGCCGTACGGGTCGGTCGGCGCCACGAACTGCAGACACTACAGGTGCGACTTGCATTTAAGGTTGCGAGAGGGATTTGGCGTGACTAACCGTGAGTGTGCTGGTGAAGTATTTGCAGGTGTCCGTATTGATGATGCCGTTAGTCCGGCAGCTGACTCTACCTGTGGTGGTCATATTTCTGTCGCTGCAGTCCCTGAATCGCCACAGCCTGCGAGTACAACGATTACAGGGGCAACAGGAGCTACAACACCACCTATCATGCTGCAGGCCGTCTACGTGAACAAACTAGTTGTGTTTTCGCCGGATAAGCAGCGACAGATGAAAGCGAAGGCCTACAGGCCTATTGGTACTGCCTACATTATTGGTCGTGTGTATCGTCAAGTCAAAAAGGGAAGAACGCTTCGCTCTTTCAAATTCGATGGCTTGACAGCCAGTTCCAAGGCGCCGTGGTGCACATTAGTGTGGGTGAGATGCAGCTTGGTATCAAGAACTATATCTCGCTTACACGAGTGAAGAACCCCGATTGGAGGGTTCTGGTTCGGCCTGATCCTACTGACGAGATCGACTTCGAGGAGGTCGAACTGGACGAAGAAGAAGGGGTACTTGAGGCCTTTGACCCTACGGAGCTACTTCCAACCAGCCTCGCCGAGGTAGAAGCTATCAGAAGCATGCTATTCGTTCCGTCAGGTGAAGTTGAAGTTCCTTCGTACCTGTACCAGCACAGTGATGGATCAACTCAAACCTACTTGCGTCCGGAGTTCGAGCATTTGTTTGAGCATTCTACTAGCTCAAGCTTCTTCGACTACATCCCCCTCTACTTTTGGCGCCAAGTGCTGCATGAAACCAAAAAGTACGCCGTGGTGAACAACATACGCTTGCAGATGCCGTTCACTCTCGACGAGCTCATGAATTTTCTGGGCATTATCTTCTTCATGGCGATGAATGACAAAGGCGAGCATGCTAATTACTGGGGTCTACAAGCGGAAGATCTGATTTTGGTGGTGTGAGTACATCGCTAGACGCCATCATGACCCTACATCGTTTCAAGATGCTGCGTCGATGCCTAAGCTTTAATGCTACTTCGACCACACTTGATCAGGATGCAGCTGCTCGTATTCGGCCCTCCTGAACTTGTTGAAGGTTACTGGAGGTCAGTACACCCAAGTAGGAAGCGATATTGCGCTCGACGAAGCCAGTGTTGCCTGCCGCTCTCGTCAAGGCCGCCATATGATCGTATATAGTCCCATGAAGCCGACAGGGAAGTATCACTTCCGGCTCTACATGGTATGCTGCTCTACAACATGGATCGCGTTGAATTACAAGCTTCACAGTAACCGAAGTGACGTCATGGTTCGACTGAGCGGTGTGGTAGATCAAGTTGAAGCACAAAACTTGAGGGAGGAGCTGGAGGAAGTTTCAAAGATTAGACAGCATGTCTTAGAGGTGACGAGGCCACTGTTTGGAACCAACCGTATTGTCAACATGGACAATTAGTATACCTCGGTGCAGCTACTTCAGGAGCTACGGCTAAAGGGCCTCTATGCCCGCGGCACTATCCGTGCCAACAGCAAGCACTACCCAGCCCACACTATATTGCACAAGGACGATTGCACGCGTGGAGACTATCGGCAGGCCGTCTCTCACGACCACAGCATGTTGGCAGCATCGTGGTGCGATGGGAACGTGGTAAAGATGGTTTCTAATGCTGACTCTACAAGTGTTGGTACTGTAACCCGCATGGTTGGCAGCGAAGAGCAGTCATTTCCTGCCCCAGAGTGTGTCGCCCAGTGCAACACCAACATGCAAGGTGTCGATAGGCTAGACCAGATACGAGGACGGTTCTCTACTACAGACGGCCATTCTTACAAACGCTGGCACAAGAAGCTTGACCTCGCTCTCATCGACGTGGCGAGATCTAACGCGTATCTTACGCAGCGGCTGGTGAAGTCGGCTGCAACGACTCGCGATCCGCATAGAAAGTTTGTGATGGATCTGGTAGGTGAGCTTGTGAATAGGCAATGGAAGAACGCACCCAGCGACGTCTGGATGCTATACAGCGGAGGAATGCTTGACGACGGAGACGTGGTGCAAGTCGACACGCCTACATCTCAGCACCGTGTAGGGAAGGCCGCAGTACTCGCGACAACTGCGTGCACTTCCGTGTCTTCACGACAAATCTACGTGGAGAAGAGCAGGAAGCGCCGCCGCTGTATCGTCTGTAGATGGGAGGGGAGATATCCTACCGAGGTGACCAATTATTGCCTTTCACACGGTGTGTGCCTGTGCCGGGTTGTGCATGACTGTCCCGCCAAGCCGTGGAAGTGCCCGTCGACGACGTCGACGTGCTGGGACAAGTACCACCAGTTTTACTATTCCAACGACCTCTTTACTGATAAGGGAAATGTGAGGCATCACTCCAATCTCGCCAAGTTGAAGGACATGTCTGAACCTAGACCTCTAGTTGAGGAGCGACCTGCTGCCGTACGCCATATTGCTTATGGGCCTCTCATTAATACTGCTGCACTTGATCACGCGGCTCACGAACTTGGAAGCGGTGCAGCCGCCCGCGGACTCGGTGGTGGTGGTACGGCTCGTAGACGCGCTGGAGAAGCAGCTAGTGCACTTGGCGGTGTTGATGTACTTGGACTTGGCGACGACTCAACAGCTCGCAGATTTGGCGGGATTGACTCGGCACGTGAACTAGATGGTGCTGCTTGTCACTACGATGGAGAAGGTGTATAATTGTAGCTGGCCGCTGTAGATATATTGTTGCTTATGGTAAATGTAGATCGAATGAAGTGTCGCCTTCTAGCTACACTCCACTTCGATCTGACGCTCCAGTTTCCAGTTCAGGCAGTATACCTCCGAGCAGGTGGAGCGATGCCGTGGGCAGAACGGCGATGTCGCGACAATCACGCAAGCCATTGGCATCGCGCTGAGCTCTCGAGAAACTACCAACTTCGCATCTTCTTCAAAAAAGAAAGATGTTGGCAAAGCTAATTGTTGCTTCGCAAATTGGATGTTTGATTGACATAGAAACATGCCTAACATCGACTGTCTTCAGCAGTACCTTACCAAGCCGTGGGTGCTGGTTGAGGTACCGCTATATACAGCTCTGTCCAAGCGCGACGAGATCACTTCGAAGCTTGATGCCGATACAAGCTCGCACCTCCGTAGTAAGAGCAACTTGGACGAGAATGTTGCCTACACCAGCTCCAACATCGAGCTAAATGTCCGTTTGTCTGAGCGGTCCAACAGCTTCAAGTATCAGCGAGACGTTCGATGGTAACATTTTGCCTGCATTGCCATAGGTGCGGCCAGCAGGCTGCCGAATATCGTTCGCACTGATACTCCCAAAAATGGAAAGCACAGCTTCAGCTGTTTGCACCTGGTTTAGAGTAGGCACATACTGGTAGGAGTTCACAGCGTCCACACCACCCGCGCCATCGCCGCCACCAGCTATACGGATGCTCGCAGGTTCGACAGCATCAAGTACAAGATCACATCGTCAGCCACGTCATCATTACCACGAGTGTAGCAGTAGGAGGCGTACTTGCTGCGCTAACCACCCTCGAAGCTGTACGCCCTTGCCACCCAACACGCCCTCTCCGGTCTCCTGCACCACGACTACTAGCAGTTATCTGACTGGTTGGGTCACTGGTGCCCGCGCTGACACAGCCATCGACGCCATCGCCATCAATTTCGACTGATACTTCACGCAGAAGTGCACCGCTAGCCATATTATCAACGACATATACCACGTGACGCGCCCCGCACCTGTTTCTGAGGTAGTTATTGTTCGCAACGACTCGCACTCTACATGCCCACCACGTTCGTTTCCTCCTTCCGCCACTCTTTCAACGGTGGCCACCAGACCAGTAGCAACACTTTCATTAAAGACTCCAGCACCCGCTTCACCAACTAATAAACAGTATTAGACGCAACATACACTAGTAGCAACACTCCACAACGCAAGCCGTACCCGCAGAGCCAGTGCCGATTGCTGGACGACCCCTCAGCGCCCCTCGCGTTTGCTGGAATGCAAAAAGGTGTTGAACGAGCTGCGAAGGCGAGCGAGTTGGCTGAGCTAGCGGGAAAGCGGGTGGTGGCGGCGGCCCAGACGCGGTTAGAAGCCGCCTAGGAACTTGGCCGCTAAAGAAGCAGGGCGGGAAGGCTTGAGTGGACTTTCCGTATGTCCTCTTGAGGCTTGCTAGCCGAAGTCGAAGCTGCTTTGCCGGGCGCTGCGTCCTCATCCGACGGGCCACATAGTCCCAGGTGATGCGAAGGCCTTCTCTCTCAAACTGAAAAGCAATCTGCACCAGCTCCTTGTCTTCGGAGTCTGTAAAACTTGTGCGCATCTCTGCTATTTTTTGTATAGTGAAACGGAAAATTTGGTAGCGTGTATCTCTCTTGCCTTTTGTATGCAGTTATGGCTGTACGGCGATCCTCGATGTCTCAGCATTTATGTCCCACCGCGCGGCGGAGAGACAATGCCGATTACGGTCGTTCAGGCAATAAAATGAGCAGACAATCTATCAATACCCCAAGCCCTTTTACTCTCTTTGCCCTGATTGGCAGTAATGAAAAACGGTAGGTTGAGAGCGGGATAAAGCTAAAAGGGTGCCCTTTTAGCAGGTCATTTCTCACCGTCTTTTGTAAACACAGTCAAAGGGCGAAAAATGCACCCTCGCACCGCGAAAGGGTTAATATGCCTACAAAGTGCAGGAAGGAGCACGCTAGGCACAACAATCCCGTGAATGGGACCCTTCCTCGAGATCAACCGGCAGCTTAGGCAGTGTGGTTCCGAGAAGATGCCTCAGCAGCTAACAAAAAACATTCCACGAATTTCCGTAAACAACCATTTTTTTTAAACTGCACCAGTATGGTGGAACAGCTGAAAGCGTAATGGACATGAATAACGTATGGGGACAGTCTGACCCTGCTTCCGTCGATATGGACACCTGCAATGATTTCGAGGAACAGTGCGAACACAAGGTGAATTGCGATGATGTCACAAAGAATCAAATTTACGGTATTGATGAATTGGCTTCGATAGAATCGACGTATGGAGTTTTTATCCCGAACGCCACCGTTTGCAGGAGACCAAACAGGAAGCAATAGTGGCGATGGCGCCTGCATCGGAGGGTCAACTACCGTGTTTCGTCTGTGAGTTGGATTATGTGACCTCGGTAATCTTAGATAAAGAGCTCACTGATAATTTAATTCATTTACTACTGCTACATGAAAACAATGAATGGGTTTGTGTGGCTTGATAATAAGACTGATTACGTAATTGTAGGTACTGAAAACGTGCCTTGTAAAGCCAGAAAGCATTCCTGCGTCAATAGTGGCACCGTACAATACTTCGTTTTTGGATTCTCGGCTTAAGGGTTTGCTAATTGGGTACGTTATCCGATTTGTGGGTTGTTAGATATGCTACCTAGCCAATGTAGACTGCTGTACATTCGCTGCAGCAATTTGTCGTAAGGGTGGGGACTCGTGGGGATATATCTGTAAGGCGTGCAATGACTGTATCGCTGGCACCGAACCGCCTGTTATTCCTGTTAACTCGATCGCCAGTGGAAATTACATCGGTCATTTACTAGCACGATTCAAGCGTTTGACAAGAACCGATGAACAATCTGTTTCTCTGATTTTACCTTGTGTTTCTTTATCAATTGTGACTGGTGGACAGTGTCGAACGATTAAATAACACCACGATGTCGTCCAAAATTCAGAAGGCACAGTGCTCGAAGATGTTGCCTTGAGATTTAAGTTATCGTGTCCGTGTCTGATCTGCCACCTCGTTGGTTACCGACAACTCTGTCTGATTTCCCGGGGATTGCAAGTGTTTCCAAAGTTTTTCTGGTAAATTTCGGGCAGCATGCTGTTTTCGAAGTCTCAGCCAGGCAATTGCTGTATGCATATCCACAAGTTATCGCAGACGCGCTATCGGAGCCCCAATTTCCGCCAGATCGAATGTATTTACCTTACAATATCAAGGGCCAGTTGATTGGGTACTTGGGGGAGGGGGGCATGGCTCAATGCAGCCCCCCCCCTCCAGCCCATGCGAGTCCACAAAGGCAATCGGGCTACTCTTTATTCGGCAGTCGACTTTGTTGTATTTCTTACTCAAAACATGAGAGCAAGATTCGATCCCGAATATAAAGTATTCTCGATAACCTGTGAGTGGGGGCGACTTTCCGATGTTCAGCTGCAAAGGCCAAACACGCAGGTTCAGCATAATGATGATATGCAAGCATCCGTGGCGAAGACACAATGCCCCAACTATCGTCAGGTTGTGGTTTGCACAAACAAGCTTCGTTGTGCAATTAACCACAACATGATTTTCAACATTGCACACCAACGTAACTTCCCTGTCTGCGAGTGCTTGGCACGACCATCGTCACGGTTGATGTTGCTTGTGGGGCGTCTTGCGAATATCAACAACAATTTGACAGACATAATTCAATGAAGTTAATATGTTACGTCGGAATGCCGGTTATGGTGCCCATACTTACTCTGAGCAGTTGTGATTACAAATGGAGTTATCGGAACTCATATCAACCACCGAAGAACTACCTGAAACCGAAATGATGTTGATGGCATAGTGATTCACAAACTGTTGCGGTTACCGTCGTTGATACTCATCCAGCTGGGTGGCGTGGAGGTACCTCTTGCCGAAGGGTCCCCGGATGATGTAATCGCGCTTCCACCTCTCAAAGCAAGCATAACACTTGGTAAGTTATCCAGTCTTCAGTCACAGCGCCTCGATTTGCTCTAGTTCCCGCGTTCGCGTGCACAACGGAGAACCTTCAAGGCCAAACTTGCCATGATGGAATAGTTGTTACCCCTCTCAACCGCCGTACAGATGTCCCCTGCCAGATATTGTATGTTGTGCTGTCTCGTGCTAATAGCTTGAGAGGGCTGATACTTACAAAGAAATTACGAGGGCTTATCTGAAGCTGTTTAGACCCACACGGGCGATTGCTGCTGAAATGCATCGTCTCGTCGGCTTAGTGATACATTTCTTCAGAGGAGACAATTGCATATAACTTGTGGAAGGCGAACCAACACATTTAATGAAGATACAGCTTTTACTGATGTCCTGCATTTACTGTACGTATTCGTTTCAGCTCGCGTTATGGATTCAATTTCCACCTCAACCACTACATAGAAACTATATTCGAACGGTGTAAGCTCATCCTAGCTACGATTTTGAATCCACGACCAGGAACCTAGAACTACGCCTTAGAATCAATTTGCAAAGACAAATCGCCCTTCATCGGGCCAGAAGTATTTTTTCCAAATAATGCCACGGATGCGCCATCCAAAATTGTCCCGCATGCATTAGATGCGCTCCAATTACTAAGCGGAATACTAGTATGACTCTTCTTCATTACCGATTTCGTTTTAGGGCTGGCGAACGGAAAGCCTGACTCAGTTTGACTGGTGGGGGTCCGCGAACTACACTAATAATATATACAGTATTCCAAAGCAAGTAGACGAGACAATTCCATGCGCACAACGATAACCAGGTGAACAACTACAATGCGCTCTGGTTGACCAGGCCAACAGAATCGGTCTTACCAATGATACACGTCACGAAAATCACGCCATTTTGCTGATTAATACTACTTTGAAGTAGTATAATAGCATCCGTGGCTTTATCATCAACTTCAAATGATAAAAGATTTTACCTTGCCCTGCAGCGACACGCGATCACGAGCAATTTGACGCACCTCAACCTTTCTCAGCAATAGCGTCTTCACTTTTACATTCCTTTCAAGATGTCCTGCACCAACTTGATATTACGTTCGTCAAATGGCGAGCATGCGTACAGCTTTTCCATCGCTACACTTTCTACGCAAGGATAAGATACCATTACAGGGCTTAGTGCACGTCCGCCATCCAACGCGTACTGAGAACGGGAACCGGGAGCATATACCCAACTTCAAAAATAATTTATGTTTTTCGTATAGATACCGCAGCTCATCAATCGGTCGGTCGATGCGTCAGACTGAGGGCCCCGCCGGATTCCCCGCCAAAACTGCTACTGATCTTGGCGGTCTTACGACGCGCTAGAGTACAGTGCAACAGCAGCAACATCACATACGTTGTCTACGATCTCGATAGAGGCCAGCGAGATTATTCTTCTGAGACGAGGTTACACTGCATCAACTTATTTTTTTCAGTATTATCGGCTGAGAGACCTCGTGCGGCGAAGTCGCGCTACTGTTGTAGGTGGCCTATTATTTTAGTTCTTTTTCTATAGAAGTTCTAAATAACTTCAAACGTATCATAAGAAAATAGTATGAATAGATGCCCATTTGGCACGTCCTCCTTTCATAGCAGGAACGAGTGCTCCAGGTCCCCAACGCCCTTGAATCGCTACCTCTCTCATGCAGCCTTTCCGGACTCTACCGTTTGATGAAGACGGTGGACGCGAAGTATTCGATGGGCCCGTAAAGCAGAAACAACAGTCCAACATCCCATTAATTCCTCCTCGGAAGATCTACCCAGTAGAAGGTCACGTGAACAACGACGCGAAGGATCAAAACTCAGAGAAGAGCTCGACCAAATCTGTCAGCTCACACCAAAATGCAGCTCGCCCTGGAATGAAAATCGTACGGATCCAAGCCATGCTCGCATTATTAGTGTGCATTTGCATGGGGTGGACACTCTGGCTCATCCTGTTGAATGTCGCACCCAATGACACCGTGAACAGAGTCATGAACACCGAACACTTCGACGATGGGTCCTTCTGGTTGATGGTGGATCCCACGAAACCATGGTGGGGTTGGCCACATTTGGACTATCCGTTGTTGTAATAGGATACCTCGGCGTGTTCGTCAAGATGCTCACGAGTCTCCGCAGTTCAAACCAATCCCCCCCAGCTCATCAACTGGCCAACTTGACTTTTAGCGAGAAAGTTGGAAAAGCTCTACAGGATGCCACAGACCAGACAACGGTGAGCAGAGTGACGTCAGCCACTGTCCAGTTAGCTTTCTCTCTTACCCGGCAAGACAGTTTGGCTCGAAAACGCATTGTACGTTCGTCCTTGTTTATTCGCCAGTATTCTCAAAAACTTACCTGCTTGGTGTAGAAATTGCTCATGAAATTTGGAGACTTGGCGCTGGAAACCCTACTTCTCTATCAGATGCTCGAAGCTGGTTCGCCTACGCCTCTAATTGCCATCTTTACAGTCGTAGTCGCAACAAACGCTCTAGCGTGCGCAGCGATGATGTTTGTACCGCACGAACGGGCTCCACTCGCTGAAACTCTCATCGACGTCCTGTAAGTATCGTGCATTTCGAAGTCGTTTTTGTTGATAGTGCCGCATTCTAAGTTTTTTATTCCGTAGATTTGACTTTCTCATCATCGTCGGGTGCCCCATGCTCGTGATTTTCTACTGCCTGTCCAGCTTTACCTTCGACCGTGCAAAGTTTGCAATCAATCTGGAGGTTTTCCCCACTGGCTGGTTCGAACAAGAAGCAAGTATGATAGCAGACGCCGAACAAACTGCTGTGATTTACGAGAGTCTCAAGTCGCTAAGGATCTTGACTCCTCTCAATATTTTCACGCGTATTGGAGTGAACATGACGTTGTGCTTTCGGCTTTGGCAGCTTGTGGATCTCCTCCGTGATACAAAAACACAGAACAGCAGCGTGTACCCCAAGCGACACCGCTTTGGAGCAGCTTTCCTCATTGTTTTCGCCATAATGCTGATTGTCTTTGTGGAAGAAAGCATGCGAACGTCTTCTCTAGCATGCCAGCCACACCCAGAGTGCGTCGTGAACGCGCGCCGATGGACGATTGTGGAGAGTGGATCTCTGACGCAGTGCCCGTGCATAATGCTGATTGACCGTGATATCGCCCCGAAGACTTACGCAGAATGGGAAAATCCCACGAATGTGACGGATAAAGTAGCTCAATTAGCATCAATGGGAGACCTTCAGACTCTTCAACTGACTAACCGCTACTTAGGAGTTCTGCCCGAAGAGCTTCGACGCTGCAAAGGCTTAAGACACTTGTAAGTTTTTTGTGGGGGTGTGCCTCAATCGTCGTCATAAAAAAAACATATTTTTGTTGTTCATGCCGAATTTGACAGATCGCTGCAGTATACCCACACTCAAACCTTCCCAGCATGGATCAAGGAATTTACCAAACTTGAATATCTGTACGTTTATATTTTCTATGTTTGCGCCACTCGAAACTAACAAATTGATATACAGACACGTGGACAGCAAGATTTCGAGTCCCATGGTGGTTTTACCGGACGATATGTTCGAAGACATGTCAGCACTCACCTTTCTTCACTTTGCGGCGTTCGTTCCAATGGTAAAGCTTCCGTCTTTTGACGGTCTCACGAACCTCAAGTCGCTCACACTAGCCGTGTTTCTCCTCCTTGAGGAGCTACCAACCTTCGATCACCTCCATAATCTTGAACGGATTGTGTTGTCTTTCCTCCCAGCAATCGGCGGGGTTACCGGACTTCTTCGATCAAGGATTTTTGCTGGTTTGGATCGAGGAGCGTGGTGCTGCAATGGGTTCCTTGGAGCTTGTGATCTCCGTAACGATAACTGCGGTGTGCACCCGTTTTGGGGGAGCCCAGCAGTATCGTGCTTGGATCCGAACCGTACTGAGAATGTGGCAACGCCAGTAACGCTGGCTGCTGTGGAGAAGTTTGATGCCACGACGTGTGGTCCTGTTCTTCAGCCTGGAGTTCTTGAGGGCCCCCCCAACTCCAGAGATCATGGCGCCGTGCAACGGAACCATGTATCGCCAATGCGGAATGCTCAGGCCATGTGCTACAATGCTCGCTTCATGGGGATTGCGTGCACGACGAGCCCGTTTCCCATTGAGATGCGACGGAGACAAATTGCGCAAGGAGTTGGAGACCCATGCGACCCAGACGTCGAAGCGTGGCTAGGATGTAAGTGAATCACTGTCCTGATAATAAACGAAGATACCAGCGATTTGGGGAATGTCTGGTTGAGTCGTTTGTGCTTCGAGGGATTCCTTTTTCTTGAGTACAATCGGTGATGTTGCAACTCTGAAAGGATAGTTAGGTAGTAGTAATTAGTCCGGACTCCTATTTAGTATGGATTCCGATTTACTCTCGTTCAGACTAATTATGTATAGGGGAACTGATAATGCGCCAAGTGATTTATTTTGGATTGAGTTTTACTACACCAGTAAATTCGCTCTATCGACAGTTCATTGCGAACAGAAGAACAACAACACTCGTGAACAATAAATAAAAAAGATGTAGCGTGATGGCCATCAACCAGCGAATAGACAAGAAGTATATAAAGCTATAACTCAGTGCGGCTTTTCAAAGGGATGGAAAGGGCGATGGGATGTATCACAACTCTCATTCATTTTTCATTTATCAGTGAGGTACATTGATGTCATTTAGCTAACGAAATCCCATGTACTTTTAAGCAGACGTCTCTAGCCCATCTGCCATCCCCGTGGTGGTGGCTGGCACCCCTATCACAACTCTCAGTCGCACATCTAGATATCGTTGACCGACGAGAGTAGTGAGGAGAAGCAAGACAAACTCAGATAGAGAGAATACAAATTACCGACATAATAAAAAAAAATGCTCTCTAAATGACACCCAAATGCTTTTATCTTCCATGTCGAAATTAGTCTGGGCGCGCAAAGACTAATTGTGTCCTTCTTGAAAATCCGTTCCCCAAATAGTCTGATCCAGATTATACTTCTTACTGTAGTACTCGAACCAGGGCCACCGATGCACATGTCAGTACAGCATCGTAAGGAGTACAACTCGTCAGGATACAGCCCCATCGTGCCCAGTATTATCATTTTGGCTTCTCACAAAGAGTATTTTTTGATCAAGGCCATCGCCACCTATCGTCATTGGAACCCAAACCACGCTTCACGGTCGAGGTGGTGACATGGATCTCCCACACCAAGTTGAATTTGGCGTCGTCGCATCTCGAGCACTAACGGATCAGACATGCTGAAGATTGCCATGAACCTTGCATTGTAGCACATGAACCTTGCATTGTAGCACATGACTTCTCTAAACCAGGAAGGTTACATTTTCGGTAGGGAATCCCATCGCACTGGGCGATAGTGTCCGGTGATGGAAAACCTGGTCCAGAACTCTGTCTCTTGTTGCTTACAAACGGTAGTGGGGAACTTATCAACCACCGTAATAGTCTCCTTCGGGGTGAGGTTGCTTGATGGTAAACTTAAAGCAGGAGGTATCCCCCAGAAGAGATGAGCTCCACAAAACGGGACCTCAGATTACAGTTACCGAGAAATCCATTGCAGCACCAAGCTCCACGATCGTTAACAGAGAACACCTTGAGCTTCTGTACTGACTTAAAATCCGGGAGGGTTTCAATACGTGGAACATCCGTTAACCATAATCGCTCCAAGTTGAACAAGTTGTCGAAGGAGTTCCTGCGTAGCTGCAGCTCTCGAAGTAATGCCCACATCTTTAGCGAACTGCTGCACGTTCATCCTCTTTTGAAGCTGAGGTGCCAAACAATTGTTCACTGTTTCTGCCTTCGTGCGAGGAATTCCTTTGATCATCGACCATGCTCGTTCTTCACTATCGTCGTCATCAGTTGGCTTTGCAACTCGAAGGGATCCCTCCAGTTTCGATAAAAACAGTGCATCACGTCAGTCGTAGCCAGCTGCGAGATGTCGGAGTTCGTTTCTTCGTTGGCCAGGAGGGCAGTGGCAGCCATCAGTAGGGCGAAGTAAGCACGCATGGATGGTCTTTGGCGTAATACCGGTAGGTGGTCTTGACTTGTGAACTTGAGTGCAGGAAAACAGAATGAGAACGAGCTTCGAGTTGCCCTCCAGTTTACATGGGTGATGTCCGAAGGCCAGCGCTGAACTACTGTACTCGAACGATCCTGGTGCTGGCGTCACTGCAACATAGGGGCACAGTGCACAAAAAAGTGCAACTACTAAAGGATCTTCACGGTGGTGGCACCACTGATGCCTCGCATTTGGTTTTCCAATCGTGCGGCGGGATAAGGTACCTCAGATGTGGACCTTTCGGCAGATCGTTTCTCGACAAAAATACCTCAAGCTCCGAACAACTCTACGAATGCCTTAGACAGCGCTACTAGTAGGGGGTGGACATGCATCTGAGCTTCCCCAGAGCTATTTAAAAAAAAATTCATCGCTTAGGGATTCGTAACGGTAGCCCAACATGCATTGGAGATAGTACTTGTTCAAGTGCAGTATCATAATAGACCTGGTTCGACTAGTACCTTTAATTTTGAACTTGTCGCTTCGCGGCCATAATGTGGAAAAAAGTTACTTTTTGCGTTTCGAGCTAGTCGCTGGACAGGAAATCTATTGTGAAACGGAGAAAAAAATTAGAACACGTAGCATGTTGCTTGTTCGCTAGTCGCTTGAAAGTCTACGTATGAGAGAAATCAGGACAATGACTACACCAACGCCGCCAGAGGCGGGATTGTTCACAACTTAGCGTAGCGAGGTGCCCCCCCCCCCCCCCCCCCCCTCCTTCGTAAAAGAGCGCCAAAGCATTTATTTTGTGAAGTACGGTAGTGTATTTTTCCCGGCCAGGGCCAGGAGAATCAATTAGGAGAACTCACGGACAACTTGCAGGTAAGCACCACATCGTCAGCTGACGAACTTCGTACAGACGTGTATTGATGTGAGTTGCGTAACCCGAGTTATAGGAGAGTCAAGCACAGGCTTTTAGAATAACGCTTTTTTTCATTGTCGTTTGGTTAAAGTTGTCACGTTAGTTCCTTGGGCAGGATGACATGCAACTTGAAAAGATCTTCAGTTGCACTTGGCCGCATGGTCGGATCTACTGGCACGCAGGTGCAGCCAAGGTTCGCCACCTGCATCCGAAAATTCTACCGTGACAGCTCCCAGTGCCACCCTATTCACAAGAGTAGCGTCTGTCAGTTGCCGACCATGTGGATTTGGCATTTCATGTTTGGCCTGAGTGTATGGTAGAGTAACTCGCTCAGCACGACTCCAAACGAGAACATACCTTCCTTGTTATCGTATTTTCACCGGTCACCACCTCAGGAGCCACCCACGGTGAAGTACCTGGTTCGGTCGAGATGCTCTCGCAAAGCCTGTGAGCTTGGCTTCGTGCACTTCGCTCGGTAAAATATATATATGGATTTCAAGTCACGGTGGATGATAGAAAATTCGAGCGAGTGAAGATACGAGTCATGTGCAGCACAATAGTTCATTTTTCGCAATTAAATCCGGTACATCTTCTCGAGATCTTCCCGAACCTGCTCCTGAGTGCGGCCCGCGAGCTCGAAGTAGAAGTACTGCGTAGTGTCGATCGGAGAAGGGTCCGCGTGAACCGTGGGAAACACGGGACGCTTCGCCTTGGACAGCGCCTTGGGTTTTTTCTTAGCGAACTTCCGGGATCGGCTCTTAGGAGACGCCGCTGGCTGTTTTTCGCCAGGCGCGACCTGACGGTGCGGAGGTGGGTATCTGCTCTCGCACTGGCGGGTAGGTAGCGGCAAGATCACTATAGCACCCGACAGACTTTCTGGGGGATTGCCCTTCCGCGCGATAAGTGAGCCCGCGACGTCGTGCATCATCTCGATACCCAGAGTCCCGGTATTTACCGAGAACACTCCTTGCTGCCGGACATAGAAGTCCGTCTCAATGGTACGAATCTGGCTGGCTGTAGGCGGCACTCTGTCGTCGTCGGCCTGCGCGGGATCGTCGAGGAGAGCCCGGATCTGCTCGATCATCGCGTCGGTCTTGGTCATCGTGGTACTGGTGGTCAGATGCTGGATAAGGCTTGAAGCCTTTGACGCAAGTTGGAGAATGGCGGCTGAAAACGAGCTGGCAAGGTTTCTCTACGAGACTGGGCGTTGGTCTTTCTTAGGACAGGAACGTGCCCCGTGACGCCGTTAGCCATCCCTCCCGGGACGACGTGAAGTTACCTGGGAACGGTCCTTAGCCACCACTGTTGTCTCGAGTTGGCTCGAAGGGTCTATGGACGAGACGATTCTAGCCTCGGCCCTTTCGCTCCTGGTTCTTTATCGTCATTTTCTCTCCTCGCCCGTGTTGACCCCAACCGTCGGATGGGTTTCTGGAGCGCCTTGGACGCGATGATCGGTGAGTACGCCCATTGGGATCTCTGGCCTGCGTACGGCTGTGTCATCCTTGTGTGGATTGTGACCAGCCCCTTTCGTGATGTGATTTTGGCGTATATCCTCCAAGTTTGGCTTTTTATCGGTATGAACCGCAGTAAGTGCTACGAGTGTGCGGCATTGTACCGAGGCGTGCTACGTGACTCCGAGCAACGCTAGTTGTAAGGCCCTACTTACGTCTACGCCTAATGGAACGCCATCTTTGCGGTACTGTTCAGGTTTTGAGCAACCGTCGTGAGGAGTATGGACATTACGGTCGTATGCTTCGATGTTGGTGGGCCGCTTTCCGTGTCACGTATGAAGAATACTTACCGGACCTCACGCTGCGGACGCTGAGCTCTATGCGGCGCTATCTGGACGCTTTCTTTGAGGCTATTGTTGCTATCGGGAACCGTTGCTATGCCTTCGGCGAGGGCGGCTACTCGATTGCCCTCATAGATCTCTCCCTATGTTTATATGTGCCTATGACTGTGTTCGACTTGCTGGAGTTCGTCTGGAGTGGAACCAAGGGCGAGATCATAGCTATGGTCGTGTTGAACAGTGTACTGGATTGGACTTCGTGGCTCCTCCCTTTATCTCTGGCGATGTTAGGAGCTGGCGCGTTCTCTCACGGCTGGCGCCGCTGTGCCTCGAAACGAACCCTATGGAAGCTATTCCTTAGTGGCCTCACCTACTCAGCGATGGACAGTGTTCAGAAGAACGCTTCCACCCGCGAACAAGCTGTAAAGGCTAGTTGGGAACGCCTCCGATCCTCCGAAGAGGAAGCGCCCCCAAGCGTTCCTACTGGAGACCTGGAAGCTCGCCCTGTGGATCCTACACTCAAGGATGGCGATGTTTACTATCTCGATGATGAAGAATCGAGGGCGGGCTTGCCTGCCGACTTCTCCTCTGCGGGATTTTCATTTGTCCGCGCGTAGCGCGATCTCCGAAATGGGCCCTAATGCTCCATTCGCTGAGGACGGCGAACGTCTGGTCGGGCGATTGCTCCGTGTCCGAGAATACCAGTGCCCTTCCAGGAGGTCTTTCTCCCGCTCCTATCCCGACTGCTTCGGTGGGAGCCTGTAACGGGGTTACACGCAAGTGGCTACGAGTAGCCACTTGGTTACATGGAGGGTCCTCGAACGTTGGTGTAAGACACACCAATGGTTACACTTTGCAGACCACTGGTCTGTATGCATTTAAGCTTGCTATTGGTAGATAAGCATTTCTTTCTACCAATTAGATTAGTAAGGTTATGACAGCCATCGGATGGCAGAATACCTTTCATACAGGATATCAGTTTTAGGAGGAAACCCAGGCCAGACATAAATCATAAATAACAGTTCTCATTTTAACCCAAAACGGCTTTTAGCTTTTCTTATTTTAGTAAATCTATACTTTGGGACGAAAGTATAGTTAATCTAAGTTTAAGCAAACTACGCTTCCTCGTACACGTGCGCTAACGTGTAAGCCGAAGTAGTGGGCACAGAGTGGGTACAGAGTTGGCCGATTACACCTGGTAGCACTTTGTAGTCCGTCCAACGACCGACTACCTGACTTGTTCGTATGGAATACGAACATGGGGCCGAGAACCGACCCATGGACGGTAATCCGTCCATGCGTGGCCCGAGCGAGTCTACAACGCACATTGCGTGTGCAGACTGCCCCCATCTGTCAGACTCAGAGTGGGAGGCACTTCAAAGACTGGCAACAGTCATTGGAGAGACGGCCGTAGCTACGATGCTACGGACGTTGTCACCGACAGAGCAACACGGTGTTGCTCTGGGCTTCATAGTCAAGAAGCAGCGAGATGCTGTTGCCGCTACGACTACGACGACGTCGTCCGGGACGACACCGCGCGTGCAGTCATTGAAACTGTACGTGAGCAACTATGTGGGAAAAGAGGGGGAACCTCTTCTCCGATGGATTGTCGAGGTCGACACTGCCATTGCAGCTCGACGCATCTTCGACGATCCGTCGAAGGTTGCGTTCGCCATGTCATGTCTTGGCGGACGAGCGAGGAGCTGGGCGTATGGACGCCGGCTCATGGACGCTACGTGCTTCGGCACGTACACAGAGTTTAAGAAGGAGCTCAGACAAGCGTTTGAGCCTCCTAAGAACGAGTTCCGGTCGAGGGCTGAGTTCCTCGACCTGCAGCAAGGTAAGCATGACGTTCATGCTTACGCCCAACGTGCGCGGTACTTGGTCTCGAACATCGTGACCAACCCGGTGGACGAGGCGACCGTGGTCATCACGTTCATGAAGGGCTTGAGGGATGGTCCCGTCAAGACCTACCTCTTCCAAGAGTACCCAAGTACTCTCGAAACTGGGATCACCCTTGCCATGCAAGAGGATTTTAGCCTGCGGCAGGCTAAATTGCATGTGAACGTGCCGAGGATGGCACGTCCGGTGATGAGAACGGGGGGTCCGGAACCTATGGACCTCTCGAACGCTACGGCTGCTGGTCACCAGCAGCGGAACAACAGTAGCGTGCAATGTTTCCGGTGCGAATACACCTGATACTTTGCGCGTGAGTGCACAGCGGCTGTGCACAAGGCCGGGGGCCGACGTGGCGATGCCGGGCATCGCCGCGATCAATAAAAAAAACGCGCGGAACCAGTAGGAGGCGCGGGGCACCCTACTGGTAGTGCAGTCGCGCGTGTCTACAACGGACACGCGACGCTGAAGACTGCAGCCCCCAGTGAGAAAGACGCTCACTGCAAGAAGCAAGATGACAAGCCAAATCTTGTCATCCTGAAAATAAGATCGAAGAGAGAGTGAGCTCTCTTCGTGCGCTGGTAGACTCGGGTGCGTCGAACAACTTTGTTCGACAGCAAAGTCTACCGAAGGTGAACTTCGAGGAGGTAGACACACCTCGAAGTGTGTTGGAAGTGCGGTTGGCAACGGATGCCACCATGAGGACTGAGAAGCGCGTCGCACGCGTGCGCTTCGACAGAGAGTGATGGCCCTGTCAGTGTCGCGCATGCACCGCAAGGTGCATCCGATCACACCGTTGAGGCAGCACCGTGTGTTGCAGCCTCCGGTGCCCATCCACAAGTCACAACGACTGAGGCAGTCGTTGAGCCTGTCTCAAAATCAGTAATCAGATTTGAGATGCATCCCTACTGTGAACGAACCCATCGTCGAAGTAACTCGGTGCGAAGTCGCGCAGCGAGCGCAATAGATGCGTCACGCATCTATTGAAGGTAGGAGGGGCGTTCTTCAGTCCCTGCGACATTACGAGTCACTGCCAAAGCATACCGCTTGGAGTGCTAACAACCGTGAGAGGGATGTTGCTCTCACGCATCAGGATCTGATAGACTCCGTCGCGCAGATCAAGAGCACTGTAGATGGTGCTCTTGGCCATCGAATCGATGGTTACATCTTTTCGTGGTATCGGCGTCTGCGCCGGTATCGTCTCATCGTTCAACTTGTTGTAAGCATGAACGATGTGCTACCTGCCCTGTTGCTTCTTGACACAAAACGTTGGGGTACTGTGCGGGGACTACGATTCCCGCACATGCTCTGCCTGACGACGACTCTCGAAGAAGCCGTCGATCGCCTTCATTTGATCTCGCGGCAGTGGCCACTGCCGCGTCACACAGTACTTCGTACCCGGCACGACATCAATCTCGTACTTTATTCCCTTGTACTGCGGAAGCTCCGCAGGAATCTCGTCCGGGAGCACATCCTTGTGTTCCCGCAGAACATCGTAGAAGGGACTCGCCTTCAGCGAGTCCCAGCTCTGCCCGTCGAAGCGCTCCTTCTTCGTCTTCGCACTGAGAGTGTCCTCACTCTCAGTGGTACTCGCAGCGTAGAGTTGCCTCAACTCCCCCGCTTCGCTCTTCATCCTTTCGAGATCCGAAAGGATGCATATCTGTTCGATGCGTCCATCGTACAGGTCCTTCGCGAAGCGCATCCAGCTCATGGCTGGAAGCGGCTTCAACTCCTACGCACTCGTCGGAGGATTCTCCATTTGCATTGACCGGTACTGGAGACCATTACGGGTCCGTGTCAAGACGTTCAACATCTCGACACTCGACGTCGTGTCCGATGTCTTCCCGGCAGACATCTCTTGTAGCGTCTCGGTCCTGGACCGAGACTTGCGCAGCTTGTGTTGCTTGCAATGTCGTTTCTTTTTGTGGAGCCCGGCTCCACTTGTTCCTCGTCCAGGCCCGGCCTTGGAGGGGTTTCCGTTGTCGTACCCGTCGGCGGTTTCTGTCCACGGACGCACACAATCCAGCCCGGCTTGATCGCATTTCGCTTCGTTGTGCAGTCCGGTTGCACGCGAACACGCACGATTTTCCGATGTTGGACGTTTGCAACCGCCAACACTGCTTGCCGCATCATCAACTCCCGGAGTTGATGCGCTTTTGACACCTCGACGCCTTGCGGTGGAGTTTGTGTCAACTCCCGGAGCTGACACGCCGACATCACAGCTACTGCTTGTAGCTGGAGTCCCTTCCATGCTTGATGCATCAGTTCCCGGAACTGATGCACTGTCGTCACAGACACGGTCTGTGGCTGGAAGATCTTCCATACTTAATCGACTAACTCCCAGAGTTGATACGCGCATTAAAGCCGGGCTGTGAACGGGAAAACTGACGTTGAGGTGCACAAGAAGCGCCTCCGTAAGCTGCTAGGGCTCATGCGTAAGCATAAGCTCTATGCGAACCTGAAGAAGTGTATCTTCGGGGCGAGCGAGATAGGTGTCTCGTCGGGAAGAACGGCGTACGCCCTGAGCCAGAGAAGGTCAGAGTGATAAGTGAATGGTCTACGCTATCCAATGCCAAGGAACTGAGGCAGTTCCTTGGGCTTGCAACGTACTTGTGCAAGTACGTTGAGAACTACGCGGGCAAGATTCACCCGCTGTCGCAACTTCTAAAGAAGGAAGCTGAGTGGAAATGGACTGCTGAGTGTCAGCAAGTCTTCGATGCAGTCAAGCAGGGCTTGACTAAAGCGCCGATCTTGGTAGTGGCTGACCAAGATCGTCTGTTCCACGTCGTGTGTGACGCATCCGACTTTGCGATCGGATGCGCGTTGATGCAACACGATCACGAGGGTCGTGATCGTGTGGTCTACTATCAGTCGCGTCAGCTGAAGTCATCTGAGCGTAACTATCCCGTACATGATAAGGAGCTCCTTGCCATGAAGTATGCACTCGCGAAGTTCCGAGTATATCTACTTGGGAGTGGACCGTTCGTGGTCAACACCGACCACGCTTCACTGCGAACTGCAGTGAAGTCGCCACACATCTCGCAACGGATGAAGAGATGGTTGTCGCTCTTCGCAGAGTACGACTTTCAGGTTGAATGCAAACCCGGAAGGTTGAACGTCGTGACCGACGCATTGTCACGTGGGCCAGATTATGCTGTGAAGACAGCCGACGCCAATCGGATTGGCATCGAGCGTGTGAGTGCTCCTTCGTTGTCGTTGATCGACGACGTGAAGGCCGCGTATGCGAGTGTCGCAGACGCGAAGCAGTTGCTGAGCTACGCCTCAGCACCGTCCGACGAGGCGCGTCGGAAGTTGGCACCACACCTTCGTGCTCGTGCACATCGTTATCGTGTGCATGAAGGACTGCTGCTATACAGCGCAGTGGACGACAATGTGATTCGCATCGTCGTGCCGAACGACTATGATCTGCGAATGCGGATCATGTACGAGTACCACGATACCCCTACGACAGGGCATCCTGGTCGTGAGAAGACATACTTGCTTCTCACGCGTGACTTCTACTGGAATCACCAGTACAAGTGGATGCGCAAGTACGTACGTGCTTGCGAGGTGTGTCAACGCGTGAAGCCTGCTGCGCTTTCGCAGGCTCCGCTTCAGTCACTTCCGACACCGTCGGAGTGTTGGCAGTCTACCTCTATGGACTTTGTCTTTGGTCTTCCGCCTGACAGTAAGCGGAGGACTGGTGTCGTGGTCTTTGTAGACCGATTCAGCAAGATGGTGCATCTTGCTGCAGTGCCGGCTGAAGTGACAGCCGTACAGACAGCACGACTGTTTGTAGACATGGTGTTCAAACACCATGGGATGCCGCTCGACATTGTGTCGGACCGTGACCCACGCTTCACAGCGCGGTTCTGGCAAGAAGTGTTTACACTTCTTAGTACACAATTGTCGATGTCGGCTGCAGACCATCCACAGACGGACAGTCAGACCGAGCTCGTGAAACGCGCGCTCGGCAACCTGTTGAAGAGCTACGCACACTCGTTCCAGCAATGGAGCGACTGCCTGCCGATGGCAGAGTTTGCCATCAACAACTCGGTGCATGCCTCGACAGGGCATACACCGATCTACGTGAATGCAATGCGGCATCCACGCCTTCCGAGCATGCTCGGAATGGTGGCTTCCTCCTTAAGTGGGGGAGAATCTACGGTTGCATCCGAACAACCGCAGAAGAGCGCTGATGCCGACACAGTATCAGCGATGACGACACGAAGACAAGCTGCGTCTCGTTCCGGAAACGAGACGACGGACACGAACTACGGGTCTGTGCAGGGCACAGACACCGCGCAGGCCGGGCCTGCCGCAAAGAAGAACGCCGCGCTGAACAAACCATTTAGCACGCAAGCAATGGACTTTGACCAGCGCCGACAAGCCGTAATACGGTTTGTCCAGGACGCGATAGCAGCTTCTGCGGATAGACAGAAGCTGAACGCTGACAATGTTGGTAGGGGCAACACAAATGAATTCGAAAAGGGCTCATTAGTTTTGTTAGCTACTCAGAACCTGCCTAGACATGCAGTTTCTGATTTCGGAGCAAGCAAGCTTGCTCTGCGCTTCATCGGTCCGTTCACAATGCTTGAACGGCATGGCAACGCGCACACGTTGGACATACCGTCCAGCATGCGGCTCCATTCGACATTTTACGTCAGGCGGCTGAAGCCGTACAGGCAACACGAGCCATCTAGCATTGATGGCTCGAAGAGGACGACGAAGCGGCGTGAGTCAGCTTCTTCAGGGCGGCGACGCGGTCTTGGAGTTGCACGACCTGCGCCTTCTGGTAGCGCAGCTCCTGCTGCAGCTGAGCGAATTCCCCACTCTGGAACTGTTCCAGAGCGGCTACACGATCGTATAGAGCGCGGGAGTCATGGTCAACCTGGGGTTGACCGTACGAGGGGTATTTTTCCGCCACCACTGCACGATGCGCGCGGCTCGACTTGGTGGATAGTCGAGCGAATCGTGGGCTATGAACCCCCGAAGACGAACCGAGATCAGGCTCGTCTTCGTATTCGTTGGAGAGGATTTCCTCTCCACCGAGATACACGGGAACCTCGGAACATTCTGATGGAGGACGTTCCGGAAATGGTGAGGGCGTACGAAGCCCAGAACGGAGTGCAGGCGTAACGCCTGCACGAGCGCTGCGATCGCCGCTGACACTCCGAGTGTCACGACGTTCATCACGACGTTCAAGTTGAACGCGGAGATCACGCAGCTGAACAGGTACACGCACAGTCGTGTACCAGGTGACGTCTTGCTCAGTGAGACGCTCCGCCCCAGGGGGGCAGTGCGAACACGCAGTTCCAAAGGGAACTGCGCACGGAATATCCCCCTCCATAGCTTCATTATGGAGACGATCGATCATGTGACGCCTCGAGAAAGTCTCGAAGCGACGTTGCGCCGCAGTGATGCGGGCGCGGTACGCTTTCGCGCCTTTGTTGAAGTTCTCAACAAAGGCGCTCGAAGATTGACAAAGTGCCACCCACTCGGGCACTTTGCTTTTGCGCGAAGTTCTCTTCGACGCATACCATCGGAGCTCATGGAAGAGTCCGATGAAATAGTCTCGCCTTTGATCCGTCATCGAATCAAAGTGCTGAGCTGCAGCCTCAGCGTCATCAACGATGGCGCTGCACACGTACAGCGGGATCGGGTTCGGTGGCGAAGTCGCACCGAACCTGGAAGCAATCTCGGATGCACTTGGCATCCACGGAGCGCGTTCTGTAGGGACAGAACGCGGAGAAGAAGGAGTAACCGGCGTTGGTGCCTTATCTTCTTCATCATTACGCGAGCGTTTCGAACTTGAAGCGCTCGGATCATCTTCACGGGGTTGACGCGACCCTGTGACCGGCTCATGCGTGACTGCGGCCGACTCGGAGTCGGCTGCTGAGGATGGACCTTCCCCGTTCTCCATTGGGACATCACTGAAGTCCGACCCATAGTCGGTAGGCATGCTACCGTCGGTGTTTCATACCGACGAACCCGCGAGGATCGTCTCCGGGGCAGCAGCCATATCCACCACGCGCTTCTTGTACTGTAGCGCGTGGTATTCGTCGACAGAGAGTGTAGACCTTTCATATAGGATATCAGTTTTAGGAGGAAACCCAGGCCAGACATAAATCATAAATAACAGTTCTCATTTTAACCCAAAACGGCTTTTAGCTTTTCTTATTTTAGTAAATCTATACTTTCGGACGAAAGTATAGTTAACCTAAGTTTAAGCAAACTACGCTTCCTCGTACACGTGCGCTAACGTGTAAGCCGAAGTAGTGGGCACAGAGTGGGCACAAAGTTGGCCCACTACAGAGCCGCTTTCGCCACCATGGAACCGGGATATCGTGCCTGACGTTCCCTTCGGCCTCGTTGGTCTGCCTGAAGATGGACGTTGATGGCGCGAGGCTGTCAGTGATGTTTCCTCTATCTGAGGATGGATGTTACTTGACCGACTCGAGTCTCTCCTCCCTTTGAAGCAGCGCGGGTGTAGGATTGATTTTGGTACCTCTAGGAGGTATCTTTGGGTATTGTGTATCTAGCGAGAGTTTCGGGAAGCGTGCCAACCCTTTCTCCTTTGACTCACTCGTACATTTCCCTGTCTTAAGCTCAAGTCGTCGCATTAGCAGAGTTAGCGCCGCAAAGGGAAGCTGAAGGCCCACTTGGCGTGCATTCGCTTCATCAGCATGGGCATCGAGACGTGGGATTACAACAATTTCCTACAGCGTTTCGAAGGTGTCCGCAGCGATCGACGACTGACGTGGATGGGAGGTCAACCGGGCCGGAACTCGGCCGGCGCAAAGACGTACGCAGGCTCCACTATCGATAACCGGAACGAGTTGTTCAGTCTGAATCGTGCTGCACATGACCGGAAGATGAAGACACTCTTAAGCCGTTCCGGCTTGATGACGGAAGGTTCACCGGTATTTCGTCGATGCTGGAGCTCACGGACGCACTCGACGTTCGGAATCCCAAGACGGAGCATCAGTTGAGCCTCCGTGCCTTACCCCGAGTGTTACATGATATCACTTTCCACCGGCCGCCCAAACCTCACTTGGTAGGGACGCGAGGCGTGTGGCAGACGCTCCGCAACTCGTCTAAGGTGGTGCAATGCGAGTCTCAGGTTGGTAGAGAGTAACGTGAGGACCGCTATCAGGTGCCTCCCGTTCCTCCGTACGTCCCAGGAAGCCGGGCGTCCTGGGTACTCCCACTTCACGTTCTCGAACGCTACGTACGCCGCTGGAGGATCGGACAAAAAGGCATCGCCCGCTCCTTCCGACTCCGAGGAGGAGAAACCCAGGCGTGCGGATGGAACAGCTACGGGCGATCACGAAGCGGACGACGAAGAGAAACTGGCCCCGAAGATTCCAAAAGCAGAGCGCGTCTCCCCTCCCCCAGAACCCAAACCAGAGAAGACCCTCAATCGTGGAACTCTGAAAAAGGAGGCCGCTTCGTCCAGTTTGACGGAGAGCGAGAGGGCGGCCCCTCGCCGGAAGCGTTTTTTTCCTCCCAAGAGGCCGCCTCGAGCGCCAGCGTCTTCCGAAATGGGTCGTTCCGCCTGCCCTCGGGAACAGACGACAGAGTCAGCCTGACGCCACCCAGTCGGTCAGCGTCACCCGAGATCAGCCAAATTCTCCACAAGAATGCTCTCGCTCGCCGTCGCCAGAGAAGCGACCGCGTTCGTCTTCTCCAAACGAGCGTTCACGCTCTCCTTGCCAGGAGAAGCGTTCGCGTTTTCCCGAGAGCCGCTCCAACTGATCCTCTCCTAAGAAGAGTTCGAGTTTCTCGGAGAAGCGCACCTCTTCGTCTTCTTTGAAGGAGCCAGAGGGCTCGCCCAAGCGTTCACGTTAGCCTTCGGAGGACACAGAAAGCCTTCACCGAAGCGCCCCGCCCGTCTTTTCCGGAGCGGTTCCAGTCTTCCCCTAAGTCAAAGACTTCAAAGACGAAACCGCCCACGCCGAAGTCGCCCAAGTCGAAAACGTCTAGCGGTTCTTTTAAGTCCAAGACCAAGTAGTGGTCGTCGAAGGTGTTGCCAACTAGACTTAATGCATGTTTTCCTAGTAACTCCGATAATTTCACCTTTCCGTAATCCCGCCCCCCCCCCTTTTAATTCCACGAAGCAAGTGGTCCCTCCCCGAGTAAGTACCGTACCAAACGGTACTCTCCATATCCAAATGTAATCCAAAATATACAGAGACAAATATCGCCGTTCCTCCGAACAGCGTAGCCTAGACCATCTGGCCATTGATGGCAGGCACCATCCCTTCCAACTAGAAGAGTAGCTCTTCCTCGTCCACCGCAGCGTTAGCTTTGGCAATGCGAGCACTCCTACGAAGCTCAGGGAAACCATGCTCCTGGCGATGGGCGTCGTCGAATGCTTGGATCAGGGCCGCGTACGTAGGTAATAGAGTGTTCTTCGGACGCCAAGAAGTCCTGTAGGTTGCCGACAGCACCAGATATTGTAGTTCTCGGTTCTTCGTTTGCCTAGCAAGAATGTCAACCACCGGGTGGCTTACTCCAGAGAGCGCCGTGTCTTCACCGCCGATTGTTGAGCATTATACGTAGCTCGTGGATGGCAAGTCGTCATCCGAAAGAGGGACATCGTAGTCGGCTCCCGGTAGCACTTCCAATCCAGTGGGAACTTCAGAAGGGAGCGGTCGGTTCCACCAGCCCAGGAAGTTCATGAGTCGATTCACGTTGATAGTCACTACTCGGTTTGGATGGGTCTGTATAGCGATTTGGTAGTCGTTCTCTCCAACAGTCCCCACTATCCGGTGAGGACCGTGCAAGAAAAAAAAACAGTTTCTTCGTCTTGCGCTCTCCACGCCGGGTTCGAAAGTATTGATAGACCCATACCGGGTCTCCTTTCTCGAACTTAATGTCGCTCTACCCTCCGAGACTTTGCTCATGGCGACCTTGAGCTTTGAGCAGTTGTCTCTTCACCATTCGTCGGGTATATTTTAGAGACAAGACGTGGCGTCTTCGGTTGGCCGTCACTTCATTGCTCTTCCACTCGTTACTGTTATTGAAAAAAGCTAAATCCAGAGGCAGCACAGGGTCTCTTCCGTAGAGACTGAAGAAAGGCGAATCGCCCAATGCCTCATGAAAGGAGGTCCGGTAGGGGAACAACACGGGGGGTAAGTAGAGATCACAGTCGGTTTGGGACTCGTTGACGAACATTCGCAACATCCCCAGGAGCGTACTGTTAAAGCGCTCGACAAGGCCCTGGGTCTGTGGGTGATACGCAGCCCCAAAACGCTTTGTGATCCCTAGAGTTTCCTAGAAAGAGCGGGCCAGACCCGAGATGAAGTTGAATCCTTGGTCGCTCAGCAGGCGTTCCGGCACGCCATGGCGCGATATCACCTCATTGGTCATAACATCAACGAACGTAATTGTGTGTAGGCTCTTCACGGGGAACGCTTCCACCCATCACGTGAAGTAGTCAACGAAAACCAAGATAATCTTGTTTCCGCGAGGAGTCGTGGCTAGCGGGCCTACGGTGTCGACCACCATCAATGAGAAGGGCCCGAACAGCTCCTGTATAGGCATTTATTGCATGAGTCCATTCCTCCAGGGACGGTAACCTTTGCTGCTTCCGCACGTGGTACACTCGCGAACGAATTCCATCGTATCGTGTTTCTAGCCATGCCAGTAAGCGTGCTTACGGACCTTGTCCAGCGTCTTGTTGACACCGATATGAGCCGCCAGAACGCCAGAGTGGCAATGGCGTTGTAACGTAGAGATGAACGGCAACGGGATCAGCGGTACCTGCAGAGACTGGGCAGGTTCAGCGCGGGCAATGAGATGGACCTTTCGCATGAGGACCCCGTTCTTCACCGAGTAATGCGGGGCCATTAGAATCGTGTTCGTACTGAGTTGAGGGTCCAGAGCCAAGGCGTCATTCTTCAAGAATGCTATCAAAGCCGGGATCCACGGCGTTCTCATTTGCTCTTCCACAAAGCGATCTTGCTGTAGCCCGAAAATATCCACGGGAGTCAGCAACAATTGTTTGGGAGGCTCGTGGTCGTCCGTCGGTCCGCCTGGGAAGTCACCCAGCGCCCTAGCTTCTTTGGCGGCCGGATTGGGGGCATGGAGCTCCCCGACCGGGACAGGATTCCCCCTCCCATCTTCGACGTCGTTCAGCAGGTTCGCCATGGATAAGACGCCAATCATCTGCGAGTGGAGCCTCGATAAACCATCCACGTGTCCCATGGCCGTTCCAGGCTTATGATAGACTTTAAGACGTAGTTGTGCCAGCTCCATAACCCACCGAGCAACCTTCGCATTCCTGCTGTGGTTGGTCTCGTTGAAAACCCACGTGAGGGCCTTGTGGTCAGTGTACAAGTCGAACTCGTGGCGGTCTAAATAGCAACGAAACTTGCGCGTAGCCCATACGATTCCCCAGCACTCAATCTCCGAGGTGCCGTCCTCTTTGCGAATCCAGTTCTTCTCCGAGCCGGCTAACAACTTGCTAGCTTAGGCGGCCACTTTCTCTCTGCTCTCCAAGGACTTCATGAGGCAAGCACCTACAGCGATCATGGAAGAATTCACGTACAGCTTAAGGCGCTTCTTGAAGTCAGGATAGACTTAGATAGGGGTTCTACCAGCTTACGTTTGAGCTGCACAAAGGCCGACTCACAATCCTCAGATGAACTGGTTGTGAAACCGAGTTCGAAGCGTCGCGAAGTCATTGATCTGCGAGTACGTCCTCCAATCCTCACCAGTCTTCACTCCCGGAACGCACTCAGCCGGAGAGGCTCGGCGAGTCCTTCCGTAGCTCGTTCAAAAGCCTCCCAGAACGTCCTGGCTTTATCAACCGAGGAATCATACTGGTAGACCGGTTGGATCATGCGGACGGCGTTCTGGATGTGCGAAAGCATGCTAAAGGAAGCCGCCTGAGCGTTCCCGTAGCTGGGGAAGAGATAGTAACCACCAGAAGCACCACCGGCACCCGAGGCCAGCGTTCCTCCAAACGTGGGAGGCCCACCAGGGGGGCAGGACCTCTACGACCACCATGACCACCAGATCCACCATGACCATCAATCCCACCAGGCACTCCAGGGTTTCCACGTTCTACGAAGAGAGGGAGTCCTCCTTCCGCAGTAGGCACAGGGGTCGACTGGTTCCATGCTAGTAGCGTATTGGGCGTTCCTTGTGATAACATTGAAGGGGCCGTCCATTGGGATCCAGACGGGAAGCTTTCCGAGGTCGCAGCGGGTCCAGGACAGGACACAGGAATAGTCGTAGTAGCTGGAGGGCTCCAGGACTGAGTCGCAGCAGTCACCGAGGGTCCTGAGACCGTGATGGAAGGTGCACCCGTCGTTCTTGGGGACCACCCTGGTGGAGAGATGAAAGGATTGAACCCCGCGCTCAGGGTGTTAACTTGCTGACCAATAGAACAGTTCTGGTACGAGGGGATGGCTGTCCGCACTTGGGGAGTTCCTGTGGCGGCTGACGAGGAACCGGCTGAAGCCGACTGGGATCTCAGCCCAACCACCTGGGGAACTTAGGGTAACGGTGTTACGGCTCCGAGGCTCGGTAGACTCATAGGAGGACCCGGAACACGCGCCGGCGTTCCCGAGGCACATTCAGAATTGTAGTGCTCGCGCCGAGCCTTCAGGGGGCAGACTTAGCGTGCTCTGCAGCCAGTAGAAGGCGTTCAGCCAGCCTTTATCCGGAGTAGCTTGGCCACTAGTACCGCTGGGACCGCTAGTCGGAAGTCCAGTCGAGGCGTTAGTGCCTCCTATCGCGACTTGGGTAGTTTCAGCTTGCACCGAAGGCAGGGGTTGCGTCATCGGCATCGCACTTGTTGTTCCAGCAGGATGGTTCTGGTTGCTAGTTCCCGTAGGAGCGGTCGCATGGGCTCTCGGAGCGATCCCGCTGAACCCATCCGTACTACCACTCGAGGTGTTTGTAGAAGCGCTAGCACGTAGAAGAGTTGAATGCGTCAGCGCGCGGACGAACGGTTTGAGAGACCTCCGCCCCGTCCTCATCTAGATCCTGTAGTAACGCGTTGAACCTGAGATCTCACGGCTCCCATACTTCCCGTAGTAGTCAGGGTCGGTCTCGCCGCGGCCGATAGTATAGCGCCGGGCTACCCAGAATCACTCGGCGAGTCGCTTGACGGGCTGGCCGCACCTTGCAGAGCACTGGGGGTAGACATCACCGGTCGAAGAATAATCGAATCCTCACCGCGTAACTCCTTCTCCACCGGGCAGCTTACCCTGCTTCTCCACCACTTGTCCCGTACCCTCACGTTTAGGGTCGAGTAAGCTACGGGTTGTCCAACGAGGAGGTGGTTTTAGGTCGATGAGTAGATGTCGAAGTCCAGACAATATAGGGTTCAAAATATGGTTCTTCTCTGTTCTTCTGTGTTTGCGTCTGCTTAAGGCAGGAAAAATGTACGAGTGAGTCAAAGGAGAAAGGGTTGGCACGCTTCCCGAAACTCTCGCTAGATACACAATACCCAAAGATACCTCCTAGAGGTACCAAAATCAATCCTACACCCGCGCTGCTTCAAAGGGAGGAGAGACTCGAGTCGGTCAAGTAACATCCATCCTCAGATAGAGGAAACATCACTGACAGCCTCGCGCCATCAACGTCCATCTTCAGGCAGACCAACGAGGCCGAAGGGAACGTCAGGCACGATATCCCGGTTCCATGGTGGCGAAAGTGGCTCTCGCTGATGCAGTCGGGATCGGGGCAGGAGGAAGGCTTCCTGGAACGGTACTGGCATTTTCGGACATGGGACAAAGGCGGGCCCGGCGCCGAGGTCCTCGGTGAGGCGCGCTCTGCACTATTCTATATATATTACCGCGAGCGAGGGGTGCCTAGCCAAGCGCAGCGAATCGGTTCTGCACTTTTTTTGTTATCCTTTGTGTAGTTTTACAGCTATTAATAACCCAATGATTAGTATGGTAATAGACAAATTGGATTAGTAATCTACGGTTATTTTTTCAAACGAATGAGCTCGCTCATAGAAATTTGGGTGCCAGTACTCGAGGCTATTTTAGTCTTTCTAGAATTTATTGCTTTTCAAGTCAAAAAATTTTCCGAATTGTTTCATGAATGTACTGTGATAAGTGATTGTTATAGCCAATCAGAAGTCCGGTAAAGTGACAGACAGAACAGACAGAAACAGACAGAACAGACAGAACAGACAGAACAGACAGACCAGACCAGACCACTGTATTGTTTAGGATTGGACGGTGTTTGTGCAGTTTTTGTTGTTTTCCAAAGAGACTCTTTTTAATTGAAGAAACTCAAAAGGTGTCCAAAACCTGTGTAATTTTAGTATATTTTCATGCCGTCTTTCCGAAGATGGGTTACCGTTCACAATACAACAATGCAAGGGTTACAGTCTCGCCAAAGAAAGCGTGGTTCATTTTTTATTTCGCTCGGCAGTCCACAAGCCACCTCCACAGACAACCCCAGGTCTCCTGGCTGTAATACTTAAGAACCTACGATAAGCATGCGCTTTACTTATATCCTCGCGGTGGTGGTGATTCTCTCCATATCCACTAGTCACTCCAGCAGCACTGCGCTCCCTGCAGCCACGAATGAGAGAAGAATTGGCCTTCTATTTTGTTAGTTGTTTTCCTATAGAATCCTGATATGCATTTAGATGATCAATCAAAGTGACCGTCTTTCTGTGTGTGGTGGGGGAGATATCTGGAAGCGAGAGGGTCACCAAGTCCTCTCACTGCGGTGCTTTGGAACTTGAAACTCGATAGGGTCACCTTGGCCATCGCACCGTGGTGGAAAATTGAACAATTGGGGGTTACCAAATCCTCAGAGCTTTGGTGCTCTACTGAAACGCCGCGGGATCACCAGATCCGAAGCGCCTTGGCGAAAGATCTTGAACACGAGGGGGTCGCCAGGTCCTCCGTGGTTTGGTGCTTGAGCTAAAATGATAGCGTTCGCCATATCCGCGCTCCTTGGTACAGGAAACTTGAACACATGAGGGGATACCAGGTTCTATGTGTCTTAGTAGGGAAATCTTGAACGCGAGGGGTCTTCAGTTCCGTCGTGCCTTGGTGTTGGTCTTGATCGCATGAAGGGGTCACCGTGCCCCACATGTTGCAGCGTAGTTGATAATCTTGGTGGCAATCGCCTAGCACGTCGCTGCTTCCGTACTCGGCGCACAGGAACCACCCCAACTCTCATTGTCGGCCCCATGTGGGGGGGGACTTCGGAGGATCTCCCTTCTCGGACGCGAAGAGGCGCTGGAGGTGTCCCTAGAACCACTTGTGCCAATCAATGCGAATTGCGAAGTGCAATCCTGATGCCAGGAATGCCAAGGCTTTCATTCAAAACGGGTGTTCGCATGACATTGCCGCCCCAACCCATTCAGATTGCGACCGCCTGCTGCGCCGTGTCGAAAAATACAAAGATGCGATCGAGGAAGAGAGAACCTTGGTGGACGCTCTGAAGGAAGCTTAGTCCCATTGAAGTCGTGAGAAAGGCGAAGAACGCTGCGGAGATAAAGAAGTTTGTGAAGCAAGAGTTTACGCAGGCGGAGTGGCTTTAAAAAAATGAGCGAAACGGTTGGGAAGAGTTAGAGCTGAGTAGTGGGTCATGGAACATTACGCCGGCAGTTTTTTTACTTTCCATAATTTACCAGCGAGAACAATCCTGGAACCTTCTTTCGGACCAGGTGCTATTTTGACGACCAACCACCTGAGAGCGAAAGCCACGTCTTTTGGATCTTAGGGTAGTTTTAGAACCGCTCGACCGACAAAATTCAAACTATACGATTGATAATTGCAATAGAGCATCACGCCGGCAGTTTTTTTACCGCAAGGAATAGTTCAGAGTAGCGCGACGCGTGGCGTCTCATCATTGGTTGGAAGTCTATGTGACACGCCTTTAAGTACGCCAGAAATTCTCTCCCCTCTTCCTCATTCCGGAATCTGCCGGCTCGAGGAAAGATGGTGAAAGTAACTCTTGTTTGTTTAGACGTCAGTGGCGGGAGCGTGAATGTCGTTGACATCGACACGGAAAAGTACGTGGGCCATTTGCAGCAAGCGATTGCAGAGATACTCAAATACGGCGGCAAAGCGAGTGATCTGCAGCTCTTCTTGGCGAAGAAGGCGGACGGCAAGTGGCTGGATGGGGCTGGTTTGGCAGGTGTGACACTCGATGAGGCTGGCGCACCCGTTTCACGCGATGAAAATGGAACCCCACAATGCTTCAAGAAGATGGATCCGTTGCTGTGGATAAACAATGACAAGCATTTCGGAAAGAATTTTGGACCGGCTGAGGGCGAAGTTCACGTGCTGGTGCTGGTTCCGAAGCAAGGGACCTCGGTTCCAACTGTCTCCCAAGACGGTGTTTTCGACCACTGCAGTGATCCGTTCTTCTCAAAATTCCAGACGGTTGACGAAGTTAATAGTTGGCTCCAGTTTCCGGCGCTGCTACCGTTGACTGAACGTCAAACGCTCTACATACGTTCTTCGTACAAGTCGATCGCTGCCCAAGCACTGTCGAAGGTGGATCCAAACCGCCGGAAGTATGCAGTAATTACGGGCACGCCTGGGATTGGCAAGTCGGTGTTTGTTTACTATGTCATGTGGAGATTGATCAAGGATAAGAAGCGCGTGCTATTTATCACAAGGCAACCACCCATTTCTACTTCGATGGCAGTACGATTCATGAGTGCAAGCAGTTGCCATATTCAGGCAATCAGCAATTCTGGTCGCCCGATTTGTGGTGTTTGTTGATTCAGTGGACCCAACAAATGTTGTTGGAATGCCTATTGGCGCTGTTCAGTTCTTCTCGCAAGCACACCGCGGCGGGATTGCATCGGTGAGTTCAAGAAGCTTGCTCCTACTCCAGATGTTTTCTACATGCCACTGTGGACAAAAGAAGAACTGGCGACAATTGCTCCCATGTATCCACATGCAGCAGCTGTGTGGGAGAATCGATTTGAGTGCTTGGGTGGTGTGCCTCGCCTGGTGTTGCAAGACATTGAAACAGACCCACAAGCTGTTCTGATGTCGCAGCAGAACAGTTGTTCTCTCGATGATTGCATTTATGTTGGTGTCCATCTACTCTGAGATCAACTCGAAGACCAAGATCGCTCAGATTTTGATTCACATCCATAGCCAAGAACCTTATCGAGAGTACAAAGTTGTCTATGCATCAGATTTGGCGATGCAGTTGATTGTTCGAACAAAAGTGGCGATTGGACCGCGCGAAGTTGCAAAGCCTTCTCGGTTCGTCCGATGGAAACCCGCTAGCACAATCACTGTGCGGATACATCTTTGAGCTTTATTCTATGGATCTGCTGGAGCAGGGTGGAACTTTCGTGTATCGAAAGCTGTTGTCTGGTACTGAAATGCGAAAACGCGACACGATAAACGCAAACGAAGCACCCCAGTAATGAAGACGAAGAAACAATCGACATTCCACGGTCATCGCAGCCTCGGCAAATAGCGGAGCGGGTGGAAGTCGGTCAACTTGCAAATCAGCTGTACGTGCCTCGGACATCGAATTATACTGCTATTGATGCGTGGATGCCGCAGTTCGGTGGATTCCAGATGACTGTGGGAAAAACGCATGACATCAAGGGCGGGGCGGCAGATGATTTGGCGAAACTGGGTCCGAATGGCAATCGACTCTTCTTTTTGCTTCCACCACTCTATTACAAAACTTTCACCAAGAAGACACCTCAAACCATCGAGCAGTTTGCAATCCTTGTTCCGTATCCCGAACAGGTGTAATGAATGAATGTTTCAACGCTTCATTGACGTCAGCTTCTCTTTCATGGCCTACCAAGACATTACTTCGTGATCAATTCGTCATCGGAATCACGCACAATTAATTTTGATCCTGATAAATATAAAGTTAGTAATATACAAAGATGGCGTACTCACCAGATCAATACCTCGCTAACAATGAGCGGATCAAGGCAGCGCAGAAGCGCTACTATCAGCGCACACGTGAAGCTCGTTTGTCGTATCAAAAGGGGTACGACGACAAGAATAGGGACCAGATTCGAGCTCGCAAGCTTAAACCCAAAACCGAACTTATTGATGGCGAAGTCGAACCTAACAACGAAAACCGAACTTAATTAATTAATTAACTTTTTTTATCAGATAAAAAGTCAAGTCCAATATAGCCAATGACTGACACTGATAACCTCCAACAAGTCATATGCCAACTAATTGAATAAATTAATTTCATATTTTTTTGTATATTGGTATGATATAAAGTCGATCCTGATACAAGATCCAAAATATTATAAAGTCATATCAACGAAGAATAATATACCCAAGAATATATAGGCAACATGTTTGCATACGAGCTCGAAGGATTAAAGAGATTAAATATCCAAGCTATCAAATGGGGTGGTTTATGTTAGCAACCTTTCACGTCCAATCAACCAGAGATTGGTGGCTAAGCAGTACAATGTTTCAATTGAAACCCTTGAGAAGCACATGTCGCCTGACTACAAGGCTGATCCTAAGTACCGTTTTTACAATGGTAATCACATGGAATCACACCTATATGAGGGAGTTGAGCCTACTGATTTCTACGACAAGCTCGAGAACGTTCTTTCGACTCAGGCAAGTGCGTTTAAGGTAAACGTTGCTCTTGGGTACGAACTTGTGAGCAAGACCGATCCTGATGACACTCGCTACTTCTACCCGAATCTCGCTAATACTTGTGTATTCAATAAGCCTGTCGTTATCAATAGCAAGGCTGATATTCGAAAGAAGGTGATTTCGGACATCCGTTCTATGGAGTTGGCTGACAAACTGAACTACCCCAGCTCCGGGTATAAGCTCAAGGCGATCACTGCTTTCTAGATTTTCATCTACCATCGCGACCATGCTCTCGGGGATAGCGAAGCTGTCATCCCTGAGATTATTCGCGAAAACAAGCATGTAATCAACTTCCCTAAGACCAACAACAAGTGTGTCTTCCACTGCATAGCCTGGCATACATTACAGAGTTATAAGAAGGATCCTCGCAGAATTCAGGCTCAGGTTAAGGAGGCATTCAAGCGCTACTGCTCTTTCAAGGGGGTTAAATATTCGTTGAGTCTGTTTAGAAGCTTCAAGCCTATTGACCTACTACAGCTCGATGAGGTTGCGGACTGCTTCCAACTTGTTATTAACGTATATAGCATGGATGTGGCTTCCGGAAATGTACAATGCATTCGTAGATCGGACAAGGGGTATGAAGCTATGGATATTCTATCACACGAGAATCACGCTCTCTACATCAAGAGCATCGATATGCTTCAGTCTAAGTATCAGTGTCCTAAGTGTGAAATGGTTTTTGTGAGCGGTGAAAGACTTAAAAATCACAAAAAAAATCAGTGCGAGCTTGTGAATATTGAGAGCTTCCCCGCTGAGCCAACTATCTACAAGCCAGCTCCTAACGCCATTCGATCACTGCTTACAAAGTATTCCATTAAGGATGCTAACCAGTACATCGATCACTTCATCGTTTATGACTTTGAAGCAATCCTTAAGCCTACCGCGACTCAACACGGGGAGAATACTGTCTTCACGAACGAACACATTCCGGTGTCTGTATCCGTAGCTGATAGCTTAACCGAGGAGGTGCGCTGTTTTGTAAATGACGATCCAAAGATGTTGCTTACGGATATGTTCAAATACATTGGTGATGTATCGGTGAAAATCCAACAGTACAATGTCGATAAGTACAAGTCGCTTCTGCAAAAATCATCAATGCCCACGGTCTGACAGGTATGGAAATTCCAGGCGTCAATCTTGGTAAGAAGTACAAGATGTCTGATGTGGAGAGTTGGATTAAAGAAGGTAAGTATGGCAGCTTCTTCCACTTTCATAGCAGTCTTGGCTTTGGTAAGCAAAGGTCCGACTACGGAAGACTGAAACAGCAGATTGATCAGGTACCAGTATTCGGCTTCAATTCTGGTCGATACGATATCAACTTGATTAAGAGCGACTTATTTGCCATCATTGGTACTGACAACATCAAATCTGTCATCAAGAACCCCAGCTACATGTGCATTGCTACATCGAACATGAAAATGCTCGATATTAGCAACTATGTACCAGCTGGTACCAGCTACGATAAGTATCTTACAACATATCTCGGTGGCTGTAAATGTGATGACAAAATTAGATGTATCTGTGGTCTTGGCAAGGGTCTTTTCCCGTATGAGTACATCACCGCGTTCAATGTGCTAAATCAGACTACTATTCCACCTAAGGCGGCTTTCGATAGCAAGCTCCGTGGAACAAGTATTAACGCTGATGACTATAAGCGCATACAATTTGTCTGGGGGTACTATGGAATGAAGTCGATTAAGGACCTGCTGGTCTGGTACAACAATCTCGATGTAGTTCCATTTATCAAGGCTATTAAAGCCCAGCGCGAGCTATTTATGCGTTTCGATCTGGATATGTTCACGGATGGAGTGTCGCTACCTGGACTTTCGGAGAAGGTTATGTATCAGACCTGCTTCAACAATCTCTAATATCCGGATAAGAAACCTGCTAACGCATTCCAATTTCCAGCTAAGCGCTTGGGTGGCTACAAGAGCCAAGATGCTAAGGCAAAGCGGGAATTTGGTATGACAGTTAATCACTTGGATACATTGTTGCAAAATCAAAAGTATCTGTGTGGTTTATGCTACTGCCAGCTGACCGACGATACCGCTTCAGCAGATCGTATCAACAACAAGCTTGGACACATCAATGGCGACACATTGGTCAGCTGTGCCAAGTGCAACACCGCCCGTAAGGACATGTCGATCAAGGGATTTCGCTATAAGAAGTTGCTTGAGTTCAACTCGGACAGGTTGGTGTATAGCATTGATAAGAAGGAAAAAGATATCTACGCTAAGTTGAAGGCCAACATTGCTGGAGGCCCATCTATTATCTTCAATCGCTACGCTAAGCGCAATGAGACGAAGATTCGCGGTGGTAAGGTCTGTAAGAAAAATTTCGGATACGATGCTAACGCTCTATACCTATGGGCGCTTGGTAATGAGATGCCATGCGGACGATTGACTACGATTGAGGCATATGACGGTATTGTTGAGGACATTGTTGCTGATAAGATTTTCGGATTCCTTGAATGCGATATTCTAACGCCAGACCATCTTAAAGACTACTTCAGTGAGATGACCCCAATTTTCAAAAACACGCTAATCGATTGTGCTGATGAGAGTGTCATTGGCCATCACATGTACAAATACAACGAGGCACGTAACCAAAGCCGAGCAAAACCAGCTCGTAAGCTGATAGGTAGCTACTTTGGCGAAAAGATTCTCATATACGCACCTTAGCTTAAGTGGTATATTTCCCACGGTTTGAAGATCTCCAAGACCTACTGCTTTATCAAGGCCAGCTCTCACAAGGCTTTTGATCCTTTTATGGAGGCTGTATCAAACGCTCGACGAGAGGGTGATGTTGATAAGCCTAAGGCGATGATTGCTGAGATGATGACACTTGTAGGCAACAGTGCTTTCGGTCGATCTGGAATGGATATGAGCAAGCACAAAGAGGTCAAGTATGAGTCGAACGACAAAGCTATTAAGAGCAAGATCGAACACTTTACGTTCCACGGGTTGGAAGAGCTTAATGATTCTTGTGAGATTACGATGAAAAAGCGTCGTCTCAACAACAAGAACCCGATCCATTAATCGATTGATATCTATCAGCTCGTTAAGCTACGCATGCTTCAGTTTTACTATGACTGCACCGACTTTTACTTCGATCGTTCAGACTTTCAATATCAGGAGATGGACACGGACAGTGGCTATATCGCGTTCAGCTGCGAGAACCCATTCAAAGATTGTATCAAGCCTGAACTACGTGATCACTTCGATGAGCATAAGTACGAGTGGTTCCTGCGAGACTACAACGCTGAGGTAGCCAAGTTCGATCGCCGCACGCCTGGACAATTCAAGGAAGAGTGGCGAGGTGATGCAATGGTCTCATTATCCTCTAAGAACTACATCTGCTACCTACCGGACGAGGAGCACAAGGTCAAAGTCAGTGCTAAGGGTATACAGCAGGGGCGTGGTCGTAATGTTGATGTACTTAACCCAGATGGCTTCGAGACCGTTGTACGGAACCGCATCACACTTCGGGGTACTAACAAGGGTTTCAGACTATCGAAAGAAACCAAATCGATCATTACCTATACTCAAACCAAAACAGCGCTCAATTACTACTATGATAAGCGCCAGGTAATGTCGGACGGTATTTCAACGATTCCACTTAACGTCTAAGGGGATATATCGAGCTGATGCTTATTTTTTTCCCTCTAAATATAGGATCATGTCTTTTCAAGATCTACTAAAAAAAACTCTACTATGATCCAAAAACCGGTTTTATCGGTACTCAACCTCTGTATCAGAAGGCAAAGGAGTTAGACCCTAAGATTACTATCAAAATCGTAAAGGAGTGGTATGCTAATCAGACCGATATTCAGCGATTTCAGGATCAAAAGAAGCGATTTGATGGCTTCAAAATAGCTTCACACAACCCCAACTCGTGGCAAATGGATCTTGCGTTTTGGGAGAAACGGCCAATTCTGACTGCTATCAACATCAACTCAAGGTTGGGGTACGCAAAGCTCTTATCAAACAAGACGGCAGCAACTGTGTTGGCAGCGCTTAAAGCATTTGTCCACCTTCACACAGTTGATATCCTGACAAGCGATAATGGAAGCGAGTTCATGAACTCACAGGGTCAAGAATTCTTCCAAACTTAGAAAATTGGGCCCTACAACAACGAGCCCGGTGATCACGGAACCATGGGTAAAATCGAACGATTCAACAGGACCTTGAAGCAGAGACTAACTAAAATGTCCCCCAAGAGGATTACACAAAAGCTTATCACGGATGTTATCGAAAACTATAATAGCACGTTTCATCGCTCGATTAAAATGACCCCAAACGAGGCCAAAGGTAAAGTCATTGGGTCAGAGCTGGAACATAATCAAGGTGAAGCAGAGAGAGTTGAGAATGAGTTCGAAGTCGGAGCAAATGTGCTATATCGACTTAAGAAGCAGACATTTAATAAAGAAGCTGCTCGATGGAGCAAAGCCGTCTATACAATCGTTGGGATTGATGGATACCGAGTCCAAATCCGTTCAAAAAATGGTCATACCCTCTACAAGGCACCAAACGATCTTAAAATGGTTAAAACAGAGACTACAGATGCTACTATTAATCGAGGTGATATTCTTGCGGCGGAGAAGATCTTGGATCACAAAAGGATACGCTCTGGAAAGTACAAATATCTGGTGAGATGGGTTGGCAATGAACCTGCCTCCTGGGAGCCACAAGATAATCTGCGGCTGGTTAACAAAAACAGGATATCAACGCTTGAAAAGGAGTATTGGGGTTCAAGAAAGAGCTGACGTAGTTTCACCCCGCGCCAAAAAAAAATTAGTCATAATTAGCTTGTAAATAAATTTGATAGAGACATCCTCTGTAAGCGTTTGACTCAAGTATATTGTTCGATCTATTTTTGCGAAAAGTTTGAAATTATCTGACTTGATATATAGCAATAAGATAGTAATGTGCCCAAGTTGTGTAGAGAAAGAACGTGAGCTTGTTAAGATTCGACGTAAGCTTTGGATCATTCAGGAGGTGAGTCGAATCAAGAATGAGTTGCTGAATCTTGATGCAGCAGCTAATTTCCGAAAACCGGTAGTAAATCATAAGTATCGCCATGAGTTGGAAGCAATATTTGGAGTTCTATTCCATTGCATTAAGGATCGTTATCTAAATCTTCTAAATGAGCGAAATCGTATCTGTCATTCGTATCTACCTTTTCGCCATGACTCGGTTATGCCGAGCTACTGGTAAGAGTATTTAAGGCTACTCATTTTTTTATGATTCGTTTGATATAGACACAATGTTCCCAAATTTTACATCGCTCGCTCAGAGAGAGCAAAAACGGCAGGAGCTTCTTGAAAGAGCTCAGCGCCGCGTTCGACAAGCTAAAGCCAAGCGAGGGATGTACGAAGGTGCTTCGTGGGCAAGTGATAACATGAATGGGATTACTACAGTCCCTAAGAAATCAATCGAATCAACTCAGACAGACTTATCCGCGTCTGCTGAGTCCTTAAAAAAAACACTGATGATGGATACTCCCAAACAAACCCTGAGGGCTCAACACTAAATGTTCGACCTGTGATGATTGATGTTGGAGTAGATAGTGGCGTGCAGATGGTAAATAGCTCAAATAATACTGATCGTGTTAATCAAACTGATAGAAATATTCAAGCGAGACCTCAAACATCTGATGTTGGTATCGATAACACACAGCAAACAGCTGATGTTGGAATCGACAATACTCCAAGAATGTTAGATGCTGAAACAAACATGAAAAACCTGGATACCGAAGATCAAGTGGAGGCGCGATCATGGGTTAAGAATTTGTTTAACGCCAATCCTAATTGGGTAGCGCTTCGAATTAAGCCAATTAAGCGTAAAACTGGTAAGGATGACAATAGATACTTTCTTGGTGAAAAGGGCTCCTTAATTGCAACCAAAACGGGTAGAAAGAGTAAGACTTATCAATCGATTGACTGGGTGGCTACAGAGGAGAAGATTAGGGACATCTGGTATGATGGCGAAAGTAAATCAATCGATGAGAGCAGTTATATGAGACTTGAAGACCCTCTTTATCACGCTTCACTGACGCGAAAACGAAAAATTGCCGATCCAAGTGAAGGTGATTATGCAGACCGTACAAAGCAACGTCTTGAAGACAGCTTCGAGTTTGATACATCGACTTCAACCTCATTAGATCAAGTTGATAGTAAGAATCGATTGCTTTGGTCTATTTTCAAGAATAAGGCAGTGCTTGAGTCGACTGGTTTGAAAAAGAAAATCATTCCTATCCTCAAGAGCATGGGTAAAACATCTCAGATGGATAAAACTGGATACGTGTGGATTGATGGTTCATCAACTAGTGTATTTGGTATTGATAGTGGGAGAGTCAAGCCCGCGATTACTAAAAAAAAGTTGATTGGAGATCAACATTCCAAGAATTTATCGATTTAGTGAAAGATCGCGACGATGTCGATCTATTTACTAACGAAGACACCACCAAACTTGCAAAGACCTTTGAACCACGCGATGGTGAGGCTCGCCATGGAATTAAGATTGGAATTGATGAAGATATGAATAGTTCTCTAACTAATGCTGATAACGATGCGAAGAAGATTCTCATGGACTACTACAGCAAAATAGTATCTGAAGGAGTTCGAATTCCTTTTAGACTGAAACCAATAGTAGATACCAAAAGTGGTGTGAAAGCTAATCAAAATTACTACTTTAGTGAGCCTACCGCAGCAAAACCATTTTACATTAGAAACCACGAGAACAAAGCGGTTTCTGGCAAGGTTTTCAACGATCTTATGAAAACCATTAGATGGATGGACACTTTCAATAGCCTAATGACCGGGTTTGAAGACTTTGAGCGATACGTTTATGAGAATGATGATCCAGCATTAAAAAAAAATCTCGAAGCTAATCTTCAGCTATTGAATCGAGCCATCCTCGACAATACAAAATCGACAGATACATCAGCTCGAATCAAATCCTCTGAGGGTCCCCAATATCGCGATGACACTTTGCAAAAACTCCACGATGAGTCAGAAGCCGCATTCCTGAAGTATGGCAAAGCTCAGAGGAAATACGATGAGGCGAAACGAGCAATAAAGGGTAATAACTCAAAATCCGCAAGATCAGCGTTGAAGACGGCAACCGCTGCCATGAAAGCGACCAAGGCTGTCTATCAAATCAAGCCTAAAATCTACTCCGATGCTAAAAACTACACCGATGTTGATCAATTCAGTGATAGACAAGACGAACGCTCGGTTCGGCAAACTGTGAATAACATGGTTGATCAGCTAAGCACGACGGGCATGGTAGTTAAGAGGAAGCTTAAAGGAAGAGGTCTTAGAGGGCTGGTGTTGCTCCATTGGAAGGAGTAGTTCGCCGCGGAAGAACCTATAATCTCAATGAGATTCAAGGTTTAGCCACCCCATCGGCATACATCTATCGTCAGCTGGGAAGTAAGTATATCCGAATTCCTGATCTTGATGCCAAAACCCTTGTGATTGTTCAACCCAATCGTCGTAAATGCGGACCAAAGCGGGGAATCAGTGATCAGCTACAGTCAATGATTCGAACTCTTGTATTTAAACAACATATCGATCAGGCAGAGTATGACAAGCTCAGTATTGATGACAAAACGCTTTTCAAGGAGATTCTCGCGATTACTCATCTTCAGTACAATTTCCATGATCGGCTTGAGGATCCGTTAGAATCTCTAAGAGCTGAATATGATAAGCTGAAAGGTGAGCTCGAACTCGGTAATGACAATCCTTCAATCATCAAACAACTAAAATCGCTGAGTGTGGATATGTACTCTAATCGTCTAATTTCGGATTCTGAGTTCAAGGATATTATCGTCCGTTTGATATAGAAGATGTTCTTTTTCAACCCCCGAATTATTTCCAGCTCAGCTGGTAGCTATGGAGACAAGGCTGGTCTCAACGTCGCTGAGCTAAAAGCTATCATGAAGAATCTAATCATTCACGAGCGGCCACAACAAACTCAAGCGGCAGTATGGGCTACTGACCTTGATAAATCGCTCAAGAAAACAGATGCAACGACGCAGACGGAAGGAGGAAAAGTATGGGCTTACGCAAGTAAGAAAAAAACTAAAGTCGTCAAGACTTTCGCAATTTAGCGTCAGCTCTTTAAAGAGAAATACCTTCTCTGACAAGGCGATTCTTGTATCCCTTGTAAATCTCTATTTTTTCTGATTGACTGATACTTCAATGATAGCTGACTCACCTTTAGCATTTTGCGTAGGGAGAAAAACGCTATCTCCCAATACCACAATTTGATCTGCCCGCAGAAGTGTTGATCCAACGATTTGACCTGGTTCATCAGTAGTTAAATTAGTTTTTAGCTCTTTGCTTGGTCCGCAACCCATGGTTATTAGGACTAAGTTCTCTAAGCTCTGCTCTATACATTACCAAAGATATTTTTTGGAGAACCAAGAAGCGGTGTATGGTTTCGAATTATCGATAGGTCCATGTCTATTATAAAATCGCTGTTTTCGTTCAATATTACCATGGTCGTACTTGCTGAATGCTCTCGATGGCGTGCTGTCTCGATACTGTTGATAAGGCTCACCATTCCGCTTAATACCACCAAAAGATACAACTCGACCATCATCAAACACAGCATCATATTTTTTGTCTTTTCTCTTCGAAATACGAAATGTAAATGACATGGTCTATATTAGAGATGATACTTTTGCTTCCAATTCCTCAATTCGATCCAAGAGATGTTGAATCATTTTCATGTTGTATGCAGCAATCCGACTGTAATCAACGTTAAGTTGTTTTATGGCTGGTTCAAGCGATGGGTCTTCGCCTTCCTGAATATCATCGCGATAGAAGACACTGATTAAATCGGTTAGGTGGGCTGAGACAAGGTCTTGAGCTATGAGGCCTACCTCTTGACCAGGTCTATTTTCCGAATCGATCCAGTCATACAGAACTACATCACAGTTATTGTAGAGAAGCTTGATGCGTTCGATTGGTGCAATCTGGATGTTCTTCTTCAATCGGCAGTCGCTCGTCATCGCCATGGCTGTACAGGCGATGTATCCTCCGAATATCCCCGCCACAGAATATGTGATCGGTCCGAGAGCGGATTCTGTAGCTCTACTATCTGTTCTGAGGCGATACACTGTCGTTCCGCCTGCTCCAAATACAAAATTGTTGCTACCAGAGACGTGAAGCGGAGCGGATGGTGTTGTAGTACCAAGACCTAAGCGCCCTGTCGTAGTTAGGATCATCGATGTCGAGTTATTGACCCCAAATCTGAGGTCGTTGTTTGTGATGTTCCCGATCCATGACGCGTTGCTACTTGTGGAATTATTTCCATTATGTACCTCGATCTGAAACTGGACGGGAGTTATGTTTGATCCTGAAAACGTCAGCATTCGTGTATAACTGCCATCCAGATAGTCAAAGCCCGAGCCCTTTATCGAAAAATACTCATTCGTAGGCGTAGAATGGATACCGAGCTCTGTCAGCGATCCTACTGTTGTGATGTTTGCTTGGTTGCCATATGCTAAGAAACCACTGATGAACCCTCCGCAATCGATGTTCCCGGTCGTATATAGGCTTGATAATGTCAGCGAGCTCGGGACGCTCGTCAAAAAGCTGGAGAGATCATAATACGTCGAACCCTGTCGTACGTTCGTGCAGCTGAGTGTAGTCGCTGATACCAAATTAAGGTTGCCTATATTATTACTCGAGTCGCATAATAAAAATTTATTTGCCGTCGCGCTACCAAAACTAACTCCGCTTATGTATTCAAGAAGGCTTAAATCGTACGTATTCCCGTTCTGGCGATATTCTCGACTATCAATGTAGCTTGAAGCGGCTGTTATCGATATCGAGCGCGATGATCCACTGAACGATATATTTCCACCGACCGTAAGACCTGTTAAGATACCAACCGAGGTGATATTCGGCTGAGAAGCTGTTTGTAGCGTGCCAGTAAGGTTAGTGGCACTTAGAGATGAAATGCCGGAGATATTACCCGAAGCACCGAGAACAAGAGCAGATCCTATCGATGCCGTTCCGGGCACTCCTCCGCTAAGGTAGGTAATCCTGTAATCGTCCTTACTCAAATATAGTGTATGTGCATAGTCATAGGTTAGATAGCCACTTGAATCTAATGAGAGATAAAACGCGGGGTTATAGATTGATGATTGGAAACTTGGCTGCGGATATGAAAAACCAGAACTCATTTTGTTTGATTCTATATAGAACAAACGATAATCATGAGCGGTATTCCAGATTTCGGTGCATCCTTGCCAAAAAAGTTCAAGTCGCCATCGATGAAAGATATCCCTGATTTGGATATCAAATCACTATTCAGAATGATTGTGTTGGGACCTTCGTTTTCAGGGAAGAACAACCTCTGTATGTTCATTCTCAAGCATTCTCCACACGTCTTTGCACATCTAACGATCATTGCCCGTAATCCACACCAAGAACTATACGAATATTTGCGCGATAAGTTGGATGGATTTATTACCTTTGCTGATCCAGATAGCCCTCCTAAGGTTGATCAGGTGCGTCATACTTCATTAAGCTCTATCAAACCGGAGCTTGTTATCATAGACGATTACAGCAATGATAAGCTACTTCAGAAGAATCACTTCTCTCATTATTTTACACGCGGACGCCATTTCAAATTGAGTACTATATTCCTATCTCACAGCTAGTTTGCCACTGATAAGATGATTCGTTTGAATTCAGAGTATGTAGCGATTCTAAGAGCGAATTCGAAGCGTGATTTACAGATGGTTGTAAAGGACTTCAACATCAAAGGCGTTGATGAAAGATGAATCGTCTATTACTACAATAAAGCCACTGAGCACAGAGGACAGATGTTGTTCGTGGATTCAGTCAAAGGTCAACTTCGGTACAATTTCGATAAGTCGATCGATATTGAGCAATAATTTGGAAATATTTTGGCTGAATCAATATACACCAATACAATGGCTTCGTTCGTTAAACTCGATTCCACTAACCTCGTTCAGGATAACTATAACAGCACATGGAAATATAGCTTCCCTGGTAGTGCTGCCGATTTTAAGGATGTAGCGTGTGCAGTTCAATCGATTTCGATGTATAACTCTGAATACAACATCGATGCAACTCAGTTGTATAACAATTCCTTCAGAATTGAGGTTCCAACCGCTGGAACCACATCCACTGTATCTGTTAGCTTACCAGACGGTTTATACTCATATTCGGACATTAATCGAAGCATTCAGACGGCTCTCGTAAACGCCGGAGCGTACCTGATCAACCCATCAGGTGAGAACGTTTTTTATATTCAACTAACGGAAAATTCCGTGTATTATGCTGCTCAATTCGATTTTAGCGCTACTCCAACGACACTTCCTACGGCTGGTGGCACTTGGGCACGACCGGCAAGTGGTCTTTATTCCTCAGGAGGAACTGGATTGCCAACAACTACTCGTGTCCCTCGATTAATTATTGATAACGCGGCGTTTGGTAAAGTAGTAGGATTGACTGCTGGTACGTATCCTTCTGCGCCTGCAACGGTTTCAAGTGCTCAGCTCTCAAATATCATTCCTCAGATTCATCCTACATCTTCTTACATTGTTCGATGCGACCTGATCAAAAACCAATATGTTGCCTCTGGCGATATTCTTAGTGCATTTGATCGCGGCGATGCTCAAGTTGGCCAATTAATCAGCTATAAGCCGAGTCAATATGCTTGGATGAACTGTCATAATGAAGCGCGCACCTCAATCACGATCAGTATCTACAATCAGAATGATCAGAAAGTTAAGTTCCGCGACACTTCAGTCTCAATCATGCTCTTACTGAGACCAAAAAAGTAAAAAATTAAATCATGATTTTTTTTGGTTCGTTCGTGTCGCGTAGGAAGAATTAATTTAATCGAAAACTTCCAGCTTGCATAGGATTTTTGCGTTTAGCACGGAGTGCAGCCATTTTAGCCTTCATTTCAGGTGATCCTTTCACTGGTTTCTTCTTAGCTACTCCTACACCATAACGACTCTTTACCTCACCTCGAATCGATTTGATCAGGTTCTCATGCTCTGGCTTCGTTGCTTTGCTTAGGAGGTATCGCTCACCTGCGTCGACTGCATCAGTTAGAACCCCCTTACGCTTAGCGTAGGGTAGAGCGCGCTTAGCACTTTTCTTGATATCAGCCACCGAAATTCGCCCACCTTCTTTATCTACATCGCTATTAGAGTCGTATAGACCAACTCCTGTCAAAGACTTAATAGCTGCTCTGGCCGGAATTCCCGCTTGAGGGGCTCCAAACGCTGACGCAAGAGCCGGAACCGCCGCGTCTAATCCTTTTGAAAGCAAACCACTATCTTTTACAAATTTGAACGCTGCTGATAATCCCGATTTAATCTTATTCCAAATAGAGCCTCCTTGGGCTCGCTTATAACCCTTCTTAATTTCATGCCTGGTAATATCAAGTCTGACACCGCGTCCCGCCTTGCGAGCTTTGATCGCCTTCTCGTAAGAGGTTGGATGAAGATGGATAACAGAGCCACTGCCCTTGAGTTGATCAGCTGTCAGACTTAGCTTACCAGTCTTGAGAGCTTTGGTCAGCTTGGTAGCTGGTACGACGCTGGAAATCGTTAATTTGCGATACATTATTGCTATATCGCTTGAAACATAATTTATGAAAGAATTGTTAAGTTTAGGTCATTGAATCGATCTAATAGTTTCATCTTGCTTTTTTGTTTGCAATATAACCAAAGCATACACCATATTCCACAATAGTCTCCATAAGTACCTTGGAACTGTTTGGGATTGTACTTCCCGATCCCATACTTTGTTGGAGCTGCCTCACCCATTGAATCGAAGAATTCACCATCGTGAACAGCCGTCCAGTGTCCTACATCAAGATTAAGTGGTCTAAGTAGAACCAGATATGAACCTTTCTTAGATAGCGGTTTCTTTATTTCACTCGATTCATAGATATCATCCAGATGTACTCCTATTTTTTTCGCGAGTTCGATGAGATCATGATCGGATGTGATAAGCTTGACGAGCTCCATAATAATTAATTTTGAGAAAGTATATTACATGCCATATAGAATCTCAACCATGAGTGAAACTCAACTTTCCGACCAATACCTCTACCAGAGCTCGCTAAAGAGCGATCCGGAGATTAAGGTCTCCTCTGGCAAACGCGTGCCATTTGTTATCGATCTTAACCAGGGCTCGTACCAAAACGGTGTTGTCACTATTGATGCTACATCCCAGCTTAATGGAAGTGAAGGATTCGCGTGCCTTCGTGATGCTTATATCATGCTACCATACAAGGTATCGATGAAGAACACGCACGCCACTAATGGTCAGGGTGCAGCCAACAGATTTTGTGTTGGGCTGAAGTGTGGCAACTGGAATATTATTGACTCAATGAGTCTTGAGCTGAATGGGAAGACTATCGTTTCGATGGCAGACTACAAACTGTTTTGGAACAATATCCGTGCTCAGACTGGATACACCCCTCAGTATGTTGAGAAGCATGGTGCTGAATCTTTTCTATACCCGGATGCTGCCCAATCAACCAAGTACAGTGCTACGGCCGCTACTACTGGAGATGGGTATTCGAATAACACGACAATCTCGACCACCTTTACCGCGGGTACTATTTCTGCTACGGCTTCGGTAGCAAATGATGGCTTTGCTATGCGTCTTCTTTCAAACCCTCCAAATGCTGGAGCTGACTCGTCTACGACGTGGCCGTCTACTGGTGCCGCATCTGCAACCACTACCAATGCTAATCAACTTGGTCGTGGTGCGTTCGTAGCTGGCACTGGTACAGCTGGTGCTATTATGGGTACGTGGAACTATATGCTGAAGATCAAACTAACTGACCTCCATCCAATCTTCAAAGAACTGGATTTAATGGCTAACCCACAAATTCGTCTTCGTTTCCGCGTTAATCAGGGTACTTCAGCTATTGATATTGATGCTTCCAGTAGAATGACGCTAACGATCACTACATTATCGAGTGGCAATGTATGTCCGGTGATGGTTGCCTCTGCGGCCAGCCCAAACCCAATGTACAGTGCAATTTCTGGTGTTGGTTCCTTGGCCGTTTCTTGGGGTGCTGCTGTCAATGCGCTTGAGCCTACAATTGATGGTACATACATGCCTTTCACTACGTCTCGTCTATATGTTCCATTTGTTCATCTCGAAAATCCTCAGGCTATCATCTCGAAGCCAGTAAAAAAGGTTCGCTACAATGACTGCTATGCTCAATGGTTCTACCAGCGCGCTGGTACTGGAAAGCAATCGACACAACTAAATGCTGCATTTGATCTTCAATTATTGGCTTCTGTTAAGAACGCTAAGTATGTCATTCTCCTTCCATTCGCTGAGCAGACTGGTAGTTTTGCTTCTGCCACGGTACAGGAATTTCAGAGTCCTTTCGACTCGGCGCCTTGGACGCTCCACCCGGGTAGTTCGATTCGAAACTTCAACGTGCGCATCGGCTCGCAACAATGCTTTGATATTAGTCATGACTATGACTTCCACCAGTTCGCTAATGAGGTAATAAATTAGCGCTATCAACGGTGATCTGTCCCCTGAGCTGGTGAATGGACTGCTTGACTATCAGACGTGGTCGCTAACGAACCGTGTTCTAATTGCTGATGTCAGTCGTCTAACCGAACGTGATGTTCCACAGGCCATTCAGATTCAGGGCGTCAATGCTGGTTGCCAGGGAACTAACATGCTTGTTTTGGTTGTGAGCGAACAAGAGCTCTCCTACGACCGTCTAACGGGTGAGGTTCTTGCTTTTACCACTGCTTAATTTAATTAATTTTTTTTACTATGGAGAATGTCTTATCCTCATGAAATGATAAAGCGTTTATCCTTCCTTGGTACCTTCAAAAAAATTAGGATGCCAATCGCGAATCGCAACGGCGGTGGTAATAATGCCCATGAGTGGATATATTAGTTAAAGAAGTGATCTAATTCAATTCCTTGAGTAGCTTAGGACACTTCTTAATTACAAACTGACTCTTACGTAGCCAATCGATATAATTAGAATCCATACGACTGATCTGCTTTAGAGTCTTACCTCGGTATTTACCCCAAGTCATCATATACGAGTTACCATTGTTCAGGAATTTCGTGCATAGGAAATTCTTGATATCATCACTAATGTTGAGACTGGGTTGGTTATTAATCCAGCGACAATAACCAGGATCGGAAGCAAACACTTCCTCAATTGACCTGTTCTTGTATTTTCCAAAAGTTAGTTCGAGCGACATGTTATTTAGTTATTAATAGGTGTATCTATATACATAGGGTCTTAACTTTTTGAGAAAAAAATAAAATAATTAAGTAGCTTGCTTACCATTTACTATAGTCCGGACCCCACCACCCAAGATCTTGCGGATATGGCATTGTCTTTATCCACTTCGAATGCTTTTCTTTATTACAGTGCTTTGCAAAGTTCCATCTCTCCATCGATGATCCGCACAAGCAAGTGATTCTTTTATTCATCGGAGCTGAAATTATTTTTTTCATCATATCTTCACTGACTTCTGGTGAGAAAATTTCAGCGGGAGGAAACTTCGATAATATGTGCATACCACAACGCTCTTGCGATGGCTTTGCCTTACACTTTAATCCACTATCCAAAATGTAATTGCACATTCTTATTACTTGTAGTATCGATTATATACTTAGTATTTTCTTATCAGGATCAAGTTGTTTTACCCTTCGAAACCTCTTTACCAATCAAGCGGTTCTGAAACTACCCTAAGATCCAAAAGACGTTGCATACGCTCTCAGGTGGTCGAGAAGTTGCGTCGTCGAAATAGCAGCTGCCTCGAAAGAACGTTCCAGGATTGTTCTCGCTGGTAAATTACGGAAAGTAAAAAAAACTGCCGGCGTAATGTTCCATGACCCACTACTGAGCTGAACTGGGTCATAGTCAGTGCCACGTCCAGATATACGCTGGCATGTTGTGCGCTAGTCTGACCAAATCGGGATTTGTTACTTTTCGATGTATGCTACAGTGGTGAGAGCTTGTTCTGATAATACCTAACTACCATTGAAAGTTGCCTCGACGCTAAAGTTAGTTGAACTTCCTGTCATTTCACTCCCTCAGCCAGCGTATTCATTTTATTACAATATACTTGAAAATATATACAAATATATGCGCTAATACTACAACAATTCATGTTGCCATCGCACAATAACATGATTCAATGCAGACATTCCTCGAGACAGATGTGGTGCGCCTCCCGAGAGGCGCCACTATTAATAGAAGGAAACCCAGAAAGACAACCACTCTGATCGATCGTCTCAATAATTTAAAATACATTTCAGGTCGCTTTAGAAAAGAAAAACTAAAAAAGGGCCTGTTCAGTAACGGTTGAAATCATGTGTTTTATTAATAGTGCTCGATTCATATTGCTGCAAGTTCTTCTCCGAATGGTTACCTTGGATACTCGAGTAAGCAAACGCTTACACAAAGACAAATCCAGAACAGCGACCAATTCATACCTGGACCAATTGCACGATTCGCTCAACAATGTCTTCGCAGTACTATGGAAAAAAAAAAAGCGGCTTGCAACCCGCAAATCCAACATGGTAAACGACTTTGCGGCAACACATACCCTCCATTATTCGCGACTTCGTCAGTAAAACGGAGCGACAAACCTCACCAGGTCTTGCACATAATCATCGACAGACACTAGAAATCGTCTCGTGTTTACATGCATACAAGGCTTCTAAAGAAAAGTTTAATTGAAACAAAATAGAAGGCCACCATTCATCATCATCATCATCAACATAACGAATCCATATCCGATCGAGAACCAGCGTCCACAAATCGTTTGGTCGACAGGTGGCTGGGCTCTCCAGCTCTAGTTCACTGCCTTCTCCTTTTGTTCATTGATAAATAGATTGCGAAGCACTGTGTTTCCTCACCTCTATCGTCATAGTCCCAGTGTACACTCGCTTAAAGCTTGCTAACCTTCTTTCCTGGCTGGCCACCGTCACCTCGAGAGTTTTAGTCTGTTGTGGTTTCTGCCCCAGCAGCCTCCAACTTTCGCTTTTCCCCAGGCTTAGCAGACTTGTTTACGGGTTCGGTTGGTGAAGCAGACACTGCTGGCTTTGAGGTCACGGTCGAAATAGTTCCCGTCTTCAACGCCGGTGCTGTAACTACTGTTGACTGGGGTGTAACACTCACACTCGAAGCCGCTACAGTCGTCGTCGAAGCAGTTTGAGCTGCTGGTGTCGCCGCAATAGCCTGTGTACTCGGAGACGGAGCGCTTCCAGGCTGCGTTGGCCGCGTCATAGTCACTACTGGTGTTGGTGCTACCGGTTTCACTCCAGCGACACTCACCATAGCTACCGCTGGTTTGGTCGCTCCAGAACTTCCAGCCAGGGCAGCAGAACCTCCTGTCGGAACCTGTGTCTTGGACGATACAGCAGCTTGTAGTTTGGCTGTGTTCGACATCATCGCACTCATCGCTGCTGCCACTGCTGCTGCTGTTGAACCAGGGGCGAATTTCAACTGGAGTGCAGAAGGCGACGTCATCTGCTGCGTCATAGAAGACGCAGGCACTGGAGTCTGCGGATCCTTCGGACGTCGTGGCTTGACTACCTTCTCCGTGGGCTTCTCGCACGTGTCACGCAACACAATCTCACGACCACCTACAACAATCTGCTGCGTCTTGGGTCGACGCTTCCGCTGATACTTGGGCACGAATAGAGACATTCCACTTGGCGTAGCTACGGTAGTCGAAGTCGTACTAGTGACACTCGTGGTTCCGGGTATAGTGACTGGCCTAGCTGGAGCGCTACTTGCAGCGCCAGGAGCACTAACAGTCCGTTGCAGATTCGTTGCTGGCGTGGGTAGTTGCGCACTTGTAGTCAATCGATTTAACGTCACGGACGGTATTGTAGGCTTCGCTCCCAGCGACGCAAACGCCATCGGTAGATGTGAGACGTGCAGCGCGTTAGACCCTTGAGAGAACATCACAGGCCGCATGAAGCCCATCGGAATCCCAGCTGCCATCATGTTATTAGCCGTGATGACAGGTCTTGCCGGGGTGGAGGTGGAAACCGTTGATACTACTGAAGCAGCTGCACCAGAACCAGTCAGCTGTCTCTTCCAGTACTCACTTGTAGCACTTGTAACATTAGTGACAGGCTTGGCGATGGGCGTGGCACGCGGCACTTCCTTCTCCAGAACGCGGTACGTCTTCAGTCGTAACTTGCCATGCGAATGCGGCAGTTTCTCGGACGTCTTCTTCCTCTTGTCCATGTCGTTCAAGCGAACAACGAAGCGTCTGCCCGAGTTGTCCACGTCCAAGTTGCCACAAGCGTTCCCAAGCACCACGTTGTCTTCCACGATCACATTGCCAGCGTGATATAGGAGCCGCAAGCCAAAGCGAGCATTTCGCTGGATCTTGTTCCGCCGCATCAGAGCCTGTCCACCCAGCACAGTCACCCCTGAGTGCGCATTACCTTCCACAGTATTCAGCGACATCACCAATGATCCACGCACAAGAAGCACGCCCGAGCTTCCAGCTCCTCTAATGCGACAATTCTGAAGTACCAGCAACGTATCTGCTGCCGGAATAGTAGGCGTCACAGCAACAGCCCGCGGTGTAGCAGTCCCTGGAGTAGTCACGCGCGGCGTTGTAGTCGCTCCCGGTGTAGTAGCCCTCGGTGTAATACTCACTGGCTTAGAAACTGGCGGCGCCAATATCCTGGTTATGGTACTCACTGGCGCAGTGGCAGTTGGCATCGTACTAGGAGCCGTTGAAGGCACTGGAGTGGCAGACGCTGGCTTGGCAGCTGCTGCTCCAGCAGAAGTAGGCGTAGCAGCAAGCACAGCCTTCGGTGTTGAAGGCACAACACGTTGCGTTGTATTCACCGCAGCAGCCAGTGGTGTGGTACCCCGCAATGTGGTGGCTGATGTCGCTACAACTGCCGATGTACCAGTCGTAAGAGTTGCTGCTGAAACAGCAGGTATAGCACCCATCTTGGTGGCAACTGTTGGCATTGGAGCACCAGCACAAGCTCGTGGTGTGGCAGCCGGGGTCGAGGTCGTTGAAGGTCCAACGAGTGGTGTACCAGGCTTCGAAGTCGGAGCCGAGCTGGCATTACTACCTCCACCACGTTTCTTCTTCTTCTTCTTCTTCTTCTTCTCTCCACGGCCCCAGACGCACACACAAGCGTTACCCAGACCATTACCGTCAAACTCGCAGTACTCCACACGCAGTTGTCCGTCCCCCACGACACTCAGCAAATGCTGCCAGTTCGCTAGCTTCTTGTTTTGATTGCGTAGCACGCGTCTGCTTTCTTTGACCACGGGCGTCTTCTCCTGGACATCACTACTCGGCTTTATCTCACGCGCAGCTGCATCGGGGGCACTACTAGTTCGTGTGAAGTGGAAGCCACAAATGACGCCACCACGAGCACTCCAGCGAAGTTGCGCACGACAGGAATGCATCTGCAGCTCTACGTGCGAGTCCGGGGCGGCTAGTAATCTCAAGGACTTCGAGATCTCGAGCGTTCATCCAGTTGATACACACCCGCGCCGAAAAGAACTGTGTCACCTGGGGCCACCTTCGTGAGAACCTTGGCCAAGGATGCAGGGGAGCCGGGATCAAAGTCGCTTGCAAACACCTTGACGAACAACGACTGGTGCTGCGCTGCCGTGTGCCAGCTTCGACATACCATCTGCGCACGATGCCGTTCCGGAAAGGGAGTCAACATGGACAGCACACGGCGCAACGCCGGCGGAGGCAAGCCTTCATAGCCTCTCTTCTGGGCGCTCTTGAGTTGCTCGTTTGCCAGCCACACTGGAGGACATTCCCACGTTGCTTCTCGAGTATCCGCATTAAAGTAGAACGGTTGGCCAGTGTTCGCACACTTCATGAGCGACCAAGCCGCACCCGTAAGAAGACGCTTCCGGCTCTCGAAGAGAACGTGCGCTCTCTCGCGGCGGTACAGCTCGGTATACCGCTCTGCTATCTGCTCAGAGCTAGTCTCATCGTTGTCATCCATCTGGCCCACAACTAGCTCACCTTCTGCAATAAGACGAGTCTCTTCGTCTCGCTTTTCTGCCTCAGTCTGTTCGATGTCTTCTAGCAGCGTAGGCGCAGTAGGATTCGATTCCACCCCCGCTAGAGCTGCTGCTTGTTGAGCTGGAGTATACGCGTACAAAGGATCCACATCTTCGCGGAAATGAAGCGCGTAGCGGTCCACTGGGTTCAACGAGTCTTCAAACCCTTGCAGGGATTGCACCGAGGCCTTCCACGCTTGCAGCTTTTGTTCCTCAGCAGCATCACGAGCTTTCTCACGAACCTTATCACCGTTCTTTCCGTGCTGATCGTGAGATTCCGACAGCTTCGGACGTTTGGGCGTTTTTCCTCCAACATTTGAGCTGCGACGCTGTCGTTTCCGACCCGACTTGGCTGTCTTCTTGTGATCGTCATCCTCGTCCATGCTCTCTTGCTCCAACCCATCGGGCGTTGCTAGATCGCGTCTACTTCCTCTTCGACCACGCCCATTTACTACCGTGTCGTCTTCTGTATCTTCGTTTCCAAACGCATCGTCTTCGTCGTCGCCCCTCTCACTCGCTGCAGTGCTTCCCGATACTACTGACGATGGTGTCGACGGCTTTGAAGCCGTGTCACCAGAGTGAGGTCCCCGAGCTGCATCGTCGTCGAATTCGTTCAGTTCCTGCAAATATTCGGCTCGTGCGCCTTTCATTGCCACAACGTCTTCTTCATCTTCCAGCTGAGCCATAGCGTTCTCCACCGTATCAAGCGACACTTCGTTATCCATGTCTTCATCTGTTTCTTCATCTTCCAGTTCCGATTCGGACTCGACATCCTCAGGTTCTTCGCCAGTGCCTATCATAAGCTCGCGTAAACTCGCTTTCGAGAAGAAATCCGTGGTGAACTGACCCTCGGACATCACCAAGAAGTCCAAGTGGCGTTTCTGTTGCGCCTTGCGTAAAATGTTCTCCTCCACTGTATGTTCACTCACGAGTCGATAGATGTGAACATCACGCGTTTGTCCGATGCGGTGAGCACGGTCCTGAGCCTGCGCATCCATGGCTGGGTTCCAGTCCGAGTCGTAAAAGATCACAGCGTCTGCACCCGTAAGGTTGATACCCAAGCCGCCACTTCGCGTACTCAAGATGAAGCAGAAGATCTTCTCGTCGCGGTTGAAACGCTCCATCAGCATCTGTCGCTTGTCCACCTTGGTCGCACCATCCAGACGGAAATATGTGTGACCGTGCAGGTTCAAAAACACTTCAAGAATGTTCAGCATCGAGCTCATTTGCGTAAAGATGAGGCATCGATGGCCTCCGCGCTTTAGCGTGCGCAGAAGCACTGCAAGTTGCTGAAGTTTACCACAGTCGAACTGCACCAGCGCCTTGTCCGGGAAAAACAGCTGCGTGCGCTTGAAAGAGTTGTGATATGGGGCCAAGATGCGATTGGCTACAGGCTGCGCATGCTTGACTTCAAGCTCCTCAGCCTGCGCTTTACGAGACAACACGAAGTTGTCATCATAAGCGAAGCCGCCACCTCCATAAATCACACGAGCAGGTCTAGCACGAGCCTTCGGCACGTAGCAAACGGATTTGTTGGCCAAAGTCTGTAGAGATTCTAGCCTCTCCTCGGGATCTCGCACCATAGCTTGTAGAGCTTGTGTCGGCTCACGGTCGTCGAGAAAAGCTCGAGCGCGATGCTTGTGAACCTCCATTGCTGGTGAGATGAAGGTCGGCAACGTGCAAGCCCGGAGAAGTGAATCTCCAAACACAGGTTCGTCAAGATACAATCCAGCTTGAATCTTTTGAAGCTGGGCAACACTTGCACGCTTCTGCTCCCAATACTCGCGCCGCCTTGCTGCGAGTTTCATAAGTCTTCGTACGATATCTTTCTTCCCCTCGTACGCAGGAGACACCGTCGCAACAGTATCATCTGGAAGCGGGGCACTCACGTCGTAGAAGAAAAGTTCTCTTCGTCGTTTCGAGCTGAACTTTTCACTGCACAGCAACTCCAGCCCTGGTAGGTTGTTACCCGTCCAAAGTGCTACACGAGGACGCTCATTTACGATCTCGTCAACCAAGTATCCACAGCGTGAGGGTATTTGCACGCAGATGCTAGGCATATCCAACGGAGACGCAATCGGACGGGGTTCAAACAAATCAGGATGGTTGCACACCTTTCGCAGCTGCATCAGGACGTTCATCATACTCATGAAATTCGCCCCACGACCTTTTCCGCGACCGAACATGGCGCGGCGCGTACTGCTACGTGAAATGAAATCCTCGTACAGGAATCGCTGTCGCTTCGACAGCTGACAGGTGATCACGTGCTCGAACTTTCCTGGCAACTGTTTCGCCACATCCTTCTTCAATCGGCGTAAGACGAATGGACGAATGATACCGTGCAGTTGAGTCACCAAGTCCTTGCCACCTTCGACTCCGTTATCCCCGGACTGAGCTGGATCACTCCCATTCTCCACCATTAGCGCCAGAGGATTCTGGAACCAATAACTGAATTCCTTTCGAGATGAGAACACGTGCGGCATCAGGAAATGCATGAGGGCCCAGAGCTCCAGCAAATTATTCTGCAGCGGTGTACCTGTGAGCAATAGACGGCGCTGGGAGCTGAAAGTCAGCAACGTTTGCCACCGTAAACTCTTCCAGTTCTTGATGTTGTGAGCTTCATCAAGGATCAGATAATACCACTTCTTGCGCTTGAAGCAGTGCGCGTCTTGCACAACCAACTGGTAGCTTGTAATGCACACTTGGAACGCGTTCTGCTTCGACCAACCTTGGCGCAGTTCCTTACGACGCTTTGCAGAGCCAAAATACGTCAGTACCTTAAACGCCGGACACCAACGCTTGAACTCCATCTCCCAGTTTACAAGACAGCTGGTGGGGACTACAATAAGGTGAGGTCCCCAGAGTCCCTGAGCACATGCGAGGTGGGCCAGAAGCGAGATCGTCTGAATAGTCTTGCCGAGACCCATTTCATCTGCCAGAATACCGTTGATGCGTCGCTCGCACATGCTGATGAGCCAATTAACGCCAGCTTCTTGGTACTCTCGCAGATCCAGCCGTGATGTCAGCAGATAAGGACGCTTGTAGCCACTTTTCCTAGCTGGTGTTGTGATTGCATCAGAAGCCAGTGCATCAACCTCTTCTGGCATGGGTTCGTCAGCTTCGGGACGCTCCTGCTCTCTATCTACTGCGGCATGTCCTTCGTCTGATTCTGATCCTTCATTTTCAGGGTTGCTTGTCTCGTCGTCGTTTGATACTGCAGCATATCGTGCTCGGAGCTGTTCAATAGACATCTCGCCTTCCTCTTGAAGTAGCCTCAGCTCTTCAGCTTTCTGGGATGGCGAGGCAACTCCTTCTAACCTTTCTTCCTCTTCAATAGTCGCCTCGTCATCAGCCTGATCCTCTTCTTCACGCCTTGTCGGTACGAACTCTTCATCCGCAACATCCGCATCATTCTCCACCTCCATTGCATCATCTTGCAGTGTTGCAGGTGTCTCGTCAGCCTCTAATGCTTCAGCGTATCGTGCACGCAGCTCCTCAATCGACAATTCATTCTCTTCCTGTAGGTCTGCCACCTCAGCAGCTGCCTGTCTCCTCGACACCGGCCCACTCTTTTGCTCTTCAGCAGCGATCGTCGTTTCGTCGTCCTCCTCCTCTTCAGTCATCACAAACTCGCCATCGTCACTACTTTCACCAGCCTCGTTAGCTCTATTGCTCTCCTCCACAGCAGCATATCGCGCTCTAAGCTCCTCAATGGACATATCTCCTTCCTCTTGCAATGTCGCAATTTCCGCCGCGGCTTGTCGTCTCGAAATGGGTCCACTTCTCCTCTCCTCAGCTTCGATAGTCGTCTCATCATCTTCCTCCTCCTCTAGCATCTCAAAATCTGCGTCACTACTCTCACTCTCCATAGTTTTTTCCTCGTCATCTGTCATCTCTGTCTTCATCTCTTCAGCCTCCTGGAAACTCGCAGCCAGCGCCGTCGCGTATTTCTCCGTCTGCTCCACGAGCTGCACCAGATGCTTCTGCATGTGTCTCTGCCTCAGTTCGTCGGCCTGGAGCTTCACCTTGAAGGCGATGATCTTGTCGATCTTGGTCCAGAACTTCTTGATGTCTCTGCCCACTCTTGCTGCGGTTCTACGCCTCGCGATCTCCTCGCTCTTCTTCTGTCGAGCGAGTCGCTGCTCCTGTCTGTCTAGGTGGGACACCAGCGTCTGACTGAGCATTTTGGCGTTGCGTAGTCGCCATTTTCTCTCCTGGGAGAAGTCCGCTGCCATCCACTCCATCTCTTGGAGGAGATAATCTCGATGATAGCGAGCCACACGTCGACCAGAAGGATCACAGCCCGGTTCAAGCTCCTTGTGCATGGTCTTGCCTAGTGTAAGCGCCTGAATTTTATCCTCCAGAGCGGATTCTCGCTCCAAAAGAGCGGCTTGGAGTGCCGCCTGCTCGCTCTGGGCATCGGAAATCTGCTCATCTTGGGGCGATGGAGTCTTCTGAGCGAGGGATGAAGCTGTCAGCGTCTGTGCAGGAGGATGTACTACAGGTTGCGCGGCGTTGGAGCTGCGAGAGGACGCGCGGCGCCGCGCCTGCTTGAGTCGCGCGTTCGCCATAGCCGCCGATCCTTGCGTCGCCAGTGCGGAATTGGAATTTGGGGCGCAAGGAGAATGGTGAATTTTTGAAAATAGAGTTGTAAATATTTAAATTTCTAGATGGTTTTTAGAGGGGAAAAGATGGAAATTCCCATTTTTGGAATTTGGCAAAAAGGAAAAGAGAAAGTCGGTGTGGTGGACACGAATTAGCGTATGTACTCAGCTGTTTCCTGGCCGCGGCCAGGTGGAAAGCGCAGGATCCCTGAATACGGGAGACAAGTGAGATAAGTAAGATGAAGCATCGTAAACGATTGAGAATTTCGCAATCATATTCTGCATTCAACAAACTGCAAACTACATTGCTCACTCAAGGTTTTACTGTTCTGGTTGTTTGTGCTACCTCAATCAGGGATTCCGAAAATAAATATTCAAAACAATATATTGATGTTTTTCTAATGCAACTATTTTTTTAATGAAAATAGTAACGGGCGATCATATTTTATTCTGATATTAGTTGCAGACTCATATAATATTGTGATGACTTGCCGCAAGTTTTGGACCACTGCTGCAAACCAACCACTCGACCTGCCGCAAACAGCGCCAAGCACTCAAAGTGTCTTACATCGGCATTCGCTTTTAATCTTGCCCCGACAACCTCAACTCGTTCTCAGTGTGCGCGTCTTCCCTCCAGCCCGGCCGAACTGGGTGGTACAAGGACATGTAGGCCATCAACTTCCCGAAAGGCTTTTGGATGGATCTCCCCACGAGACGGCATGACTGGAAGAGCGTTGTTGTGTGGATCGACAATCCCGACTTGGAGACGCCTAGGATTGTAGGGGTCTTCATGTCCAAGTCCGATACGAAGTACTACACGGAGGTCAAAACGTGGCCGTCGTATTTTACTGGCTACCAGAGTGTATTCAACCGCACTTTACGGATCCAACACTTCTCTCCGTTTCCAATACCAAGTTGACTTGAGCTCTCCTTATTTGAACTTCGCTGATTGGGATGGCGAGTACCAGGACTTGATAATGTGGGAACAACTCTTATTGGAGACTTGCTGTGCTGGTCATCCAAGTTGCCGTCGAGGTCGAGGTATTCGATTGAAATTATTACACCATTTCAATGTCAAATTGAGATAAGTCGTGTTTCAAATTGAGAACTGCCTAAAGCAAATTGAGAAAACCTGTAATATCTTATTACGTTATCATCCGATCACCTGTTAATACGTATATTATGTTCAGAGATATTGACTCGCCCACTCTATGGTGACGAGAATCTAGTTCCCGGAAGCAGTAGACAGTGCGCTTTCTTGAAATATCTCATTTTGATCTCAATTTGAAACTCGATTTCTCTCAATTTGACCTTAATGTAACTTCGGCACTCTATTTACACAGTGTTTGATAAAATTTCAATTTGACTGGAAAAAACTTCCAATTATCAACTTTAGCAGTGACCAACCGATTGCCTCTGTCAGCAGTTCGTTTGGCGTACATCGAGCGTCACAAGTCCCATCAATGCCCTGACATTGAATTATGGACGGATTCGTGGCCTTCATTCAGTTGGATGCTCAGGTGGATGGGAGCCATTAAGCAATCGTAACACGGAAGATCAGCATTCTTCCCAAAAGGGTACGTGTACGTCGTTGTGCTACAATCCTCGCTGTAATGACGCTGTTTACTACTTTAGCGTATGATTTACGTGGTAGACTAATTAGGACGTACATATTCGTTGGACACACGACACCAACGTCAGAGTACATGAAAGGTATCGCTTCACTCAGCACACATGAGGGAAGTCGACTCTGTAGCGCGTTCTCGGATCCACCGTGTACTTCCGCACGTTCTTCTGCATCTCGTCGCGGTGGTGACCCGATAGACGCTGCACCACCTGGTAGGCAATCTGCCGGTCTGCCAGTAGCTGTTCGTCTGTCTTCCTCCCGATCCGAGCAATCATCCAGGCACTATCCAACGCACTGAGGAACCCTCTGCACGTACCAACGCCTTCGTGCCATACAGGCTCCAACAGCGAATCACCGACGAGTCCAACGTAAAGATTCTTGCCATACGATGCCATGATACTCGCAGGCTTGTCAGCTCGGGTAAGCTGGCTAAAGTCGATAAGATTAACCCGCTGAAGTCCGTCTTTCTGGTGATACCAGCAAATTTCACGATGTTCTTGACAAACACATTGAGAGCGTGATGATTGACGTTCTCTTTTCTCACCAGGTCTTTCGAGTCTGCATAGTTCTGCTTCACCACGCCGTGGATTAGCAAGTTCTGACGCTTTGGCGTCATGACGAGATAGTGCATGTCTCCTCTAAAGTACACGATATTCACCAGGTCAATACCGACGTCGCGCATCTTGTCCAGCATGTGATGCCCGAACCGAGTGGTCCACGAGAACTCCTTCGTCTTCATTTCGTCGGTCGTCTCCAGGTTCGGGAAGTAGCAGACGATACCCAGCGACTCGTTCCGCGAGAAGACAAAGCGTGTGATTCCTGCAGGCTCAGCGATCACGTCGTTCGTTCCGGTTGCTCCTAGCACTGCTGTGTACTCTGCGATTGGGATCTGAGGCTCCGTCTTGATGCTATAGAATAAATTACCACCATTCTCTTCTGGAGAAGGGGAAACAATTGCCTTGAAGCCTGTAGCCGAACATACTTTCACGCCAACCAAGAGCGCCACCTTGAGTAGAACCACCTGAAGTTGTCGTGTGCTCACGTGAAAGTACGTTCGGGTTTGCAGAAATTCTTGAACAAGACCTTCGCTCCTAGAGATGCCAGATCCTGGACGACCCACGGCCAGAGGTGGAGTATGTTCTCGCGACTGAACTTGGTCCTTTTCTCGAGAACAGACACTTTACCACCCAGTAGTGCGAGCTCAATGGCGGCACGTAGGCCAGCAGGACCGGCACCGACGATACACATGCGTTTATTAACGCATGGACGTCTCTTGAACACGTCGAGGCTGAATCGCACGTCCAACAACTTGAAGAGTTGCTTGTGGCGGAAGCTGAGCTTGCTGTACATGGCACCTCGGATGTGGTAGTACACGTGCCACGGCTCCTGCAACTTAACGCCGTCGAGACCACAATCGGCCACGAGGTTGTTGAAAGCTCTCAACGTATCACGCAGATCTTGACCAGAGGCGAAAGCCTTAAAAGAATCGCGAACGGTTGCCGCCACATCCGCTCGAGGGTGCGACGAGGGAATGTCTACCACTGAATACGTGTCGAGTGAATCGCTCGAGTCATTCGACGCCTGTGTGCTCGAGAGTCGACGGCTTCTGCTTTGGTGGCAGCTCACATCTTCACGCACGATCTGATCGATCGAGTTTAAGTGCTCTGAAACCCGAGCCATGGTCGCATCCGACAGCTCCATCCTCTGACACGTTTTGATCACTTGTTCTACCGTGGCTAGCAGCTGCCACCGGGTAGGCGTGTTCCCGCTATATCCAGCCAGCGAACGCGACGATTTCGAGCTGGTGCTCTCATTGTCCGAGACGGATCCTGCACCTAAGAACTGGGCGAGTTCACTTGCGAATGTCTGCGGTGGCTGCTCTTTCACTTCAGGCCGTGACCTGCTACTGTCGATCGAGAAGAGTTGGGGGTCGCTGGGGCGCATACGACGCCATGGAATCCAATAGCTTCACGGTATTGAAGCTCTTACCGTCACTCGCCTCACTACGAGCAGCAGAGCGTTCCACAGATCGACTGACACTCTAGGCGTGACGTCGTTTGTGCGTCGAGGCCTTCTCTTCTACTTCGATCAGAAGCTGCCTCACCTTCAGCCACGCCAACTCTGTCTTCGTCCGGATTCGCTCCTTGTGTCCGACCTCGTCGCCATTGATCGAAGACGCTGCCAAATGATTCCGAACTTGCTCTGCAGCTTCACCCGTGTCCGCACCATCTCCGTCTTCCTTATAGATATCGTCGAAATACTTTTCACCAACGTCGATTGCCAAATCATCCAGCACCTCGCGACGACGTTGAGGAGACTTGTGATCGATATCGATATCTCCGAGATTGTCCAGACTGTTCAGCCCGTTCGGGTCGATCAGACCTTCGCCGATGTAGGCTACACGACGGTCCATCGCTCTCGGACGGTCGAACGGGTTGTGAATCGAAACTCTACGCTCAACGGGGTGCACGCTGTTTAAGTATTTGCTAGACAGGTCTGATGATGCCATTGTTCACGAACTGGACTTGAACAAATCACTTTAAAATCGACACTGGGGAGACGGTGGATATTTCGCAGCGCAAAGCTTGCGTCACGAGCGCATGATAGATTGGAGACACGTTGACGTTGGTCCTTTGAAGGGACGACATGAAGCTGTGATCTCCAGCCAGCCACCAGCCATGCTGGGTTTTCTGCACAACATACGCGAGTGATGCATAAGATTCGTGTGTGTCCTCGTCTACATGTACATGTGCACCGTTCAGACAGCCAAGCGTTACATGTACATGTACAGATCAGCGCTTCCACTTGCTTCGATCATAGCAAGTTGTTTGGTCTTGGCTTAGAGCCTCTAGAAGAAGAAGAAGAAGATATTATCTCTTAATGTCCTACTGCAAACTGTTACAGTACATGTACCAAGGCATAGTGTGCTTTCTCGATTTATAATAATTTGAGGCCATTTATAAATAGAGGTTATGAACAGGGACATATCGATCTAACGTTAGTGAGGGTGGTTACATGTAATAAATCGAGCTACGACTGACAAATCGACATCGATCTCAGTAAAACGACCCCCTTTGCGCATTTGAAACGCAAATCGAGGACAGCTACAATAATTTCCATGTCAGTCTGGTGTCACCTCATTTTTATGTATAGTTTTATGCTCCAGCCATATTCGATCTATGCCATAAAACGGAGCGATTATACTAGAGCGTCTGCTGTACGGTACCATGAATGCCGTATCCTTTTCGCGTTCCGTCGTGACGAACGTAGACAGTCAGGAGTTGAACCAGGTGTTCATCGGGAAGACTTCGTGACGTCGAGTCAAACCAACTGTGGTGCTCCTGTGGTCCGCCGTTGACGAGCCGTCCACAAGCCGGGCACCGTCAACAACAGCCACACTGCCGTGCGCGTTGCAGGCTGCAATGCCGCGGCTGCCGCAGCCTACAATTCAGCATGCCAGAGTCCGACTCGGGCGGGAAGGACAACGACTTTGCTTTTAGCTGTCAGTACATGTATTACCAAAGTTAGAAGGGGGAACTGGACCCTACAAAGTCACCGAAATGGGCATTAGCATCGAGCGGCAGTGGCAACCTACGTTAGTTAGATGGACAGTTGGTATATTAGATACTTATTCCTTCTGCTAAACTCACATTATCCTACTAACTGGTACTGGAATTCCTTACTGCAGCTGCTTTTGTCCCGATATCCTCATACTTGTCCGGTGCACTGGAAGGATGACGCGAGATGCGCGGCCTTCGTGAACATATCTACATGTACTGTACTGTATAGTTCAAACTGACGCAGGCGCCAAAAATCAAATTGTGAAGAGTATTTTTGAATACTGGTCGCGGATTTACATGTACTGCACTGCACCTTGAAATGAACTCGAGGAGAATACATGTAGGACCTCAGTTCACACGCGACGTATTGAACGTGGATACTTCTACCGGTAAGTGGGTCGGGTCGGACACAACGTACGGTGTGTACGATGCGATGAAGATGTACACGACGTCGCGAACATTTTTGCATCTCTCAAATTGTGGGAAATGAGGCTGAAATCCCGAATTTTATTTCTACTTCTGCTCGGGCTGGGAAAACATAATAATTTCCCAAACTTCAGCAAAAAGTTCATATTAATATTAATTTACTGCTAAAGATCTCTAAAATTTACTGAGTAGGTGAGAAGGATGAAGTAGCCGACAAAAAGAAAAATCTCCTTGCAAACCAAAAATGATTTGGATTTTTGAACGTTCTATAGATGGCATTAAATCAGGTTTTACAGTATAGGGACGCTTTCGAGCAATTTTGTATGTAACCAGAGTTAATGTATTGTTAGCCTTAGTTTTCCTTTGTATTGATGTTAACCCTGGTATAATTCTGACATTATCGCCACTTAGGAAAACTAACGACCAGAAACAACATGAGAACTCAGATCTCTTTAAGCCATCACTCAGGCTAGATTGTCAAATGACTTAAGAATTGTATTGGTCATTTCAGCCGACATTAGTGAACCGTCACGAAAATTTGGATCCACAATGACCCTTGAATCGAGGCTTAAGCATGGAGCCCTCTGGATATAACGGTGAAGAATGTAAAAATGACTTTGTCAGTACTTCGCGTATGCAATACGTTGAAGAACTGCGCCTCCCTGGGTCGAAGGTTGCTGGTAAGCAGTTTTTGTTTTATCGCTGTGAGCTAACAAGAAAACGGTGTAAATTTACCTACCACACAGTGATGTGGCCGTGGTTAAGAAGGCCATCTATTTGTTTTTACTAGTTGGCTCTACTTGGTGGTAGAGTGTCTGTCCTCGAGAAAAGAACCAAGTTCAGTCGGGAGAATAGACTCCACCTATGGCCGTGGGTTGTGCAGGATCTGGCGTCGTTGGGAGCGAAGGTCCTGTTCAAGAACTTCTGCAAGTCACGAACATACTTCCACGTGAGCACACGACAACTACAGGTCATCCTACTGAAGGTGGCTCTACTGGTTGGTGTTAAGGTGCACTCAGCGACTGGGTTTCAATCAATTGTCCCCCCTGCTCCGGAACAAAACGGCGGAAATCCATTCTACAGCATCAAGACGGAGCCGCAGATTCCAGTGGTGGAGTACACTGCCGTGCTAGGTGCGACTGGTATCAATGACCAAGTAGCAGAACCTGCAGGTATCAATCGCGTCGTGTTCTCGCAGAAGGAATCTCTGGGTATCGTGTGCTACTTCCCGAACCTGGAGACGCCAGAGGAGATGAAGGTCAAGGAGTTCTCGTGGACAACTCAATTCAAGCATCGCATGTTGTACAGGATGCGTGAGGTTGGCGTCGATCTGGAGAACATTGTGTACTTCCGCGGCGAGATGCATTATATCGTCATGACTCCGAAACGCCAGAACCTCTTGGCTCGTGGAGTGGTGAAGCAGAACAGCCCAACCTCGAAAGATTTGGTGGAGAGTACCAACATCAGTCAAAATGGTCTGCACGCGTTCGTTAAGCGAGTGGTGGAGTTTGCTGGAATTCCGAGAAGGACCGACTTTACTAGGGTTAACCTTTTCGACTTCAGCTCGCTGACTCGTGCTGAGAAACCTGCAAGTATTTTGACTTCACACGACAAGAAACTGTACGTCGGGTTGATCGGAGACTCGCTACTGGAGCCTGTGTGGCACGAAGGTGTGGGCACTTGCCGAGGTTTCTTAGGAGCGCTCGACAGCGTGTGGGTGGTGGCTCAGATCGCAAGGAAATCGGACGAGCAGCTTCTAGCTGATCGTGAGTTGGCCTACCGAGTCATGCAGCGTGTTTCCGGCCACCATCGCGACGACTTGCAGAAGAACGTGAGGAAGTACACGGTGGAGCCGAGATCGCGCTACGTGGTCGACTTCCCTCGGCTTCTCTAGGAAGCCAGAGGCTTGCCATGGCATACGTGTAGTAGTTGGGTAGTAATTACTAATTAGTACAACTTTGATATCTGTACATGTTGTATCTATCTAGACTTGCATTCCATTTCAGAGAAGAACATCTTGGATTTCGGATAGCATTTCGATCACACTGTGTTGTGAGGAAAGTCCAAAGCGGCAAGCGTTAGTTATCTTTTATTGAGTCCAGCGTGGCCACTATACTCTGCCTTTCGTCTGATTCGCTTTAGTGTCGACGGCGTCTGTACCTGCGTCGACTCGACGCAGGTACAGTTTCCTTTGGATCAACCTTTGAATGGCTGGCGATCATGAGCGGGAAGCCGCTCTTTTGAAGAGGAGCGTCCACTGGACGCTCCAGGATCAAGGGTCCATTGCTCATCGTGACGTCGAATTTCTTGTGGGAAGTGTGCCACCGATCGTGAGGCCATCATCCTTGACCACGAAGCAGCGAAGCCCATGACCTCAAAGTCGAGCAAGGCAAGCAACCTTAGCAACATGGGTTGCTTCTATGGAAACCAATTCATGAAACTCAGGATAAACCGAAGTGTGAATGAAAACCCAGACATTTATTTATTTTTGTACTACCATGTCACTTTATTCAACACGAGGAAAATCTATCATGTACCGAGTTTTAGGATCCACGGTGTACTTCCGCACATTCTTCTGCATCTCGTCTCGGTGGTGGCCTGACAGACGTCTCATCACTTGGTAGGCCAACTCGCGATCGGCCAGCAGTTGTTCATCCAACTTTCTCCCGATCTGAGCGATCATCCACGCGCCATCCAATGCGCTTAGAAAGCCACGACAAGTGCCGACACCTTCATGCCACACAGGCTCTAGGAGTGAGTCTCCCACCAATCCGATGTAAAGTTTCTTGCCGTGTGAAGAGATGACGCTTGCGGCCTTCTCAGCTCGCGTAAGTGACGTGAAGTCGAATAGACTGACCCGTGTGAAATCCGTTCTTCTCGGGATCCCGGCAAAGTCGATGATGCGCTTGACGAAGGCGTGCAGGACACTCTGGTTGATGTTGTCGTCTCTGACCAGATCCTTCGAGTTGGGATGATTCTGCTTCACCACTCCTCGCACCAGTAAGTTGTTCCGCTTGGGCGTCATCACCAGGTAATGCATTTCGCCACGGAAGTACACGATGTTCTCCAGATCGATACCAACCTCACGCATCTTGTTCAACATGTGGTGCTTGAGTTGAGCCGTCCACGAGAACTCCTTGACCTTAGTCTCCTCCAGTGTTTCCAAGTTGGGGAAGTAGCAGACGATGCCCAGCGATTCTTTCTGGGAGAATACGAAGCGATTGATACCGGCAGGCGCCGCCAACTGCTCATTGACGCCTGTGGCCCCTAACACCGCCGTGTACTCCGCCACTGGAATCTGTGGCTCCGTCTTGATGCTGTAGAACGGATTCCCGTTCTTCTCCGATGAAGGAGCGACTATCGACTGAAAGCTCGTGGCCGAGTATACTTTGACGCCAACCAGCAGAGCCACTTTGAGTACGATGATCTGCAACTGCCTCGTACTCACGTGGAAGTACGTTCTGGACTTGCAGAAGTTCTTGAACAGGACCTTCGCCCCCAACGACGCCAGATCCTGCACGACCCACGGCCATAGATGGAGTCTATTCTCCCGACTGAACTTGGTGCGCTTCTCCAGTACAGACACGTGTCCTCCAAGTAGCGCTAGCTCAACAGCAGCTCGCAAGCCGACAGGCCCGGCGCCCACAATGCACACGCGCTTCTTTGAGGCATATCTTTGCTTGTACACGTCGAGGTTGAACCGTGCATCAAGTAGTCGGAAGAGCTGCTTCTGACGGAATCCCAGTCTGCTGTACACTGCATTGCGGATGTGGAAGTAGACATGCCACGGCTCCTGCATCTTGGCTCCGTTGAGACCACAATCTGCCAGCAAGTTGTTGAAAGCCGCTAGCGTTTCACACAAATCTTGGGCGGCGATGAACGTTTTGAAGGAACTGCGCACAGTTGGAGCGACCATAATTCGAGGGTTCGCAACGGAATACGTCGACTGATGGTGACTCTCGCTCTCATACTCGCTTGAGTCGTTGGTGCTCGAGAGTCGTCGAGATCCGCGCTTCAGTTTCCGGGCCGCGTCTTCCTTCAAGATTTCATCGATCATCGTCAAATGCGAAGTAATTTGAGCGATCGACGGGGCGGATAACTCCATCGTTCTGCACGCTAGATTGACTCGCTCCAGAGTAGCCAGAAGCACCAGTTGCGCCGGTGTCGTAGGAAAAGGAGACGACGGTGGATGTGGAGCTGGGCTGCGATGCAGGAACTGTGATATTTTGTTCCCCATGTGGCCTGCAAACGTGTGCGGTGAAGCCTTCGCTTCGGAGGACGAACTGCTCTGGCTGTACAAGTCTTCGGTACCCGAACGAGCCAAGTTATCCAACAGCTTAACGGTATCGTAGCCAGCATTCCCCGCTTCTCTGGTAGGAGCGACTGGCTTCTTGCGTGTCGCCGCCTTCTCTTCTTCCTCGACCAGGAGACGTCTCACCTTCTTCCAAGCCATCTCTTTCTGTGGACGTTGATGAGAAGCTTGCTCCTCCTCAGTCTGGTCCAACTGCACCAAGTCCACATCGAGTGGCTTGACCACCGCCTCTTGTCTACTAGTCAAGTGATACTGGTGCAGTGACGACCTAGGTCCGTCGCTGTAGAACCCACTTTCCTCGCCGTCCGACGTGTCGCTGTCGTCTTCTTTGTAGATGTCGTCAAGATACTTCTCGCCGACGTCTATCGCCAGGTAGTCGAGTATTCTCCGACGGTGTTGGTGGGGCTTGTGGGCAACACCTTCACCTTCTCCAAACTGGTTAATATCGTCCACGCCGTCCGGGTCGATGAGACCTTCGCCGATGTATACATCTTGGTTGTCGCCAATACTGCTACGACGCTCGAACGAGTCGCGGAGTCCAATGTTGTATACAGGAGGTCGGCTTTGTAGCTTGTGCTGGTTCTGGTGACCGGCGAAAGCTGAGGGCGAATGCGCCGTAAGTGTCGCCATTCTTCACTGGCTGCTTGGAAACCTTTCGAGGAACTTGACCGGAGTGCTGCAAAACGGAGACTGAGCAGGTAAAGCCACCCCGAGAATGACGAGCCATTTAGCTTTCGCGTTAAAGGTTTAACTAACCCCGCCTTTCTTAGGCTTCGACACGACCACGCATTTGGCTCACTCGATTCTCTGGAAGATTGACTTGCTTCAAATGCATCTCGACTTCCGTGCCGATTTGTAGATGGTTGCCTGACTATTCTTCCGCGCAGTTCAAGTCTTCTTCATTTCAACGTTTAACAACGTCCGAATTGTTGATCTTAGCGGAGGTCGTGGTAGCGAGGAAGCCTCAGGTGGCTAGGTACATGTACCAATCATCATTTCGTGGCGATTGGTCCACCCTCTGGCCTGGATTTTATGCGGCTGTAGCAATTTATCTTGGAGCCAAACGAGCCACTATCTGCAATATTATGTTATCTTTCATAATTAATACTCCAAGAAGGTCTTCCACATTAATTTAACAAGATAAAATATTATAACCTTGCATTATTTGCTAATTTCACGCTCAATTTTTGACTGTTGAAATCTAATAACCTAACCTGGGTGAATTTCAAGGATAGAATTATAATACTTCTTAATAAATAATGTTAAATGGCCACCAGATCACTTCAACATTGACCCTCCACTTGACACAGTGACAACGTACGGGGTGAACTGGTTTCCGTAGAAGCAACCCATGTTGCTAAGGTTGCTTGCCTTGCTCGACTTTGAGGTCATGGGCTTCGCTGCTTCGTGGTCAAGGATGATGGCCTCACGATCGGTGGCACACTTCCCACAAGAAATTCGACGTCACGATGAGCAATGGACCCTTGATCCTGGAGCGTCCAGTGGACGCTCCTCTTCAAAAGAGCGGCTTCCCGCTCATGATCGCCAGCCATTCAAAGGTTGATCCAAAGGAAACTGTACCTGCGTCGACTCGACGCAGGTACAGACGCCGTCGACACTAAAGCGAATCAGACGAAAGGCAGAGTATAGTGGCCACGCTGGACTCAATAAAAGATAACTAACGCTTGCCGCTTTGGACTTTCCTCACAACACAGTGTGATCGAAATGCTATCCGAAATCCAAGATGTTCTTCTCTGAAATGGAATGCAAGTCTAGATAGATACAACATGTACAGATATCAAAGTTGTACTAATTAGTAATTACTACCCAACTACTACACGTATGCCATGGCAAGCCTCTGGCTTCCTAGAGAAGCCGAGGGAAGTCGACCACGTAGCGCGATCTCGGCTCCACCGTGTACTTCCTCACGTTCTTCTGCAAGTCGTCGCGATGGTGGCCGGAAACACGCTGCATGACTCGGTAGGCCAACTCACGATCAGCTAGAAGCTGCTCGTCCGATTTCCTTGCGATCTGAGCCACCACCCACACGCTGTCGAGCGCTCCTAAGAAACCTCGGCAAGTGCCCACACCTTCGTGCCACACAGGCTCCAGTAGCGAGTCTCCGATCAACCCGACGTACAGTTTCTTGTCGTGTGAAGTCAAAATACTTGCAGGTTTCTCAGCACGAGTCAGCGAGCTGAAGTCGAAAAGGTTAACCCTAGTAAAGTCGGTCCTTCTCGGAATTCCAGCAAACTCCACCACTCGCTTAACGAACGCGTGCAGACCATTTTGACTGATGTTGGTACTCTCCACCAAATCTTTCGAGGTTGGGCTGTTCTGCTTCACCACTCCACGAGCCAAGAGGTTCTGGCGTTTCGGAGTCATGACGATATAATGCATCTCGCCGCGGAAGTACACAATGTTCTCCAGATCGACGCCAACCTCACGCATCCTGTACAACATGCGATGCTTGAATTGAGTTGTCCACGAGAACTCCTTGACCTTCATCTCCTCTGGCGTCTCCAGGTTCGGGAAGTAGCACACGATACCCAGAGATTCCTTCTGCGAGAACACGACGCGATTGATACCTGCAGGTTCTGCTACTTGGTCATTGATACCAGTCGCACCTAGCACGGCAGTGTACTCCACCACTGGAATCTGCGGCTCCGTCTTGATGCTGTAGAATGGATTTCCGCCGTTTTGTTCCGGAGCAGGGGGGACAATTGATTGAAACCCAGTCGCTGAGTGCACCTTAACACCAACCAGTAGAGCCACCTTCAGTAGGATGACCTGTAGTTGTCGTGTGCTCACGTGGAAGTATGTTCGTGACTTGCAGAAGTTCTTGAACAGGACCTTCGCTCCCAACGACACCAGATCCTGCACAACCCACGGCCATAGGTGGAGTCTATTCTCCCGACTGAACTTGGTTCTTTTCTCGAGGACAGACACTCTACCACCAAGTAGAGCCAACTAGTAAAAAACAAATAGATGGCCTTCTTAACCACGGCCACATCACTGTGTGGTAGGTAAATTTACACCGTTTTCTTGTTAGCTCACAGCGATAAAACAAAAACTGCTTACCAGCAACCTTCGACCCAGGGAGGCGCAGTTCTTCAACGTATTGCATACGCGAAGTACTGACAAAGTCATTTTTACATTCTTCACCGTTATATCCAGAGGGCTCCATGCTTAAGCCTCGATTCAAGGGTCATTGTGGATCCAAATTTTCGTGACGGTTCACTAATGTCGGCTGAAATGACCAATACAATTCTTAAGTCATTTGACAATCTAGCCTGAGTGATGGCTTAAAGAGATCTGAGTTCTCATGTTGTTTCTGGTCGTTAGTTTTCCTAAGTGGCGATAATGTCAGAATTATACCAGGGTTAACATCAATACAAAGGAAAACTAAGGCTAACAATACATTAACTCTGGTTACATACAAAATTGCTCGAAAGCGTCCCTATACTGTAAAACCTGATTTAATGCCATCTATAGAACGTTCAAAAATCCAAATCATTTTTGGTTTGCAAGGAGATTTTTTCTTTTTGTCGGCTACTTCATCCTTCTCACCTACTCAGTAAATTTTAGAGATCTTTAGCAGTAAATTAATATTAATATGAACTTTTTGCTGAAGTTTGGGAAATTATTATGTTTTCCCAGCCCGAGCAGAAGTAGAAATAAAATTCGGGATTTCAGCCTCATTTCCCACAATTTGAGAGATGCAAAAATGTTCGCGACGTCGTGTACATCTTCATCGCATCGTACACACCGTACGTTGTGTCCGACCCGACCCACTTACCGGTAGAAGTATCCACGTTCAATACGTCGCGTGTGAACTGAGGTCCTACATGTATTCTCCTCGAGTTCATTTCAAGGTGCAGTGCAGTACATGTAAATCCGCGACCAGTATTCAAAAATACTCTTCACAATTTGATTTTTGGCGCCTGCGTCAGTTTGAACTATACAGTACAGTACATGTAGATATGTTCACGAAGGCCGCGCATCTCGCGTCATCCTTCCAGTGCACCGGACAAGTATGAGGATATCGGGACAAAAGCAGCTGCAGTAAGGAATTCCAGTACCAGTTAGTAGGATAATGTGAGTTTAGCAGAAGGAATAAGTATCTAATATACCAACTGTCCATCTAACTAACGTAGGTTGCCACTGCCGCTCGATGCTAATGCCCATTTCGGTGACTTTGTAGGGTCCAGTTCCCCCTTCTAACTTTGGTAATACATGTACTGACAGCTAAAAGCAAAGTCGTTGTCCTTCCCGCCCGAGTCGGACTCTGGCATGCTGAATTGTAGGCTGCGGCAGCCGCGGTTGCAT